>VXAC01002278.1:236950-271391 GCA_013399225.1 Rhipidura dahli
AGATTTTGGGAGGGTGGGGGGGGGGGGGAGAGAGAAATGCATTGAATTGCCATCGAAAAGAAACATGCATAATTCCTAGAAATGCTTTGTGTCAGTTTCAAAATCCTACTGGGAATGCAGCTTATTCTCTGGCCAACATGTTTCCTTTGCAAAAGGCACAACTGGTGTATTTTGGGGGGTTTTTTTAGTCTCCAGCAGCAGTCAGTACCTATGTTTTCTTCGACTGACATGCCTGTAAGTTCAGTCAGCTGAAATGGTTTATGAGCAGTAAGGTATGGGGCAAGTTGACATGGTACTTTAAGAGAACCTTGAGACAAACTGGTCTCACTGATGTAACTGGAGGTTCTGTTTCAGATCTCTGCTGATCTGTGAAGGATGAAGCAGGAAAAAAAGGAAATACTTAACCCTTCTGGTAGAAAACACCATGGGAAGCAGAGAAAGTAATGTTACATTTCTCTAAAGTCCCTTTGCAGAGTTGTGGTTAAACATGAAAAACATTCTTATCCTCCCAGTGCCTTTACAAGAGTATAAAAATGGTACCTCTGAAGCTTTGCTGGTGTTGCACTTGACAAAAACAAACAAACAAAACCCTGCAATAGTTAAGCACTGTTACTTAATAGAGCTTTAAATGCTAACCAGCTTCTAGTGTAAAAGCATCAACTTTAAATTTTTTTGGCCATGGTTCAGTCTAAGGTTTAACCTCAACCAGTGCTTTTTTTTGCCTAAGCCTTGATGTGTTTATGGCACAGTGCTTGTGGTGACAATCCTACTTTCAGTAGCAATATCTCTGCTTCAAAGCCAGGTCTAACTTCTCCTTTCACTGAACTCAGCAGTTTCCTGAGCAAAAATCTGTGGATTAAAATAAAATTAAAAACTGTTTTAAAAACAGCCCAACCCAAAACATATTTCTGAAATTATTTTAATTTTTAAAAAGAATTTATCTTTCTTGTTTTACCCTGCCATTATGTGCACCAATGTCATCACTGCATGGCTTCCGCTGAACCAGACAGACCACAAAGCCTAAAGCCTTCATCCACTTTCTCTTTGATGAACACTCAGTGCCTTCTTTTAGAATTTTGTTTAATTTCTTTCACTGAGGGAAGTGCCGGCATCATCTGCTGGGACTTTTGTCACTGCAACCCCTAAACACAGAATCAGAGAATCACAGAATGGGTTGGGTGGGAAGGGCCCTTAGACCCCACCCAGCCCCACCCCCCTGCCATGGGCAGGGACACCTTCCACTGTCCCAGCTTGCTCAGAGCCCCATCCAGCCTGGCCTTGGACACTGCCAGGGATGGGGCAGCCACAGCTGCTCTGGGCAACCTGTGCCAGGGCCTCCCCACCCTCACAGGGAACAATTCCTTCCTCATATCCAATCTAACCCTGCTCTCTGTCAGTGTGAAGCCATTGCCCCTTGTCCTGTCACTCCAGGCCCTTGTCAAGAGTCTCTCTCCATCTTTCCTGTGGGCTCCCTTCAGGCACTGAAATCTCACAATTAGGTCACCCTGGAGCTTTCTCTTCTCCAGGCTGAACAATCCCAATTCCCTCAGCCTTTCCTCCTGTGTAAAGATTTCAGTCCTTGCATCTATAAACATACCAAATATTCCCAGTTTGACTCATATGGTTACCTTTTTTTTGTTATTATTTTTAGTTTTTCCACACCTGTGCTGGATTTAGATTGCATTCACCAGACCTCAGCAATTCCCTACAGCCCCAGGTCCTGCCTGGGTTTGGGGACACAACTAAAAAGTCTTCCTTACAGTTTCATGCTGAGACTAAGCAGATTAATGAAGGTGATAGGAAAAGGTTTTAAACTGAGGGAAGGTAAATTCAGACTAGATATAAGGAAGACTTTTTTTATGGTGAGGGTAGGGAACACTGGAACAGGTTGTCCAGACAGGTGACAGATGCCTATCCCAGGAAATATTTAAGGGCTGGTCAGAGGAGGCTCTGAGCAACCTGGTCTGTTGAAGATGTCCCTGTTCACTGCAGGGGATTGGACTAGATGACATTAGGAAACAATCCTATCGATTCTGTCAACTCGAGTCCTATTGTCCAGGTCCTATAGAAATGGATTTTATTTGTGAAGGAGGCTAATGAGTTTAAATAGAAAAGTCTGAGATGAAAAACAGCCTCAAAGAAAGACTGAAGTATTTCCTTAATTTGTGAAAGATTTGGGAAACAGGGATTGGTCTATGACAATACAACCAAACTCTTTTTCTGTAGATCTCAGAGGAAGATTTTAATAAGCTGAGAACCACAGGAATGGGGAGTCAAAATGGCAAATACGTTTTTATAACATTTTCAGTCTCAAATATAACCTTGTAACTGGAAATTATTGTAGACAATAAACATGGGAATTACTATAGAAATCAGATTCACAAGATTGTTGGGAATGTAAAACGAGGAGAATGTATAAAGTACCATTTATGTTTGTGTCATATCCCTCATAATTTTTAATAGTTATTAAAAATGCATACAAGAATATGCATATTTTATATGTATATTATATATAGGATGTAAAATACATATTTTGTGTATTATATATATTTTGTGTATTTATATATACTATATATGTATAATATAATCACATGGAATTGTCAAAGCTTTAATCCCAAACATCATAACATATATATTTCTTAGTAATTTTGAAATTTTGCTAGCTATATTTGCCCTGTATTTTATGTCTTGTCATAAATTAAGAGATATTTAAATCCTTGTCATAGGTAATTCACACATTAAACCTTAAATATATATAAACCTGTTATATTTTGAGGACAACTTCCCATTTGAAACTCCAGCTTTACCAAGGAGAGGGTGATTTCTTTTTTTCTATGGATCCAAAATGAAATTACCTGACTTTAGTGTTCAAAAGCACTTTTTAAGGCAGTACAATGGGAACATCAGAACAAAATTAATCTAATGAGGGCCACTCTGGGGGGACAAAGTCACTCAGCTCTGATTGAACATGGCATCTAAACCAGATGAGCAGAAACTTTCTACTGGGAGTTACAATGTTGCAAGTCTCTCTGATGCCCTGTACTGACTTGAACACTGGTGATGGCCAATTGCTGCCGGGAATTGCCATTTTTGGGGCATCTTCAGGAACTCCTAAAAGGAGGCCTAATACTGGTGTGGTTGAACAAGGTATATGAGGTCTTGTTTAGAAGCTGAATTTCATCTCCGATATATGCACGCACCCACGTTTGGAAAACTTGAAACTGGGCAATTCCCAGTCAAGCTTTGCTTTCTTGCTGATTTTGTTAATTTGTCAAATGTTGGTTTGGCAGATCTTAAAGCACCAAAAAAACTTGGTAACAGTTGATGTAATTTGGCATTAATAATTTGAAGCAGGTGCCAGACCTACCTGCATGATGCACTCTAAATAGGGCTGTTGGGGGAAATGGTGGCAGCACCTGCCGGTTTTTAGGAAAGCAGCCTGACATTCCATTTGTAGGCCCATTTCTTCAGTTCAGGCTGAGACACTGCTCAGTACTTCATCCAGCCTCATCCCCAATGGACTGTGAAGCACATTGTCCTGAGGAATCCGAGGGCTCTGGGCAGATGGAGTGGTGATGTCATCCGACTTTTCCATTTCTACTTCCTATGAACATTCGCCTTATTCTTACATGCCAGCTCTTTCTCGGCATGTTTTAGACTAGAAACATTTTTCTTTTCTGGGTGTAGAGAAGGAATCACTTCTTTTTGATTTCAGACAAGATCTGGCAAGTGAGCTCTTGTTGCTAGTCAAAGAAAAAGCCTTAAAAAAATTAACACAGAATCTGTGTTTAGCAAAGTGATTTGCATAAGCTGTACACTTGGTTCTTAGAGTTGGAACAGTTCTAACCTATGACAAATTCCTCTGTCTGGGCTGTCTTCCAAAATCATTTTCATCTACCCTGGCAAAAGAACTGAAGTCTGCGTTCTGCACTAATTAAAGGCCTTCAGGAGAAGGGCCCCAGTTGAAATGCTGACACACTTTGTACACGCTTTATTTGTGAAAGGGGATACTGAGCCCATTTGATGGCGCCTCCTGCTCCGTCAGGCCGTGCAAAATTTTAAGTGGGGGAAAAAAAATGGGCACAGTTATGTCTTGTTAAGGTTCTGAGTTACTAAAACGCTGCAGTTTTCTCCATTACAAAGCATGATAGGGGGATTTTTTGATCTTTGAATAACATTAATAAGCAGCAAAAAGGCTAAAACCCATGACAGTTCCTTAGTGAATATGAACTGACACTCCCGATTTTTATGAAGTACTATGGCTTCATGCAGCTGAGTCTCTGTCTCCCTAAATATCTTCATTTTGGAAACATAATAAAAGCAGAATATACACCCAACATCCCTTTTACATAAAACTGGGAACTGCTGAAAAGCGAAGGCAGGAAGAACAGGTGTCCCAATAATTCTGTGGAATTCTTCAGGCAGGACTACCACTCCAGTAAGGATGCTTTCCAGGCTAGATCCATGACAGGCTTCGCAGCTTTTTAGTATTCCCAAAGCATTCAATGGCAATCAAAGTCCTTGACTGAAGAAGGCACCCAGAAAGTTTCTTTTTCTGAAGTTGTTGTCCTGAGTATTCACCACCTGCTTTGGGACACACGTGCTTGAGCTGAAGAGAGATTTTAACTATTCTGGATGTTAACTACTTTGTCCAAGAGCCCAGCAGGAGGCAAGGAAAGAAACTCCTCCTCTGTGGGGAGCCTCACCTAGAAGGAAGTGTGCTCTGAAAACATGGATTAGACTCAACTCTGCAGCTGAACTACACGGAGAGCTCCTGCAGAGACTAACAGAGCTTAACCAGGGTTCAATGCACTCACCCTGGCAAGGGAGAGGAGGGAAGTACATCTATCCAGCAGCAGATGTTCAGATGCTTAGTGACCTGTGGGAAAACACTTGGGAGAGGCAAGGGCACTTAGGCAGCTGCATGGTGTTTGAGGAATTTAAGGAATCCCAGCCCATGTCCTAGGCCTTTCTCCTTGCTCCTCTGCACTGAGAGCAGAAAAGAAAAAAAAAAAAAAAAAGGAGGAGCAGAAGGATTTCTCCCTCAGATATTCTTGCAGCATTCCTCAGGCTTCAACCTGCTTGTCTGCTGCAGCCCTCACTAAACAATTTTATTGTAAAGCAGCAATGCACTGATCCCACAGCCTCCGAGACAGGGTTTTTGCTAGCAAATAAACTCACAAACATAATCAACATTCTTTATGAATCCCCATCATTTCCTCAGGAGGAGGAATTTCTGGCCTGTTTTCTATGAACCTTACATGCAAAGTTTCCACAAGTGCAAATGCTCCAATATTTTGCTGCCTTCTTGGGCACAGGGGACAATCCTGTCTTGTTTTTGTCCCTCAAAGTATTGACTGTATTAGACACTGGGCACGTGCTCTCGAAAGAAAAGCACCATGAATGCTTGCATGTCCCTGTATTATTGGCCACGTGCTCCATCCCTGGGAGACAAACGGGCCACTGAAATGCGGCTGGCCTGGACGCCCCACATACCAAGCAGATGCAAGCAGAATGCCATAGGGAAATAAGAAACACATTGTATGTGATTTAAAAGGCTTACAGCTATGGAATATCCCTCTGAAAGCCTAATGAACATCTCCAGCACATAAACAATCAAAGTGCAAAACGCGCCCTGCATCGGGATACAAAACCACAGAACTGGAGATAATCTCGGAAGAGACCCACAAAATAAATCTCCTGACAGCAGCACCTATAAATCATACAACTCCAGCACTTGGCTTGTCAAAATGTCTCCAAGCTCAGGATTTTCTGTGGAGAGGAAGCTGTCCACACAGATTCTTTCTTAATTTGCCTCTCGAGTGAGCTTGTGTCCTGGGTTTGGGGTTTGTCTTTGTTTTGCTTTCTTAGATGCTAATATGGCCCATATTGACTTTGACAAAGTTAGTGATTAGAAATTCAGCTTTCTTACCACAAGGTTGGGAAAAGAAATACAAACACTTGTTCAAGTGACTGAAAATACAGGCTTTTTTTTGGAGTGATTGGATCAATGTTTGGCAATAGTGGGGAGAGCATCTAGGAAAAAGGAAGGTGGAAAGGGGAAAATGTCTCAGGATAAGTCTTCTGGGTGTACTTTTTTTGCATGGACCTCCCTACTTATGACACATATGAGCTCTTGGAAGTACATCTGCAGAGTTTCCACCAAAAGCTGAGCTGACAAAGGTGGCAAATGTGGCAAGGACAACGTGGAAAAGGCTAACAAGATCATTTCATCCCTCATTCTCAAAGGGAAACACAAGCTCTGAAGCATTTCCTTCTAGAAATGTGTTAATTCCCAAGTTTTCCCAGCTGCTGTAACAAGTGGAGGAACAGCTGGTATTAAACCTATATTGTGAGGTGAGAAGCAGCATTAAGGGGGCTCAGTGGCTTTATATCCACAAGACTAATTGTAACAAGAGCTTAGATTGTCTACTCTGTGGTTTGAACCCAAGGTATGGAAATAGCCTTGGCTGTGTTATTCCTGCTTATTCCTGTGTCCCATGCCTTGCACAAGGGAGCTCTGACACACCTTAAGGAGCAGAAACTATTCCAACTCCGCTCCTCCATAGACTGCTGACAGCTTGTGAGATTTTGGAGCACTCACAGCAAATCCTGGAGGGTGCCTCAACACTGGGGACAAAACTCTGGCAAAACAACATCATAAAACAAGCACAAAACCACCAACATTCATCAGGTTGGTCCTGCATGGACAGATGATCAAGACTGCTAGCAATGCACTTTCACACACAAAAGAGGAAGAATGATGATAGATAAGACAGGGACTAGGCTGAGACTCAGGAGACCAGGCTGAGAGACTTCAGCACTAACTCCTGCTCTGCCACTGAACTGCTGCAGGACCTGGGAAACTCAATTTGCTTCTGTTTTCTTGCCCATTCACAGTATAAACTCCTGAGGGTGATAACTGTCCCTTGCTATACATTTAAACTGCATGATCAGAACTCAATTCAGGCCTGTTTCTGCTACTGCAGTTGAAATAACATGTAAATAACTTACACAAATCAACCAGATCAGCTGGTGGAAGAGTGCAGGTGGTCATGAAATGAGATATGGGTGAAAAAAATGTGAAGGAGCAGAAAAGACAGGGGGAAAGAATGGCCTGAAATGGGGAAAAAACAAAAGTGAGAAAAGAGAGTTAACAAATGGCAGAAGAGAACTGAGCACAGACAGAACATGGTGATTCCAAATTCAGCTGATGCCTGTAGTTTCCCACTGTCAAGAGGGAAATTTGAAAGTGGTTTAAACAGAAAAAGAGGTGAACAGGGAAACCATCCTGCCCTTCACCAGCCCTCTGCTAACCCTGGTTGCTAGACCATGAACTCCTAAAAAACATTCAGTAATCTGAACCTGTAGAACAATTGGTTTAAGGCAGTGGAATCTCTCCTTAAGGAGCCAGCACACCACTCTGCCAGCATTTATTAGTCCTCCAGGGCTCATCTTTGAGGCAGGCTAATGTAATCCTGCTAAAAACCTTTTGGCTGTCTGGGGCCTGGCTGTCTCCAGCAACACACCAGTGTGAAATATTTGCAGATTAAAATAAAATTAAAATGCAATTTTCAGGCATTTTAAGAGGAAGCCTTTAGCTGTACTTGTGGCTAAGTGATAGATTCTAGAAGGTTGCAAGCAACAGGTAAGAGGCTCAGAATACTGTGATGGAAGGCAAAGTCCATGGAGAGGGCCCAAGTTAATGCTTTTCCAAGTCGATGGAAAGATTTCTGTGTCTCTCTGAGTGTTGAATTGGTCTGTGAGGGACTGGATGAGATCCAATTGAGGCCCATAGTTACCAGAAGTTGCTACCAACCAATGACTATTCAGAGGGTCACATTAAGCAAAAAGATGGTTGCAGTAACATGTTTATAAACCAATGGCTACAGACACAAAATATTTTTCATTCTTCACAGTGGTCTGGGGTCATAAGACCAGGGAGGAAAGGGCATGAAGGCAATAATAATGAATTTATCAGTCCACACCTGCCCCCATCGAGGGGTCTGGAGGAACAGTGTAAACCCCACTCTTTCCCAAAAAAGATCCAGGGAGCTGCAGGCTGGAGTCACTGTGCTGGTCAGGCTGACTCCCTTTACTAGCACTGAACTGCTGCTTTAAAATAAAAAACCAAGAATTGACCTACAGCTACTACACTGCCAAACACAACTGAGATTTCTTAGAATCTGCTCTCACTGTCAGTTTTGTGAAAATGTTTCCCAAGATGTCTTTGTGTGGCTATTAGTTATTGCAGTTGATGTGCTGGGAAAGATTTTAAACGGCAAGTCGGAGTGTTTCCTTGAGAACTCTTCTGTTACGGAGAGCTCTTAAGTTAAACCAGGAAAACAGAACAACAACAACAAAAAGCAATAATGAGACTGGAAAGGAATGGGAAATATTCCTGGTTTCCACCCTCACTGATAATTAATCAGAAACACAGACTTCAGGTTCAACCTGAAGGAAGACACTGGAATGAAAAGTGCTTAAGACAAAGGATCAAAGTGATTCTTCAGCCACTGTAAATCTTTCAGGAGGAAGCGAAACTAAACACTGCAACACTTTTTCAGAATGAATTGTCTAGAGAAATAATGGAATTTTTAAATTTGGAGAATTCTAAGCAAAGACCAGGTTAATGCTTGCTAGGAACAATTTATTATTTAGGTAATGCTGATGCTATGGTGGAGCAGGGGAATAGACCAGGAGAACTCTTCAGATCTCCTGTAAATTTATCTTCTTGGATTCTGTGCCTACAAACAGGAGTGTTAGCCAAGAACATGCTAAACTTGGGAAGGTGTGCACTAATGTTTTAAATCCATTTATATACAAACTAAAGTTTAAGAAAATATACATATGAGATGAGGAACTGCAAATGAAAGATGACAGAGAAATAACACGCAGGCATTTGAAATGTGGGCCGAAAATAAAACAGGACTCAGCCTGGAAAATGCATGCTAACATACTTGAGGAAATATAATCCTAAATAATATCCTCAGTGGGAAAGCAAAACCTGGAAATCATTTATTTTACAAAGGAATCTTCTGGCTGATTGAGGACAGTGAATCAGATAGATGTGTTTTAAGCACCACTGTAACAGCTGGAGCTCAGCTGGGACTTCCAAATTCAAGTTTGCTGCTGCTGCAACCTGAGGCACACAAATAAATCCCCCAGCACTCATGGTAAGAGTCTACCAGCTGATTTATACCTTCATTGAAAATTTGAGTCTCTGAAGCTTTGCCTGGAGACCATCAGCTGTGCCCAGAGATACAGCCTGATGACAATCAGGCTGAACACTGTTTCCAACAGAGTAAGGAAGCAGGCACCTTTCTACCCCTCCCCAGTTTGCATGTAGTAAGGCATTTTGAGCAAGGTCTTGACTCCCTGACATTAATAAAGATGAAAATTCCTCTTGCTGGCTTCTAGGGACACAGAATTGCACCAATACTGGATATTCAAAATTTTTGAGATTAGTTGGAAGAAAACTCTAGGCAAGTAAGCGGAAAAGAATTCAGGTGATGAGATAAATCACAGAAAGTACCATGAAGAACTGGCAAAAACCCCACCACATACAGATATTGACAATAACCCTTTCAAACTATTAGACAGTCTCTTTTACCTGCCTTAGCTACTGACTCTGTTCCCTACCTGTCTGTTCACAAGGAAATCCAAAGCCATTGAGGAAAATTCCTTCACCGCCTGATAAGAGCAATCAATTCTAAGGCCCTTGCAAGGAACCTTAAAATCTGGCTAGACAGAGATGACAGAAATCCTACACCCCACCTGCTATACGGGTGGCAGCACTTTTTTACCCAGTTACAGAGAAAAACGACAGTCTCATTTCAGAGACTTATTTCCAGAGTCCAGGAGCATTAATTTTGGTGTAGATGTTTTCTTTAACACAGTTTTCCATTCTGTCAGTGTCACACTCAGCAGCTCCTGCCATAAGCACAAGTCCAAGCAGCTGATGGCAGCGAAGGGGAGCTGTGTTTGCTCCGTGGGAGATCTCTGGACTCCCACAGTGAGCATTTGTACTTTAGTGCAGGAGTTCAATGTCCATTACCAGAACTAAAATCAGCTTGGTTCCCTCTGCCTCCAATACTCACTTTGTGGTTGTTGTGTTCTTTCCTAACCACTCCTACTGGATGTTCCCATGGACTCTTGACAGCTCCTACCTGTCCATGTGGCAGGAAACAGAAGGTGATGCTTCCAAAGGAACTGGCCTAAAATCTGCAGTCTAGCTCTTGGCTCTGTTGAGATGACAGCCATGAAGTACAGCAATCCTTCCCCTTCTCCCTGCTCTTGATACTGTTTCTCCATCCAAAGAGAGCTTTAATTAGATCTCCTTGTTTTAACTACATCATGAACTGAAATGGAGCCATTGCTATACTCTTGCAAATGAGGGTGATCTGTGTGGTCCTCCAGCTGTGCAGAGTGATTTTCTCCATGAAACTTTTCCTGTTACTTGGAGGAATTTCGTTATCTGATTTTTTTTTTATTGCTAGCCCTGTATCTTACAAACCCTTATTGAAAGGGTTTGATGTTGGGCTTCACTAGGTAAAGCACAGAGAAGCTGTGTTGGACAAAATGATTTACTGAATTCATTGTGCATGATCCTCTCCGACAACCCTCGGTGACGGGAAATACAGCATGACTGCTGGCACAAGCCATGCCAGCTTCCTGCTCCTGCTGAGAAATACAGGATTGGCAACATCGGCCCATGCAGGAGCTGAGCCATCTGGGAAGATACAGCCCAGACTTCTCGTGTTGGAGTCACTGAGCCTGCTATTGAGCCAGGGAAAATGGCTAAGGTCGGCTGGTGGTAGAACTTAGGGAATTAAGAAATGCTTCCCCCATGTATCTGTTAAGGAACAGTCTCTCCCACAAGTCTCCACAGTTGAATTGTAACTTTACCTCCCCAGATTCTGTAAAATACTACATCTCCTGGTAGCCTGTGTGGCTGTTTCCTTCACCAGCCCTCTGTCCCACCTCGGTCCTTTGTCCTGCCCCCTGCATCTCCCCATTGGTGTTTCTCCCGAGTCCCACCCTGTACCACTCCCGTTCCCCCATCCATTGGTTCCCTTCCTCGGCCCCGCCTTTGTACCGCCCCTGGGGCGTAGCACCGAGTTTATAAAACCAGCCACCATGTGGCTCTCACTCTCTTCTGCTCGCCTTGTTTCACAAAGCATTAAACCTGTGGAAACCGGGTTGGAGTAGAGCCCTCCTGTCTCGTCTCTGGTAATAATTTACCTATCCAGTAAGGTGTGGGGATCGTGCCATCAGCGCTCTACAGCTGCTCAGGGCAGAAATAGGGGAAGCTAGCAGTTGACTGAACATGATCTGTTTCTCTCAAGGGACAGTTTGGGGAACACAGCAGCCCCTCTGCCTGCCCTAATCTCCTCACAACCTTATAATTTTATATTCTCAAGACTCCTGCTGTCCCCCCACTACCGTCTCAGGTCTGTCATGGAGCCCTTTAGGGTGCACAGGGTCAGTTTGTTTACTGAACTCAATGGAGTCATAGGATCATAGAATGGCCTGGGTTGGAAGGGACCTAAAAAATCATCTTGTGCCATGGGCAGGGACACCTTCCACTATCCCAGCTTGCTCAGAGCCCCATCCAGCCTGGCCTTGGACACTGCCAGGGATGGGGCAGCCACAGCTGCTCTGGGCAACCTGTGCTGGGGTCTCACCAGTATGTTCAGAAGCAAAAGCATCTCTGCTACCACGAAAAGTTGGGATAATTGGAATTGTTCAACCTGGAGAAGAGACGGCTTTGGGGTGACCTCAGTGTGGCCTTGCAGTGCCTGAAGGGAGCCCACAGGAAAGATGGAGAGAGACTCTTGCCAAGGGCCTGGAGTGACAGGACAAGGGGCAATGGCTTCACACTGACAGAGAGCAGGGTTAGATTGGATATGAGGAAGGAATTGTTCCCTGTGAGGGTGGAGAGTCATTTCAGGTTGAATCCTAGTGGAAACATGCTCAGACTGGGGCAAATACACATTAAATAGGCTGTAAGGAACAGAAAGGTGTGAATTCTCAATTCACTGGCCTTCTTTGTAACCTTAGTGTTTATCTACTGGCTGTGCAAGTGTTCATAAAACAACACAAATGACCTGCCAGGATCAGCTACAAAGTACACAGATATAAATCTTGATGAAGGGGAATGATTACTTACTGGCATTTATTTTACCGCTGTTATTTTAGTTATGCTTTCAAGTACATTTCTAAATAAATTCCCTTGCTTTAATTTAAAGATCTGTAGCTCAAGCAGACAGCATTTTATATATCTATTCATATGAAATCTCGTAACCTGTAGATATATTTCATTATTCAAAAAACCCCACTTCCTGTAGACCTCTATCATGCCTTCTAAATTCATAGTTTGAGTATTTCTGGTAGTTTCTTGCACTAGATTTACTGTTCGAAGAGCAGTCTTTGTGATTCTGTGAGTCTGAGCTGGGTACTTGGAACCCGTAGCAAATCAGCAACATGGGTAAAAATGTTTGTGAACAACTCATGATGTTTATAGTGTAAATATTTCTTTGTTACATGGCACTGCTGTTAGAATGTTTCAGAAACATTTCTGAATGTAAACATCTTAATTTATGTAATACATATTGAAAGCAAATATATTTGTTACCTTTAGCATTAGACCCAGTGAATTTTTGGAGATAAACCATATAAAATAATTTTGCACCACCTTTGCGCTGAGCTAAGTGACATCTGTTTCTGTACATCTTTATTGCTGTTAGTTAGGGTGGATATCAGGAAAAGGCCACTGAAACAGGCTTCCCAGTGAAATGGTCACAGCCCCAAGGCTATCAGAGCTCCAGGAGTGTTCGGATAATGCTCTCAGGTACAGGGTGGCATTGTTGGAGTGTCTGTGCAGAGCCAGGTGTTGGACTCGATGATCCTGATGGGTCCCTTCCAGCTCAAGATATCCTATGATTCTGATTCTTCACAGGATTACTCAGTGTCTGAAAGGCCAATATGTCCCCTAGGGGGGTTTTGCCACTATTTTGGTTTGTCTCATCAGCAACTGGATTTCCAGACCTTCTACTTTGCAAAGAAAAAAAACCTCTTCTATTTTTCTTAACTTCCACATTAGCATTAATGCAGCACTGGACATGTCACTTTTGGGCTTCTGCCTTCCAGGTTCTGATTTGTATGAATCTGGTTCTTCAGCTTTTTTTGGTGGATAGTGACATCTTTTGGAAAATGCTTGGAAAGTGCTATCATGGGACCCCTGATAAGACAACCCAAAGGCAGTGGGACCTGCTTTACCAGCACTGCCACTTTTTGCTACCTCCTTGCTGGTATTCTTCTGCTAGGTTGGTTCACAATCCATGGGCAGTAATGCAATCACAATTAAGCCCATGAATCTGGTAACAATATGGCTACGTCCCAAATTCCTGAACTCCAGGGCACATTCTTTCGTGATCTTTTTTCAGTTCCCTTCTTGCTTGTGATTTTGAGCACTGGATGCATTGCTTTTGGTGTTCAAATCCTTGATTAATAATGTAGTTACCATTGCATCTGCACTGCTCATTTTTTCTCTTTTGGCAACATTTCAGTCCTTGTTGCTGCAGACCTCAATTCTCAGCCTTAGCATCAGTTCTTGAACCTGCTTTCACAGAGACATGTTAGATGTTATCTCCTTCAGGTTTTTTCTCTGTCAAGGTAGAAAGAAAATGATGCATCATTGCTTGTATGATTTCTGCAGCTTTGCAGGCTGGGAATTGCATCCAGAGCATTTTGAGACTCCTGGTGCTTGGGGCTGTGGCATTTGTTGTGCAGAAAGCATCCCAGGCTGTCCAACTCAGGTCTGGACTTCCACAGTTCCACAGAGTGGGAAAAGGCCAAGAGGGTGGTGGGAAGGGCTTTCTCCCAGGCCTGGGCATCCTCAAGACAGCTCAAGGATGTTTTATAAATGTTGTCATTTGTTTCCCAGCCCAGGGCTGAGCTGGAGAAAAGATGGAGAGAGTGGCAAGCGGGAGTCCCATTTTAGATCCACCCTTGGATTCCAGTTCTGCCAGGTGGGACGGTGCTGCCCAAAGTACAAAGCAAGGGGATGTTGGAGTGTGGAGGCCGGTGGGCCTGCAGTACTAGGGACAAAGAATGTCCATTGGTGGGACAGTCCCTGGTACCAGAGACCATCCCCAGGTTAGGGAGACAAAAAGGCTTCCCCCCAGAACACTCTGTTTTGGTATGTTAATGTACCCCAGTTCTGGCCCCAGTTGGCCTCCCTGCCCCTTGTACCTTATATGTCCCTGCCCTAGAAGGTTCTCCCTTCGTGTTCCCCCACTGGCCCCTGCCCCATCACCACTCCCTCAGAGTTTCCCCACTGGCTCCCATGCCCTGGCTCTGCCCCCATGCTCTCAGATCATTGGTGTCTGATGCTCCCTCTGCTCTCGTATTTAAACCTGGACCCTCCAGTGTTATTTGTCTTCATCCCTGGAGCCCTTCACGTGAGTGACCGCAATAAACTTCTTCCGTGGAACCCCAAAGGAATACCCTTCCTGCATCTTTGCCATTGACCCATTTTCTGGAGCTATCCATGTGTGAGTGTGTGGTGGTCCTGCCAAGAGGCTTCGCCTTGAAGACATTTTCAGAAGGTCACGGCACCTCACCATCCAGCACCGCAAGCCGCCGTGACATTGGAGTACCTATTTGTTCACCTGCTGAGCTTGGAAGAGATCTGAGTGTGAAATTCCAGGGCAGCTGTGCTTGCTGTAGCAACTGGAGTGAGAAGCAGCTGTTTGCTGTGTGCTGGTTTCCCACCTTCGCTTTGGTCCCCCGGTGCTCCAGGTAATCCCACACCACCCTTGCTTTTCCAAGTGCTTTGCTGAAGGGCTTCTGAATGTGGCAGTGAAGTACTTCCCACTTATATGGAGGATCTGGTTCAGGAAATGTGTCTCATTGTCTGGATAGATTAAAAAGTCCCCATGCCAGGTTAATTGCAGTGAAAAAAGGGAAAAAAAGCCAATAGCCTGGATTGGGATGCCCCAGGCCCCTGCCATACACAGGGGTTGTCTCTTGGGGTTTATTCTCCAGTCCTCTCTGCTCAGGCCTTGTTCTGAACTGCTCAGCCATAAATGCCATTTCAGGAAGAGCAGAGAATCCCACAGCTCCTGTGGATCATTCATCTGCACTGACCTTGTGCTGCAGCCTGAGGTGTATCCTAAATGTCAGGTTTGAATTAATGCACATTTTCCAGGATTGTGTGTTTGGAGTTGCTGGTTTAGGGATGGCACAGTCTGGGTTTGGATCTGTGGGCACCGAGAGCTCCTTGTGTCAGCTTTAGATCTGGATCTGTGGGAACTGTTGGAGAAAAGAGAAGGGAATTGAAATGCATGGATCCGTTCTTGGAGAAATAATCAGGATGGGAGAAAAGAGGGTGTGGAACTGCTGGGAGCTCCTGGAGTGAGGGAAAGGATCCAAGGTTTGGAAGCAAAAGCTGTGNAGAATTAATTGCTGTATTTGTAATTTGTAATCATGCCGTGGATTCCTGAGCAGGATCCCAGCAGGGAAGACTGCAGGGATGCTCCACGAGAAGATCCAGACTGGGGACTCTTCCCAGATGGCACCAGCGAGCCTTGGAATTGCCTGAAGGGAAGAAAGAGGGAACAAGGATCAGCTGTCCAACGTGGAGGTGTTATCAGACAATTCCTCGGCAGTGTTCAGTTCCCACCCAAGTCAATCTCCTGCCTTGTGAAGCTCAGAAATCTGGGAAGACCCCAACTAACTTAGGGAATGGACTGGCAGATAAAATTGCTGGGGAACGGTAGGGAAAAACATCCTGATAGAGGACCTCATTTTGTACAGGAATCATGCAAAAATTGTCCAAAAGAACAGGAGTCTAATATTGACATATTGATATATTCTTTGGAGACCACAACCCAGTGGGAAGACTGAGAGAAGGAAACAAAGTCTAAAAAGGCAAATGAACCAAACCTTCCAAAACCCTCAAATAGCCACATTTCCTCGCATTGCTGAGAGATTCAGCCAAGCTCCAAGAAAAAGGTGAGCCCATATGGAATCCTTTCATGGGGTTTGTTCCTGATTTTCTTTCAGCCTTATATCCAACTTTCCATCCCTTTTCTTCTGTCTGTTTGGTGTATCTTTTGTGTTCCTTTCTTGTCCTGTGTGCTCCCCATCCCATTCCCTTTCACAACCTCAGTCTCTCTTATTCTTGTTGTTCTTTTAATAAGTAAATACTCAATATTATTTAATAAATACTGCTCAATATCTCTCCGTGTTGTCTGTCCTACTTTTTGTCTTTCTGTCTCCCTCCCTGCCCGCATCTTTATCTTTCCTTTTTTCTTCCTCTCCTTCTTCCTTTGTCCCGCACCGTGACTGTGTTTCTTTGTCCCTCTCACTGTCCTTTTGCCTGCACCTGTCTGCATCTGCTGCTCAGTCCTCCCTCGCTGCACTCTTCTCTGTAAACCCTCTGTCCTGCTGCCCATCCCTCTCTTTCTCCATCCCTCTGCTGCGCCCTGCCCGTCTTCCCCCCACACCCCCGTGCCGTGGTCATTTCCTCTCTCTGTCCTTGTGTCCCTCTTGGTCTCCGTGTCCCTCTGTCCTTCCTGTGTGATTACCCTCTGTCTTTATCTGTCCTTATCCGTGCCCCACTCCTGCTGCTTTTTATTCTCTGTTGCTCTGTCCTGCTCCCTGTGCCACCGTTTCTCACTGGATCCTTCTGGCCCGTTCCCTGTCCCTATTCCTTTTTAATCCCTCTCTGTCGTGCTGCCCCTCACAGGTTTGGGGCATTTTTTTAAATCTCCGTCCTTGCACCCTGTTCTTCCTTTTCTTCCTGTGTTCCCTCTGCTCCCACCGCCTCTTTCTGCCTCTCCCCGTCTCTCCCTGGTGCTCCCATCGCGCTGCTGGACGGGTCCGTGAGCGCAGGTTGGGATCCCGGCGCTGCAGCCTCAGCGGGGGCAGCAGCAGCAGCAGCGCCGGAGGGAGGGGATGGGACAGCTCCTGGCGCTGCACGGAGCGCAGCAACGGAGCGGAGCCGGAGCGGGTCACGGGCACCATCCCGGGACACGGAGCGCCATCCCGGGACACGGGGCACCACCATCCCGGGACACGGGGCACCACTATCCCGGGACACGCAACACCATCCCGGGACACGGGCACCATCCCGGGACACGCGGCACCATCCCGGGACACGCGGCACCATCCCGGGACACGGGGCACCATCCCGGGACACGCAGCAGCATCCCGGGACACGAGCACCATCCCGGGACACGGGCCACCAGCCCGGGACACGGGGCACCATCCCGGGACACGGGGCACCACCCCCGGGACACGCAGCAGCATCCCCGGACACACAGCAGCATCCCAGGACACGCGGCAGCATCCCGGGACCAGCAGCACCATCCCGGGACACGCTGCCCCGTGCCGTGGGGCGGCCACCAGCCCGCGACACCGGAGCTGGGGAGGAGCTTCAACCCTTCTGGCGGCTGGGGGCTGCCACCCTTTATTATTCCAGCAGAGCCCTTTTAGCGGGGATCTACACATATAAGTGGCTTTATTAAAGCAACGCACTGCTATCCAGGGCAGTTTGACGCGTTTTGTGCCTTCATCGGGGAGGAGGGAACAAGGCTTGGGGGAGAGGGTGGAGGCTCGGGGGCTCTGATGCCATTTGGGGCACCCCAATGTCCCTGGGAGGCGGTGGAGGAGCAGCTGAGCGGGGAACGAGGCGGGGTCATGCTGGGTGCCCTCCCGCAAAGGGACAGGGGGTGTGGGTAGGGTACTACAACCTGTCAAGTTCTTCATTTTTATATATACTGACAAGTAATACTCATTTATATACTAATTCATTTCGAAATAAACCCTCTGTATTATATGCAGGAATATGAGAAACTCTGAATATAGGTCTGTAGGGTTTGAAAATAATGACGTAACACTTTTGCGTATGAATGAAACAATAAAGTGCCTGCAAACGTAAGAAAAGATGATGGGGGTGAAGGAAATAAAAAGCCTGCTCCTTCCCCAGCCCTTGGCTGAGCTCTGCGGCGGTGCTGCCACCTGGTGACAGAAACCGGCACTGCCACCCCCGGCACAGCGCCCTGGCGCCGGCTGCTGTCCCCCGCTGTCCCCTGCCGGGTGACGCGGGACACCGACGGCCCCCGTGGCTGCCGAGCGTGGGCCGAGCGGGGCGATGTCTGCAAACAGGGTGAAGGCTGAAGGAGAGACAGGAGTGCACGCGGACACGGCCGTGTCTGAGCGGGGCCATGGCGCCGTGCGGGGCGGGGCGGTGACTGAGGGGAATGAGCGGCGGGGCCGGTTCTGCCCGGGGGCACCGGAACAGAGCTGCCCATCTGCCACTCTCAAGATGGCGGCTCGGAAAGGAACTCGCAGTTCGCCACTCTCAAGATGGCGGATGTAGGAAAAGTCACGTGACAGAACGCTCCAGATGGCGGGTCGGGGTTGAGCCACACTCAAAATGGCGGATGCAGCTGGACCGCGACAGACGCGTCGCCGTCGCTGCCTGCTGCCGCTCGCGCCGCTCCCGCCCGCCCCCGGCGCCGTTGGCCGCACATCGCGTGTCCCCACACCGGGAAACGCCGCGCAAAATCGCGCTGGAAGCGCGGCGCCGGGGTGGCAGGTGAGCTTCAGGCAGCTGATTAGACAGACACATTGGTGAGTGCGGGGGCCTTAATTGTACCGTACCAAAAATGGCGGCCTAGCCGGAAATGGCTTCCGCCAGTACCCGAGATGGCGACGGAAGCGGAAGTGACGTTCTATAACAAAAATAGCTGTTCGGTACATCCCTTGTTTGTCCTTCCAAAGATGGCGGCACCATGCGCATGCGCTTTGCCTAGGGATAAAAATGACGGAAGGACCCCGCACCGTCTACTTGGCTGCCTGAACGGAACCCCAACCGCGAGGCGGACCCAGCGCCCTCAGCGCGATTTTCCGTGGCGCTTCCCGGTGTGGGGACACGGCTGGTGCGGTCAGCGGCGCCGGGGGCGGGCGGCGGCAGGCAGCGGCGGGGATGCCTCTGACCTCATAGCGCCGCGCCGCTCCTCATGAAAAGCCCCCGGCCCCACTCGCTGCCGGGCTGGGTTCTTCGCTGCTGCTGCCGCCTCCCCGTGCCCCTCCCGGCCCGGGGAAATGCAGCAAAACACGAAATGATCCAGGAATAGCAGTCACCGGAGCTGCCTGAGCCGCCCCTCTGCCCGAAGAGCGGCTTCTGCCCGAAGCACGCAGCAGGATGCAGCTGTCCTTTCCCAGGAGGTGAGAGGAGGGGGCCGGAGCTGGCGGCAGGGTTTCCCAAGCCGGGGGAGAGCAGGGAGAGTTCCAGCTTCACTCTCTGTGAGTGCTGGGTGGGCTCCGGGCTGGGCAGGTGGGAGGTGTGGGTCGTGCTCACGTCCCCGGGAACTCGCAGCAGCCGCGCGTGTCCGTGTGTGGAACCAGCTCTAATGCTGGCAGCCACATGAAATTTAGATCAGGTTTGTATCAAGCGTGGTGTTTATGTCTGGGATCGCTCAGTTCCCTGGGTGTGAAAGTCCTTGAATTAGCAAAGCTGAGCCGCTTTTGAGCGTTCCAAGTGTTGTGTCCTGGGCCTATCAGGATTATCCATAAGCAACCACACCAAGCCCCTGAACCCTCAATGGATGTTGGAAGCGCTTCCACAGAAAGCCGAGGCAGCAATGATTCCAGAGCAAGAATTAAAAGGTGATTGCTTGTGGTCCGTGGAGGATTTCCTTTGGGATTATCGATCAGAGAGTGTATCGAAGCAGAACACATCTTTTGGCTTTCCCTGGTCTGTAATCTCTCTGGTTTAACAGACTTTTGTGTGCTCCCGTGTGTTTTCAGGTTGAAATTTGGTGTGGTTTTGTTTCTTTACAGTTTGTGGTTTTCCCCAAGTGAATCAGCCCTGCCATAAATACTCCTCGTTGTTCTACACAGCTGCTTTGGTTATGGGTCAGAGAGAGAGAAGGGAAAGGGCTTTTTAGAGTCCTGACGTTTTCCCAGTGGTGTTTGAAGTTAATTGTGGAGCTTGGTGTCCTGCATTAAGGTTGTTTACAATCTCTGGGGTTTCCTTATTAATAATTGCCTAGGAAGGAGCTTTAGGATGTGTTGGCTGGACAAGTTTGGTCACAACTGACAGAATTCCTGCTGCCTCATTACCCTCCTGGCCTCTTGTGGTTCACTGAGCAGAGCTGGCAGTACTGGGAACATCTTTGTGCTCCTGCTTTTCATCCCCTCCTTAATCCAGAGGGCCTGGCAGGGGAGAGAGAGAGGAGTCAGGAATATTGGGACAAGGGGGGACTTCAGTTACTGGCAAGCAGAGACGTCCCAGGCCTGGATCTGAAAAGACCCAGGCTTTGCAACCCTCTGGCTGCTCTGTCCCATCCTGGGCTTGATGCTTCTAGCTGTGGTTTAACAGCTTATCCCAGAAAACCTGCCTGACACAGGGTTTGTCCTGGTGTCTGAGGAACCTGGGATTCACACCTCTGTCCCTTGGCAGTGTTTCCCGCTCAGATTTCCCTCCAAACACTCGCTGCTGGGATAGAGGGGGAAGAGCCCTGTCCCTGCCTGGGATGGGAACCCCTCCATGCCTTACCAAGAGGTGCACAGCCCGTTGGGTTTCTGGAGGCAGCCAATGGACTCGGCCTGGCTTGGAGGGGCAGCCAGGTTCCCTCTGCCTGGAGAGGGGCAGAGAAGGACACGACACCTTAGTGAGAGCATCCCCTGGGGGAAGGTTCCATCTGCCTGCTGTGCAGGAGGCTCAGCAGAAATGGGTGTTGGGACCAGAACTGCTGCAAATGAGGGGTTCAGGGAAAGGCCAGGTCCCTGTGTGTGCCCGAGGCTCTGTGTGCTCTCCAGAGGTGCCCCGGCGCAGCTGCAGGGCCCAGATCCGTGGCTGTGCCATGGCATAGCTCCAGCCTGGCTGGGCTGGGAGCTGAGGTGTCCCCCCTGCCCTCAGCTGTGCCCCCTCTGTGCTCCCCGTTTGTTCTGGCTGCTGCACTGCCCCTGCTGGCCCCTTCTTCTTGTTCTGCCTCCCTTCTGCCTTTGGCTGAGCTGTTTGGATGCCTCTGGAGCTGGGCCATGAACACTTGGGTCACCCGGGGTGCAGTTCTCTACCAACTTCCAGCCGCAGGTTTGTTACAGAACCCAGACAGTTTGACTCCTGAAACAGACAAGTGGGGCTGCACACACCTGAGGTTCTGAGCTTTGGGGTAAAATGATGGGTTCAAAGGAGGATATGGGGTAGGCTGTACCTTCCCAGTACCTCATTCAGTGGGGAAGGGAAGAGGGCAACATGGCAGCCGGGAGTTTGGGATAAAAGGGGGCTGCATCCTCCAAAACCTCGAGAGAGAAAACCCCACAGACGTGTGCCCCAGTGGAGTGTCTCCCTTTATTCCAATAAAGTTGCAGGGCTCCTCTGTCTCCTTTATGGATGCTGGCTTTTCACAGTGGGATTTTCTGCACAGGAGGAAACGAAATGAAAAAGGGAAGGACAAAAGGAAAAGGGGAAAAAAGAGCAAAGGCCACTAAAGCAAGGTCTGCCCAGCCCAAGGGCTGAGCTCCTGCAGCCCATTCCTATCCCATTCCCAGTGCTGCTCCCTAGCAGGGCCGCCAGGGACATTAAACAAAGGGCTGGAATTGAGGGGACCCGGGTGGGGAAGGCAGGGAGCTCCAGACCTCAGGCGGGGGGAGCCGGGAGGCACTGCTGGCTCCAGCAGGGCCCCCTAAAGCTGGAACCATGGAATGGATTGGGGTGGAAGGGACCTTAAAAGCTCATCCAGCTCCCCCCCCTGCCATGGGCAGGGACACATTCCACTGTCCCAGCTTGCTCCAAGCCCCGTCCAGCCTGGCCTTGGACACTGCCAGGGCTGGGGCAGCCACAGCTTCTCTGGGCAACCTGTGCCAGGGCCTCAACACCCTCACAGGGAAGTATTCCTTCCTAATATCCAACCTAAACTCTTTTCTTTCAAAACAAGGTGAATGTATAAACTTCTTTGCTGGATTCTTACCTGTGTTCTGTGAAAAAAAAAACCAGAACAATCTAAAAATACTAACAAGTGTCCTTTTTCCCCCCTCCATTGCTCCCTACCTCCCAGCAGTGTGGCATAAATGCCAGTGATGGGAAGAGGCTGGAAGAAGCTGGATTTCACATGGCCAAGGCCAAGGCTCCTTCCAGAGAAGGAGCTCTGAACATTGAAGGCATCAGTGAAACCAAAGCTGACAAAATCCCAGTAAGGATGTTCTGGAGCTTTAGCTCAAGATATTCCACAGGTTTGTTTCTGCTGGCTGAAAGCATTGTGGTGAATTTAGAAGGTCTCCAGAGGGCAGTGAAGGTGACTGGAGGTGTGACCTGACTTGTGATAGGAAAAGGCAAAAATGCACCAGGACAGGACTGAACGGAAGGGAAGGATATTTCCCTAAAACACTCAAAAGGGATGTTGGAGCTTTTTCTTGGAGCAGAATTTCAGTTCTGTGCAGAGGTACCAACCTGTGCAAGGTCTGTGAAATGTGCATGGAATGATACAGATGCCTCTCCACATGGCAGGAAATACTCATTACTGTGGGGGGTATACGAATGGCATGAACTCTCCTGGCACTGCTCCATTGGGTTTTCCCTCAGGCTGATGCAGCCAAACTGGTTCCCCTGGGTTTCACCACAGCCACAGAATTCCACGAGCAACAGAGATCATCCAGATCCCCTGTGGCTCCAAAGAGCTGGATAAGCTGCTTCAAGGTCAGCATTTTATTAATTCTCTTTCCTGCTTAAGCTCAGTTATTGGGGTGGGGTTTTCCCATGAATGTGATCTTTGCATGGAACCACGTAAGGCAAGTCTTGGTTGGATGAAAAACCTTTAGGACTGCTCTTGAATAATTGCTTTTCTTTTAAAAGTTGCAGAAATAGTTTTTAATCCTTTTTAGTCATGATGCAAGACCCAAAGCTTTCCATTTTTGGATGTTTCTGGTTTACTTAAGTACGTGACGTTTTTAGGAAAAACGAAACCAGGCATCACTATCTCCTCATTCCTCTGGTGATCCAAAAATTAAAACAAGCTATTTCAGCTCTTCAGCATGTTCAGAAACATAGCTGGACTTCTTATCCACAGCACGAACAAACCTCAGGATGACAAGCAGTTCTCCCTCTTAGTTTTGAAACTTTCAGCCAAATTCAGTGTTTAACTGAGTCTCTATAAATGTAATATTTTATATGTGGGATAGATACATAGATATCAGTTTGTAGCATGTGACCTTCTAATTTTTATTAATAATTGTTATTTTCCTTCCAGAAGGAATAGAAACAGGGTCCCTAATGGAGTTATTTGGGGAATTCCATACTGGGAAGATGCAGCTGTGTCACAGCCTGGCAGTCACTTATCAGGTGGGGGGGTTCACCTCATTGCAATCCACTATTCAGTCCCCACAGCTGTGGGATATATTTGCTGATTTGGGCACTTTCTTTGACTATCTAAGTGTGTATTACTGCCTATAGGTTGCTATTCCCTAAAGTATTAGAGGCTTGGACCTAATTTGATCATTTAGTTGACTCCCTAAACTTCCCAGCTCAATGCTGAGCACCTCTCATCTTTTGTAGAGTCATGGAATCCTGGAATGGTTTGGATGGGGAGGGACCTTAAAGCCCATCCCATTCCATGGGCAGGGACACCTTCCACTGTCCCAGTTTGCTCAGAGCCCCATCCTGGCCTTGGACACTGCCAGGTATGGGGCAGCCACAGCTTCTCTGGGCAACCTGTGCCAGAGCCTCAACAGGGAACAATTTCTTCCCCATATCCCACCTGTCCCTGCCCTGTGTCAGTGGGAAGCCATTCCCCCTTGTCCTGGCACTCCAGGTACTGCAGAGGGAAGGTGTCAGAGATGGGGGACCAGGCATCTTTCCTCTTGCTTTTCCCAGCTAAATGGGAAAATCACAATAGCTTGGGGTATTGTTGTATGACCTTGGTGAGGGCATGTGGCAGTATCTGCTGTATTTATGGATACTTATTCCCTGTTCATTCCTTTCCTTCTCCTTTAGCTCCCCACAGACCCCGGAGGCAGCAAGGAAAAAGCCACATCCATGGACACGGAGGGGATCTTCCGTCCAGAGCAGCTCCTGGCTGTGGCTGAAAGGTCTGTGAGTGGAAGACAGGAATAGATGGACTCACAACTCACTTGGAAAACATTTTCCACAGGTCCTGGAGGTTGATTTGGCAGGTGTTCCCTTTGGAAACCTCCCGTGTTGCCGTTCCTCTCCCGTCTCTGCCGCTGTCTCCCCACAGCTCTCTTGTCATTGTCCCTTGGCACAAGGTGATTTCCTCTCTTTTGCTACTGGAAGGGACTGGGAGCTTCCCAAGCAGCTGGGGACAGGACTAGCTGGATCCTGTTAGCTTTTTCTGAAGAGAATTTGATCTAATCCTGCTGGCTTCTGCAGCAAGGACTGCTCCCCTGTTCCCTGTCGCCAGGGAATATTTGGCAGCCACGTGAAGGAGAGGAAGTGAAATGATGCTTGCAGCAGGCACAGATGAGGTCAGTGTGATTGCTGGGCAGCATTCCCAGAGGAATACCCTGCGTGTTTTCCTGGATCCCACCATGGACACAGTGCAGCAGAATCTCACTGGCCACCGTTGGGAACTCAGTGAATTGGAAGCAAAGCTGAGGGGTTTGTCCACTAAGAGAGGTGGTGATTGATAAACCAAAGCAGAGTGGTGTTCCACATGAGGGATTTGGGATTGGTGATGGTCCCACTCAATAACCTTTCTGTTCATTTTCCTTTGGATGATGCAGCCTGCTGGGCTGGGGGAGCTGTTCCTTTACATTTCCATTTAAATTTCTGTATTTCATTAATTCTCTGTGGAAATCTGCTTCTGATGAAAAGGCCCCTGAGGATATTGATGAGGTCCCAGGTTCCTGGGATTCATAGGTGTGTGTTCAGACCAAGGGCTGTTCTGGCTGACAGAAGCTGCACCACTCTCCCAGGAATCTCAATCTGGGCTTTCTTTTCTCCCAGTTCTCCTTGGTTTGGGGATGCAGTGCAGCCCTGCCCTGTGGATCTCCTGGAAGAGTTTTGGGGTAAAAAATATTATTTTATATTCTGCAGTGTTTCTCTAGAACTTGATTAAAAAGAATAGAACTATATCAATATGGTTTTAATTGGTTCACTTGCATTGTTTAATTAAGGCAAATGATTGAGAAGGGGTTTGAGCAGCCCTTGGCTGGAGCTGGCAGCTCTTCTTTATTGCCTCTTCAGTCTTTTAATTTCTTTGAATTATTTCTTAAGCAGTTTTTGCAATCAAGATACACTAATGATGAGAACAGCATTACCCTCCTGGATTGGGAAATCCAAGTCCAGTTCCTTGGAGAGATTGAGCAGTGGGGGAACTGAGCCTCAGGCTGGGTTTTGGCAGAAGGAATTTGGTGAGAAGGGGAGAGGGGGATCCCCCAAAACAGGTTAAAGCCAATTCTGCTGGGGTTGGGTGCCCCCACCCCAAAAAATGATCCTGGTTAAAGGGGACTTGAGGAAGCAGCAGGATGTGCTGGGGGGGCTGTGCTCGTCAGGGATGCTGGGCAATGCCAGGGCCACAGGGACACTGCAGGTGGGCTGTGCTGGCATCCCCGAATTCCAGCCAGGAATGCTGGGCATGGCCAGACCTCTGGGACACTGGCTGATCCAGAGAGTTCTCCCATTATTTTCTGTCATGTTCAGCACCTGGCATTTCACTAGAGTCCCACAGGCTGAAAATCCCATGGGAACAGCTGGAAGCAAACCGATCATGCAGAAGCCAGTCCAGGATTGGAAAGGAGCTGTTTCACAGATTTATTTTTCCCAATGCATTTTAATTTAAAGCAGAACACTGCCTGCCCCACCACCCCAACCCTATATCCTTATTTTTTGGGGTTCCTCCATGGGAATTGAGAACTGGGGCCCTGCCAGGGCTCGGTCCTGCTCTGGCTGCTCATCCAACACCTGCTGGGTGAGACCTGATGCTCTCCGTCTCCTCCCTGCTCCTCGTTGGCTCATACTCTCCAATGGAAAAACTTCTGGGTTTAAAAAGCAGTGAAAACTGTTTACTCTTTATTTACAAAGCACAGGAGGCTCTGAGTTGGAAAGACTTCCAAGGATCATCAAGTCATCTGGGGATTGAACTCAGACTCTTCGCATTCTCAGCACCCTGCACCCAGCACCTGAGCCAATCTCAGGGTCGTGAGGAAGGTCCTGCCTGGGATGGGAATGGCTGCTGCCAGCAAGGGACTTCCTATGCAAATGCAGGTCCTTCTTTTCTGCTCATGCTGCTTCACCCACCAGCTCCTGGAATGGCTCTAGAACAGAACTGTCTGGCACCTGACATGATAGCACAAAACCGTTACAAATAACCCTGGTTTCCTGCCCTTTCCTGGATTTACTCAACAGCTGTAATGGTGCTTGTGCAAAGTCCCTTTCCGGGCAGAAGTGAGCAGGCTGAGTCCTGAGGGCTCACTTGGTCTGTTGCAGAAGTTCTTCTGGAGAGTGTCAGGGCTGGTTTTGCTTGCAGAGGGACATTTTCTGCAGGTGAGTGTTCACAGCCCAAAATCATGGCAGGTGCTGAGGCTGGGGCCACTTTTCTGGCCTAGAGCTGCATGGAGCCCTCAGGGACTCCCACTCACTGCCAGGAATGCTCCTTGGTGTTTCCTCTGTATGTCCCAGCTGGCTGGGAGCCACAGAAAAGGAACCAGCACCTCTTGTCCTTAGTATTTCCAGGGGAGGGCAGTGCCCTGCCCATGGCACACAGTGTGTATACAGACATCCTGGGGATGGGCACTGGGATGCCTGGGCAGTGCTCAGATGGACATGGATAAAGGGCTGCCCACAGCTCCTTGGCCAGGGGCTGCTCTGAACAGGAACCTGGAGATGCTTCACCCTGGGCAGACCCCACTGACACCCCAAAAATATCCCAAGGACCAGCTGGCATTACCTGGGAATGTTGGCACAGTGTCTTTGCAGAGGGGCTCAGATGGGTATGTCCCACACACCCTGAATCCCTTCCCTTCCAGCCTGAGGATATCATTCATCAGCAGCATTAACACCAAAGGAATCTTCCCTCCCAGAAATTAAATCACAAGCAATAGCCCTCAGAGATGCCTTAAAATAAAAGGTTAGAGTTGGATGAGTTTTGTTTGGATTAAGTTTGGAGTTTTTCAGGGAGCCAGCTGAACTTCAGAACTGATGGAAAGCTTTCACAGGTGGGTCACACTGGAGGTGCCTGGAAGGCAGGGATGTGCATCCCTTTCCTCAGGGAAAAGAACTTCCAGAGGCCACTCCTGAGGCTGTCAAAGGAAATCAGCTTGTGCAGGGAGAGATGTCCTCACCTGGGCACAGAAGCAGCCTCAGCATGGGCTGGGAGTGTGCCAGGCCCCTGCCTTCTGCTTTAAAATGACAACAGCAATAATAATTTTAAAAAACCCAGCAAACCAAAGCCCACCAAAAAAAAAAAAAAGGAAAATAACTGGTTACTTTGGGCAGCCTAATAATACACCACATGATCAGAAGTTATGTCAAAACACAACTGAGTATCTTATGGGAGTGTCCACTATATTTGAGAGTGCAGTAGCACCCTATGACAAAGGCAGGCAGGATCTCATCAGGTGAGAGGCAAAGCCAGGCCTTTTTCTCATTCCAGATGGACACAGAAGAGAGGCATAAGCAGCACTTGGATCCAGTCTCTTCCACAGCACCACACCAGGGCTACAGAGCCAGTCAGAGGCAGGCTTGTGTGCCCTCAGCTGTCTTCACAACTCAAGCTGCAAAATTCTGCCCCAGCCACAGCTCAGTTAATCCAAATGACTGTCTGCTCTCCCAAACACTGAGTCTTCATTTAAGATAACATAAATGAAGACTACAAAACAATAGCTAGGGCAACCAAAGACAAGTATTTGTCTAACTCTGCAGCCTCTGAGGGCAGAAGCAATCCTAATGCTGTCAGAGCTTCTGGAAAGCAGATCAAACAAAATAAGGTAATTCTTCCTCATTTTCTGGTGATTTTAACAGGAACAGATGGAAGGGTTGAAAAGCCTTCTTTCTTTTCAAACTTTTGTACTTCCCAAGTGAATGCTGGTTGCATTCTGACAATGACATATTTAGAAATATGGAAAAAGAACAAGGGACCGTGGATAGAAAGGATGCTCTTCCTCCCCTCTTTAAAAATACACAAAAATGACTGGTTTTGCAAACAAACATTTTTCCACTCAAGACTTTCCCATCAACTTCATTAAACAGAGGTACATCACACTTGAGACACCAGTTAAACAAAATAGTACAGAAATACCATTGTTTCCTGCTGGTGGTGAGAAAAATGGTGCAAACCAAAGCATTCTATCCTTTACTTCCTCCATTAGAAACTCTCAAACAAACTCCTCTTCTTCCTTTTTTTTTTAAGTTATTTTTAATACCCTCTCCCTTAAATTTTAAAATTCACAATAACTTCTTTGGGGGCAACTACACTTTCATTATACCAATCAGTATTGCAGGACAATAACATTACACCATCTTTTTTTCATGGCTTGTGTTAAATACAGTACTGAGAGATCAAATAATGGCCAACCACATGCCTTTGGTAAAATTAAAAAGTCTGGTGAGATCACATTTTCTTCAAACTCAGAAAGCCACATGTTGAACCCATGTCATGTTTTGAAGTTCAATTCTATACAAAAAACTTCTTCAAAGCAAAGTTAAACAGCTGTCACCCCAGGTAAATGGCAATTTCTGAGCTGCTCCACAAAAGAGATGAAAGGTTTGAACTTCAGAGAAGCTCTTCACATGCCTTGATCTCCATTAGATTTGTGTTTCAAACAGGGGGTAGAAAGTTTAGTATATATTCACAAACCTACAAGTCAAAACAGTGAGAACAGTGATAAATATTTTCAGTTTTTAAAAAACTTTCCACAGTAACACACGTGGCTCATTTAAGCAGCTGCCGGTCTTCTCCTTTGAGGCGTTTTTTGCGGGGCTGTACAAAATCATCGTCCGAGTCATCAGTAAGTTCTGGGTTCTCTTTTTCACTGTGGCTGCCTGGCTGCACAGGGAACTTCCTCTCAGGATAAAGGTTCCTTAGAAGATCTTCAAAGTAGGCTTCGAGTTTCATGCCGGCATCAGCCACTTCGGAATCAGGCTGTTGGGTGGATTAACAACATCAGTGCACCATGAAACAGCTTTGTACTTAGGTCACATTAGGTCTTTTAGCTACAAACTACAAAAAAGCCATCAATCAGCACCAAGAAAGGCTGTGGAACACAGGGCCCCAAAGAGCACAAATCTGCAAAACACAGAGTGAGGGCAGATCTTTTGGCCAACACCCCCCAATGATTTTTTTCTCTGACAGGTGCCCATAGAAGCCACTCACAAAAGCCACACTTCCTGGGTTCTGGAAGCCATGTAAAGAGATTCTAGGAACTCTTAAATCTTGACTGGGGTGGGAACAGGGGCACAGAAGTTGTGTTATGCTGTGAAACACACAGATATGCCCTCAAGGGATTAGAAACTTCTCTGGCTTACAGATTTTTTTTAGTAACAGTGAAAATATTACTCAGTAGACCATGACTGTAATGTGGGAGACTGGGCAGTCCTAAAGCAATCCACAGCCACCACAGCTATCAGTTTCCTGAAGCACAGATCACTGTGGCAGAACAATTCCTTGCCATCAAGGGTGACTGGATGAGAACCCCACAGAGGCCACCTGCAGAAGCCTTTATTCCCACTGTAATTCTCTTGTTTTGTGATCCACTCAGAACCTGCATCCATTTTTCACCACGTTCCCTTATGTGCAGTAGGGGATACGAACAATTACTCAACATGCAACTTGAAATCACAAGGGTGAGCACAGAGCTCCCAGAATAAAAATCCCACTGAATTTAAGATCTGAGGCAAGGAGGACTAAAACAATTTTTAAATCATAATGCCCACCATTAACCTGCATGATAAAAAATTGTCCTTTTCTCTACCTGCTGTCCTGCCTTTCAGCTATGTTTGTTACCATCCTCCTCCCCTCTATGGAAAGATCTCCACTGCAGAGTCATCTCAGACCACAGCAGGGTCAAATCTGATTGATGCTTTAACTGCAGTCTCATAATCAAAGTAAGTTTAATACAATAAATTTTTGTGTTCAAAGTTCTACCCCCATTACAGTTTTCCTGAAAGCAACTAAGCCAACAAAACGTGATAAAATATCTGCTTTTCTGACCTCATTAAATTCAGCACAGTTTTGGAAAATCAGTCTGAAATCAGCCACAAAATCTTCTGGCTTTGTGTAGAATGAATTGGTCACTTCAAGTCTTTTCTTGATGGTTGACAAGTCCATAGGCTTTTTGATTATTTTGTAGTAATCAGGGACCTAAGTGGAGAAAAAAAAAGCCCAAATGCAATCACGTTCATAATTTATTGTTTTATAAACCTTTAGATTTGAGGGTGTGGGCAAGGTTTAGTTTCATCATTAAAGTACAACTCAAGCACACAAGAATTGCACTTTTAACACACATGCAGACAGCTTCTGGAATGACAGTGATGTATGACAATTTGTTGGCTAAAATATCCTCTTTCCAATGCCTATTTTAAAATCAAAGAGAAACACATAAACCCACCACCTCCACTGAATACATATAATAGAGCCAGTGGCTTGGTTTGGACACTATTTTTGGGTGTAGTCAAATAAGCTATCTATCTTTTAAGTTTCATTCTCAAGGCAACCATATGAAATGAGTCCTCTGAAATGGTGGCAAATTTCAGAGGTATCAATGGTTTTGATACTCAAACTGTGGCTGTAGGACTAATATTTTTTTTTCTTTAGAAAGAATAAGAAACTAGTAAATAAGCTATGGTAATGTATTTTTACATTTTCCTACTTTTTCCTATCTAGATTCACCTTTTAATGTTTTAATACCTGAATTTAGTAACACATGGCCATCATGTGTTAATCAATGAATCTCTTATGCCATTTCTTATTATTAAACCCCGAGGAATGTTCTGCAGAATTCTTATTCAAATGGAAAAAAAGGCTGCATAGGAACATAATCCTTTTTGATGAACTCTTTCCCCACTGACTTTTCCTTCCTTGCTGACTTGTTTGAAGAGCATCTTTTCATCTGATGATGGTGGCAGCTCTGTGTATCCTTGGGCTTCTAATGCACCCAGGTACTGTTTACCATTTTAAACTAACAAATTCCAAGTTAATAATAAGACATTCCATTTCATGTTAATACCATGGAGTACCCCAATTCTCAAAATCAGGTAATGTTTAAAACCCCCAAATGCATGCCAATTCACCTTCTCAGTGATATAACTCAGGGTATGAAGTGTGTCAGCAGTGTTAGAACTTACTTTTTGTAACTATTTTTGAAGTATTCAGTAAAATCTATTATTGGGGAATTTTACTTGTAAATCCCCTATCACCCCAGTGCTTTGACTTTTAACTTCCCCCTTCAGACAGTTTTAATGAAACTAAACATGTTTAATGCATTCAGTGTCTGTGGAACTTGACTTCTGATAATGGATTTCAGAATGCCATTAGAAACATGGCAAATATGCTGCCAATGTAAAATGGAAAGAAGTGAGGTACATACTGTGGGAGGAACTGGATCTTGAAAGGCAGGACTCATTTCATGGCAGTAGAGGGATAGCAGCAGTCTTTCACACTTCTGTGTCAAGACAAACAGATACCCAAATAACTAAGGAATCCTACACAGCTTATTCTAAAATCACAAACTACAGAAAATAGGAACAGATGCTCAGTATTCCCCCTTCTTCTTTGTGTATGCAAATACATTAAACTGGACCTTGAGCCTTGGAAGAGATTCTAAAAATACTTCTGTGTGATTTAATGCTTGCTGGTCTTTACAGGATTTACATTTAATGCAAAATACAAATAGAGCACATGTAAATAATGATGTGACAGAGTCTGTCCTCCACACACACACACTGCTCTTGATGGGCAATGTGATTTGTCCAAAGATAAGAACACCAGGTGGGAATTGCAGGAGGAACTGTCTGGATGCTTGCATAATTAATGCATTCCAGAGATTGTGATTGATCTTGGTACACATGGGCCTGCAAAAGGGTACAAAATGCTCCTGGAGACTGGGCCAGCTGGGCAAACTGATCTCCAGAGGCTGCAGGGCAGCTTCCAGGTGGAAGCTTCCACCTGCAGGGTCCATCCAGCCCGAAGATGGGAACACTCCGTTTTGGACAGGTGAGTAACACGTGGAGATAAAACCCTAAAGCAGCTCCATGGGTGCTTTGCTGCTTTGCAATTGTGCTTTCTGCAAACCTGCACCTTTCCAGCTGAACCTGCTTATTACCTTAAAGCCCTTTGGACCTGCTTCTGTTATACACTGCACTGGTAATATTCAGATGCTGTATTAGCAATAAATCTCATCACAATCACCCACATAATCTGTGCCATGCTTCTTGCACCTGACCACGAGTAGTTTCTCAACTATTCTGCCATAAATGGTTCTATGTTATAGACTAAGAGCCCACATAAAATACTAATTTCAGCATATTTACACAAGTTGCCAACCCTAGACCAGGTAAAACACTGATGAAAGTTTCTAATACTCAAAGCTAAAAACTGCTTCAGCTTAGAAGTTTTAAAGAACAATTTTATCCTTACCCTACGGTCTATGGGTGCCAAACCCATGGTGTCTTCCAATTTTCTTTTTTCAGAGATGTGAGCAGGTTTATCACAGTCATACTCAACTTCTGGCTTGGACAAATCCCGGCAGAATGTACAAATCCACTCTCCACTAAAGAAGACAAACAGACACACTGACCTCAGGAAGGGAGCACACCTTTGACTGAAGGCTTTCCATGTATTTCTGGGTAAGCCCCTCATCTGTAGGGTGGGTTTTCTCTGCATCTCTGTAGCTTTGTTGGTGGTGATTTTTAGAACACTACAAAAGGCTGAGACAGCTGGCAAAAGTGCTTTACTACCACCTTGTTTCCTTTTAGGGACACTGGTGCCATAAATGGTGTCCTAGCAGAAAGACAGACAGGTATCTACCTTTGTCAATACTGAATTTTTTCACTTGAGCTCACAGAATTTAAGGAAAGCACTGTTAAGAGCCCTGTACAACCAGAACTACAGAGAGACTGAACAGAGCCCATCATATGGGCTGAACAGAAGGAAAAATGTTACTATTATATGGTGAGAACTACATATTGTCTACAAGCTTGATCTACACCACATTTCTAATCTACAGAAGTTACCACAGACAAGTTTTTTGGTAAAGCTGAAAATATTTCACAGCCTAAAACTTTCAGATGTTCATGATTTTATCAATTGGTATAAAACAAACCTGGAGATTTAAAGGTCAGCATAAGACTATGACACAATTAGTTCTGCAAGCTATGTCCACTGATTGTCCAACACAATTTATGAACCTCACAGTTTTGAAAAAACTAGGAAGAGTCTGTTTTTAATACAGTTCTCCACAAAAGAAGAGACTTGCATGCTTGCAGATAACCACCAGAGGGCTGAACCATCACACACAAGACAGAATCCAGTAATAACCAGTTATGAGATCCAACTGCATGTATTTGCTCAGAGGTACATTATAGTACAGTGTCTTCATAAATGGCAAATGGTTTCTGCAGCACCCTTTATTTCATTTCAGTAATAAGGCAGAAGACTTCAAAAATCTAAAAAGAGAATCTCACTGTTTCCTAGTCAGAGTGATCCAAAGATTTTCACCATCTGCCAGTTTTAGCACACAGTGCTGAATAATGGGCATTTTGCTGCAAGAACAAGTTTTACTTTCTACTGTCTTAACTTCACAGAGTGATTTATGACAGTGTCACCTCTGTGCCTGGATGAGCCTTACAGAAATGATGTGGCAGACATGCAAAAACTGATACAGGCCATGACTTAAAGATCTTACGATGCAAAAAAGAAACAAATTAAAGATCGAGGAATGATGCATTACAATATCCAAGAACCAGGAAGAACGTGGTAGGCTGGAATGAAGGAAAAAAGATGCAGAGGCCTTACAAATCTATATGACAACATTGTTTTAAAGTGAAGGAGGGTAGATTCAGACTAGATACAAGGAAGTTTTATACTGTGAGGGTTGTGAAACACTGGCACAGGTTGCCTGGAGAGGTCATGGATGCCCCATCCCTGGAAATGTTCAAGGCCAGGCTGGATGGGGCTCTAAGCAACCTGATCTCATTGAAGGTGTCCCTAAGCATTGCAGGGCAGCTCAAATTAGAGGGCCTTTAAAATCACCATCACCATGTATGAACCTGTGAGATTGCTCTATCCACCTGAAACAGGAGCAAAAAGCAATCATGAAAGCAGCAGACTGACATAGTACTGCTGACATAGTAATAATGATATTACTTTGTATTTTTGAATAAACTAATGCTAGGAGACTAAATGTTTGGCAGACTTAAAGCTGGGAAAACAAATAAAAAGCAAGCAACCCCACAAAGATGAGAACAAAAACC
>VXAC01002279.1:7391-18895 GCA_013399225.1 Rhipidura dahli
CAACACCCCCCCCCCCCCAAAAAAAAAAAACAAAAACAACCCAAAAAAAAAAAAAACCCCAATGGTTACTTGTGTACTGCAAACTGGGCCTCACTTCACTGTAAAGAGGATTGAAAGATGTTCCTTCTCTTCCCAAGCAGGTATAAAGGATGCCCCGGGCAGCGCGGGCTGGGATGCGGGAGCGTCCCGGGCTCCTGCCCCGCTGCCACGGCTGCCCCGGGGCCAAGTCATCTGAAATGAAGAAGCTTTAATGGCTCAAAAAGGTGAAAAAAAATCCCTGGGGAGCCTCAAAACGACGGCTCCCTCCCCTCTCTCCGTGCCGGCACCGGCCCCAGAAAGCATCCCCGGGCAAGAGCATCCCCAGCGAAGGTCACACCCCAGGGAAGAGCGTTCCCAGGGGGATGCTGCGAAACAAAATCCACGGCGCCGGGAGTTTGGAGGAGACGAGCTCTGACGGCTCGGGAAAAATCTTTCCATCCTGGCAAAAAGCTGAGGGCAAGGATGGAAAGGAAGGAAGGAAGGGAGGAAGGAAGGAAGGTGGCATCCCCACAAGCTCCTCCGGATTTTCCAAAGGAACCGGCTCAGCACGGTTGGCTGGTGGATCCCAGGAACGCAAAAAGGAAGGAAAAAGCTTTGCCACGACTGGGAGGAGAAGAAAAGTCACAAACTTTCCGGGGAAGAGCTGACAACACAAAGGGAGGCGTGAACAGGGGCACTGCCTGCGGCACAGGGAGCAAAACCCTAAGTCAGTCACCAGGTTCGGCAGCCGGATGGATTTGGGATCACAGCGGCAGAGTGGCCGGATGGAAAAATACCCCAAACCACAACATGCGGTGCTCTCACACGGGCTGGGGAGGGGTTTAGGATAAGCTGAGGATGGGCCTTTGGGGCTTTTGGGGTTCTAGGACGTACTTGGGTTTGCACAACTCAAATACTGTAGTGTGTGGTTTAGAAACTGCGCTAGAAACGGAGGAAGGGAACAAAAGCCTCCTGCCTTCGCTCACGCGTGGGGTCAGCGCTCCCGATTCCTCCCACCAGCGAGTCCTGAACGGAACCAAAGCAGCTGCTTCGAGAACTGGAAAGAAGAGAAGTCACTGGAAGCGGCCCTGGCAGTCCCCGAGGGTTCGTGAACAGAGGGTGGCTGGGGGAAGCTGAGTGGGAAGAGGGATGTGCTGTCCTCTCCCGCCCGACCTCCTCGGGGTGCGGGGTGGAAAAAAAGACCTCCAAAAGCCCTCCCGGGGCCAGGCAGAAGAAGAAGAAGAGGAGAGAAAAAGAGGGAGAGAGGAGGTGGGGAGTTTGCGGGCGTGTCCGGCGGAGAGAAAACGCCGGCGGTCCCGGAGTGTCCAACAGGCCTCGCCGAGGGCAGGCAGCGCCAGGAGCCAGGGGCTGGACAAAGGCATCGCCCACCGAGTGCTACGAGGTAAGAAAATTCCTTATTTTCTTTACAGAGCTACTACAGGAGAGCTGAGGAAATATACAGCTGGCGGAATCGGTACACAAAAGAGCCCATCACGGTCCCTCCTCCTCCTCCTCGGTAAAACGCACCCTTTCCCAGAAAAAAATAAACTCTGTCGGTCTGCCCACAGTTCCTTACACCTGCAGAAAGCTGCTCACTGTATAAAAGAGTTGAGGAAAAAAAGGAGAGAAAATAATATGGAAAAATTAAAAAAGAAAAAAAAATTAAGACCAAAAAAAAAAAGGAAAATCCATGTACAAGCAAGAAAAGAGGGAAGAAGAAAGGTTTAGATGCTATTGCCGTTCGGAAAGGATACCTGCCAAATGGAAAAGAAATGTCAGAGTCACACAAACAAGGCTTCCGGAGGGTTTCGGGAAATATCCATATAAAAATTAACAGCAAATTCAGCGTCTTTGCTATAAAAAACTCTTTTTTTTTCTCGTTTTTGTTAGAAAAGGATCACAACTAAAAACCTTAAATTAAAATACAAATGTTTAGGGTAGTTGCCCAGTGGCTAAAGTGTTGGCTTTCTGAAAAACTTCCCAACCTGTCGCCTGAAAAGTCCTCGAGTTTCAACCTGGATCCTTTTCCAAAAGCACCTTTGATGTTCCAATTCCCAAATCTGTCCCTAGGGAGCTTCCAATGGCTACTGTTAGAGTATGCATTTATTACATATAGTTTTTTCTTTTCTATAAATGCATCATAAATATTTTTCTCAATAATTCATAGGAATCTGGTTTCTAAGCTTGGAATACATTTGGAATATACATTATACACATATATATATTTATACCTAACAATTTAAGCAATATCTCATGCTAGTTGCTTTTCATAAAAAGCATTCCAGTCTTAAAACCTGCATTTGTGTCTAATACATGCTTCGACAACCAAATCGATAAGTTCAATTACTAGATAATGTAGAAGAGAGAGAAAACATTTGAAAATTGGTTGTTAAAAATGGTTGAATTTCAAAGACCCAACAGTATTTGCCACTTTTTTGGCAACTACCTTAATTTTTTTTTTCCTTTTTTTTTTTCCTTTTTTCCTTTTTTTTTTTTCTGAAACAGCAATGAAAGAAAACAAAACAAATCCAAACTTGTCGACAGTTTTTGGAGACGCTCAGTTCAGCTGATGCCTGCTTCCCACCATCATGCCAGCACAAGCCAAAAAGTCTTCCTTCCTGATGGCAGTCCTTGGCTTTCCCAACCAGAGGAAAAAATATTCAGGAACTGCTATGTTCTTTGTGGTTTCTTTTTTTTTTTTTTTTTTTTTTTTTTTTTTTTTTTTTGTTTTTTTTTTTTTTTTTTATTTCCTTAGGAATTAAATTACTGTAATTAAGGGCNTAATTTTTACTTAAGGCATTGTTCCTCAAACTTCAGAAAATCCAGCTGCACCAAATCCATCAATTAAAAAAAAAGGCACAAACTCATCTTCAGATGGCTTTGGAAACAATAAAGCCGACTCCATCTGGGCTACCGTTCCCCCCCTTCTGCTTCCCTTTCCTTTAGGTGTCAGATGAGTCCCTCGTTCCCTGTCCTTCCCCATTAAGAATTCACCATCATCTCCCAACGTTCCCGTTCCGACACGAGCTGTCGCTGACTCACAGGCAGGCAAGAGCCATTTCCAAATATCCAAGAAATGAAAGTACACGATGGGTCGAGTGGTTCAAGCGGAGATTGTTCAGTTGTGGGTAATCAACTTTGTAAGCACCAGTTTTACGTTAAGGTTTGTTTGATTTGTGTTGTTGAATCTTTGATTTCTTTATTATTCTCGTGTTTTGTTTGTTTGTTTGTTTGTTTTGTTTGGCAACTCTGCCAAAGACTTCCCGGGCGTCGTTCCTCTTTCCGCTCCCGGTGAGGACCAGAGGAAGAGTGCCCAACGTGTCAGTCCTTTGCTGCTCTTCACCAGCGGTTTTTTTGGGCAAAAAGAGACTCAAAGATGCGGAGAGATTTGATTTTTGTGTTGCTTGCTTTGCTTTACACCTGGCTGTCCTTCCGTGTTCGGGAAGTAACCGTGGCAGGACGCAGGAGTAACAAGAGAAAGCTTCTTGGCAGAGCTTCGAGACGAAGACGAACAGACAGGAGAACTCCAGCTCGAAGGTGGATGCTACAGGGGAGGCTCCTCTTCCATGGGTTCGTCCTCAGGTCTGAGGGATTGCACAGCCAGGCAGGGTGGGAGAGGGCAGGGAGAGAGAGAAGAAGGTGGGGCATGACACAGCTGGACAACTTGTGGTGCCAAGTCTCACTCCTTATTTTCCCATCACCTTCCCACCCAGCCAGCTGGGATCCCCTGGAATTAAACTGGACACCAAGAAGGGTTTTTGGACAATCTGCTTTCACTTGGGCAACGTTAGCATTTCCCCCAGCAAAATAAATTCCCTCTTGTGGTCCAAAACCACATTTGGAGGAGAAGGCTCAGGCATGGAGCTCATGGCTCTGCTGCTCTCCTGCAGCCCAGGAGGACTTCTGGGAATCCACAGAGGACAGGAGATGTGGGGAAAGCAGCAGCAGGGGCTGAAAGGAGAGGATTAACTGGGAAGGCTGCTCCTCCTGCCTGGGCAGAGCTGGGAATGTGAGGATGGATGGATGGATGGATGGATGGATGGATGGATGGATGGATGGATGGACAGAAAACCACTGACCTCTTCTCTGCCGGCTTCACGCCCACCGACAGCGATGCCATGGCCGTCACCGTCTCCGCCTCCTCGTTCTCACACTTCTGGGCCTCCACCAGGGAATATCCCACTGTGGAGGCGAAACGCTGCAGGGAATGCCAGTACTTGCCTGGGGGAGAGGTGACAACACGGCCATCAGGGCACCATTGCTGCTCCTGCTTTCCCAGACCCAGCCGCCCGCTCCGAACTGCCCACGGAAGACTCATCTCATCCATCCTCTCTCACTTCAAGGGCCTTGGGTGCTCAAGAAATAACTCCTTTTCCACCTCAAATCCTTCAGAAACTTCCAGACCTAAGGACAAATGTGCCTGGAAGTGTCTCTCCATCAAAAATGTGGGAGAGGGAAGGATGAAGCCCAGGTCTGGATCCAGCTGCTGATCACATGGATCCTGCCACGTGCTTTCAGTGGGCAAATCACTGAAGACTAAAGAAGTCCAAGGTGTATTTAGAGCCATTAAAGTTGGAAAAGACCTCCAAGATCACCAAGTCCAAGCTACAACATTCAATATATTTTTTTATGTCAGCAGTTTGTCAGCCTTTTGCTTTGGGAAGAGCACAGGGAAGGTTCCAGAGGAAAGAATTTCCAAAAAAAGTTTTAGTACAATGATTTTAACCTTTTTGGCTGAATAAACCTAAAATATCAACAACTTCCAGCAATGCTCATAGAATATCCTTGGAAGGGACCTAGAGGGACCACAGAGTCCAGCTCCTGGCCCTACTCAGGACACCCCAAGAATCCCAGCCTGTTCCTGAGAGCCTGTTTCACTTTCATGCCTACCCACTCTTAATTAATGGGTGCCATAACACCCAATTGTGTTATTCGGAGATGCTTAACTGCTTTTGAAGAAACAATGCACCCTCTAATGGCAGCACAGCCTGTCCTTAGCAGAGATTTCACAGCTTTAATTAGTGTTGGGGTAACAGCTGGACTGGACCATCCTGAAGGTCTTTTCCAACCTAACCCCTGCTCTGACTCTGTAACTCCCCCTCAAGGACCAAAGCCGTGCTGGGCATGGCTCTGTCCCCAGCAACACCAGTTTGTGACTGCACAAACCCAGTTCAGGGTGCAGGGACCACCAGGGAACTGGGAAAAGGGAACATGGAGCTGGCAGAACGATGGAGAAGCCCATGGGGTGCCCCCCAGGGAACCTGCTGGGTCGGTGAGGCTGCACTCACTGTGGATCTCGATGACTTTCTCCATGGAATGCACGGCGTTAGCATTTGCTCTCTGCTGGAAAACCTTCTCTGGAAGAGGGTCAAGCTGCAGAGAGAGAGGAACACCAAAGAAATGTTACCACCAGAGCCCAGGTTGGTTTGGATGGGAAGGGACATCAAAGCTCATCCCATTCCATCTTCCACTGGTCAGTTCTGCAGTGGGAACATGCCTGTGCCATCCCAGGGATAGGCCTGACAGCACTGCTGGAGGGATGTTTTAGGATTTATTTGATGTCCTTAAGAAAAAGCCAAGAAGAGAAGACAGCTCTGCCCTCCCAGGTTCTCCACGAGTGAATGAATTCATCCCAAACCTCCAAGGTGGGCTGTCCAGAACAAAAGATGTCCACTGCTGTTAACTGCACTGAAAACAGCACTCAAGGCCCAACCAGCAAAGAACAGCCTGAGTTTAACAGTTAAAAAAATCTATGGCAAAGTTGAACTTCTGCTCAAAGCCAAGAGAAGCTGTGGCCAAGACTGCTCTTATGAGCACATGGTAGCCATTCCATAGGTACTTCACGGGATGCTGCATTCCAGATTTAGTAATTACGGATTGCACTTCTTATTAATTCTCCCCTCTAAAAATAGTTCTGCTCCAAACTGGTTTCTGCATGACATTAAGCGAAGGCAAGAGCAATTCCTGGATGAGCCTTTAAGCAAGAGCTTTCCAAGGCCTCTTGGTTGACACTGAGACAAAGCACGTTCCTGATTCCAGAGCACACTCCTCCTGCTGAAACAACACTCCAAAACAGCCTCAGCCTGTGGAAAAGGGAGCAAAACCCTCTGGGCAGGAGGGCTGTCATCACCTCCCCTTGTTTCAAGGGGGATGCCCACAATGGACTGAGCAGCTCTGCAGGGTAATGGGAGAGAAATGGTGACTTACTGGTCTGGATTGCCATCTACAGGCCTCAGAATCATGGAGTCATGGAATGATGGGGATTGGAAGGGATCTTAGAACTCATCTCATCCCACCCCCTGCCATGGGCAGGGACACCTCCCACTATCCCAGGATGCTCCAAGCCCCATCCAGCCTGGCCTTGGGCACTGCCAGGGATCCAGGGGCAGCCCCAGCTGCTCTGGGCACCCTGTGCCAGGCCCTGCCCACCCCCCCAGGGAAAAATTCCTTCCCAATATTCCACCTAATGCTGCCCTCTGTGGTTAAAATGGATTAAAACCATTCCCCCTTTTCCTGTCCTGTCAGGACCACGTCCAGAGTTCCCATCCAGCTCTCTTGAAGCCCCTTTAGTGACTGGACAAGTTCTGCCTGGAGCCTTCTCTGGGCTGGACAACCCAAACTCTCTCAGACTGCATCTAGGTCTCTTCTCCCTGCACCAAACCCACCTTTGACTTCCCCAGGAGCCCCGTGAGCTCTGCAGCGTTCGGGGGGCAGGTGCCTGTGGCAGCCCTGACCCCCTCCCCAGGGCAGCACTCAGCTGCACAGCCCGGCTCTGGTTTAATTTCCTGGCCGCTTGGAGAGGAGCCGGCTCCTGCGCTCACACGAGGTTTGATCTCCGCTGGTGGACGCCGGCGCTCGGGGGACTGGCACCGTTCCCCTCATTTCCTCGCGGCCCCGGCGCAGCTCCGGGACGGCTCCTGAGGCAGCGCAGCTCCCTGCAGCCCCAGCTGCCTGTCCATGTGTGTGCAGGCAGCATCCCCCGACACGCCGTAGATCAAACCGCATCAAAGGGCCGCGGCACAGAGCTGCGGCCGCTCCCCCGGCTCCCCTGCCTTCAAAAGGTTCGAGAAAGACCTGCATCAAACGGGTGTTTCCTGCTCTCTGATGTGTGGGGAAGCCAGGGAATCAAATCCTATCTGCACAGCCCACCTAGGACAAGTGAGAACAGGTCTGGGTTGAAGTGTCCTAAAGGGCCTTGTAGCTGTGATTGAAATCATCAGTGGTTTTTACCTTTAAGGATCAATATTCCCTCTGCTCAGTGAAACCACTCAGGCAGCTCACAGCACCCAAGGTATTCTGAGTGCTGAGCTCTCCCCACAGCCTCACACTCCCAAACACATCCATGGCTTGGATCAAGCACTTATTTACTGCCTGCGATCCTGGAAGCACGCTGAGCAGGAGGAATGACATCCTCCAGGTGTAATTCCCACTGCTTCCCTTTTGGGTGCATCCTGCACCTAAACGTGGATGGAGCCAGAGGAACTGTCTGTGGTGACACCTTAAAGCAGATGGGTGCTGCAATAAACACCTCACGGAATCCCAGCATGGTTTGGGTTAAGGGACCTTAAAGTTCATCCCATCCCACCCCCTGCCACAGGCAGGGACACCTTCCACTATCCCAAGTAGCTCCAAACCTCATCCAAGCTCGCCATGGACACTTCCAGGAACCCAGGGGCAGCCACAGCTTCTCTCTGAAACCTGTGCCAGTGCCCCACCACTGGAAACCCCGTTTCCATGCTGCCTCCCAAGTTTCCAGCTGCTCAGGGCAGTGGTGGAGTCACCCTCCCTGCAGGGATTTCAGAGATGTGTAGATGTAGCATCTTTCATCCCACTGCCACTAAAAGTGGGGGGAAAAGGCAGAAAGGATGGAGTATCTAAAGTTTTCTCTGTAGGAAAATACCCTGAGCTCTCCAGAATCCAAAATCTTGCTGTACTTCTCTGTCTTGCTCTTACCTTGCAACCACCCCCCCAAACCTTTCTGGCCAAGTCCTCTGACACAGCCAAGCCTTTTCCCACACAGCAAGGTGCAGAAAAGAGAAAATGTAACTCCAAGGAAAAAAATCCAGCTGCAAACTATGCCGAGCAAGCTGCCCCACGCAGCAGGCACGGGCTGTAAGATGGGAGAGGGGAGCAAAGAGAAGGGAAGGCTTGCACAACGAATTCAGACATTAATTAAAAGGCTTGTTTTTTTTTCAAGGAGCACAAAGCAAATTACTTGGAGCAAGAACAAACCCAAAAAAACCATTCCTAGCTGTTTCAGCCGTCACGTGGACTGCAAAGCACAGGTGGTTTTCAAGCATAAAACAAACACTCTTTAAAGCACCAAGCATCCAAAGGACACAAAACAATGACACAGACTTGGTGGACGGGAGGATGAGACGCCCAAACCCCGGGGGGGAGGAGGTTTTGGGGGTGCCTGTACCTCGTTTCCCAGCAGGGCAGACACACAGGCCTCAGAGGCGTCACAGATGGCAGTGAGGTCGTGGCCACCCTCGAGGGCCAGCACGACGCGGCCCCCAGCCAGGCCCATCAGCTGCTTTGTCAGGTACCCGAAGCCTGCAACGAGGGAACAGAGGAAATGCAGGAGAAGGGCAAAGGTGGCGGCTGGAATCAGGCTCCTGGCACGGGATCAAAGACTTAGGGAGAGGAATTACATCATATTAAAAACCCACCGGGGATCTGAAGGGGCTCAGCGCATAACGCGAGCCAGGCTGGGCTTCGCCGCCCTCGCTGCTCTGTTCCAGCCGTGGCTTCCCTGGGATGGAGCTGGGAGCTGCTCTCACCTGGGGAGGTGCTCTCACCATCCTCCCCTTGCCACCCTCAGCACCCCAAATTAAACCCCAGCAGCAGCCAGCATTCCCTCGGGAAGGGGGGAAAGGGGCGGATTTTCTGGGAGACGCGGCAGCGGGGGAGGGAGGAGGGAGGAGGGAGGGCAATGGGCACGGTTTGGGTTGGGATAGCAGCAGTGCAGTGCCCCAGAGTGTCTGGTTTGACAGAGGTTTGATATCTCGCTCTCAGCAGACGGCTCTTCCCGGCTATAATGCGCTATAAAAATTCCAGGGGCACCCGGCACTTTGATCAGATGACACACAATACATTTCTGCCCCCTTTAAACAAAGCAGAACCGAGCAGGCACGATTTAAAAAACGTGTCCTCAAAGCAACCTTCCCCCTTCCAGGAAAAATTAAATTTAAAAAAATAATAAAAAAAAAATCAGCCAAACAAAGGAAAAGCCAGGGAATTTCTACCCTCCATCCCCACTCACTCCCTGCCTTCTGCTTTGGAGCGAGCCCCTCTGCGAGTCGGCAGATTAATAAATTAACAGGCAGAGAGAAACATTCACTGCTCATCCCACAAGTGGTTTTGTGAGAGGAGCACAGCACAGCAAATTCAACCAGCAGGTAAACAGGACCTTCCCTTCCCCAAGTGCTTCTGGATATCTCAAGGAACTTGTCTCTTGTAAATCTATTTCGCTTTATTCTTATATAAAGTTTATAGGTTCAGCTCCCTTACGAGGTTTTAAAGTTCACTGTAGAGAACAACTTTCCTGGCTGGAGCAAAGTCTTAAAAAATAGTAATAAAACCTTTTTTTGCAAGAAAAACTGTCCTCTGGCTGAATTTGAATGAAACAGAGCCAGGTAAACTCCACATAACCTGGTGGGGGGGGAAGTGTGATTTCAGTGCATCTCCAAAAACATCCCAGACCTGAAGCAAAAAGGAGATTTTTGTGGATATCTGTAATTAATTCAAAGGTGGAGAGCAAAAATAGTCAGCTCAAAATTTTAATAAGGTATCCTGGAGGAAGAAATGGACTTTTGGTAGCAATGAGAGTGACAGCTGGTATTGCCTTTTTCGGCAATTTTATATTAAAGCCAGCAGAACTCTCTAATTCAGCAGAGATGTGGCTACAAGTAAATTACACAATATTCCATATTGAGTATTTCAAAGTTGAAATAAGCAATGTTTCAAAAAAAAAAAAAATTACTAAGGCTTCATCCAGGCCAAAATATGCATTAAAAAGAGATAAATGCCATGAGAATTCAAAGAAAAAGGACGGAAGTTTTGCCATTGAAATGAAAGATCCGAAACAGGAAAGTGAAAGGGCATGAAAAGTGAAATCTGGGAATGCTGTTCTTCAATCCCAAGGCCTGCAGCAGCAGCAGCAAAGCCCCCACTTACATTTTGCTGACAGATTATATCCTCCCAGAGGTGTGGGGTGCCCTTCCACAGCATCGAAACCGGATGACACCAGCACAACGTCGGGGGCAAACTCATTGGCGATGGGCATCACTACTGTCCTGCAACACAGAATATCCCCAGCACGCATTAGGGTGGCTCCTGAGCACTGACAGGGATGTTCAAACCCTCTCACCAAATCCCTGTTCCATGGCAGCAAAGCCCATCTATTCCCCCACAAGTTGAGAGCCAGGCTGGAAGAACCCCTCACACTCTCTGCGACTTCCTCCACCAACTTCCTCGTGTTTTGAGCAAGGGAAATGAGTTTTCCTCCCTTGTGTATCCCATTTGGGATCAAATCCTGCTTTATATACATGGGAGTAAGGGTAAAATAAGAGGGCAGCTGGCACGGGCTGCAAAACCTCCTGGGAAACCTCACTCTCCATGTCCTCCTTCAAGACATCTCCTTTAGGTTTGCAAAGTGATTCCTTTCTCCCTTGCTGCACTTCTCACTTCCCACAGCGAAAGGCTGGGAGTGTCCCATGGGGCAAAATAGCTTTGGAATACAAAAATCCCACTCAAATCTACCTCTCCCAATGCCAGTTCCCCCTCCTCAGACAGTTTGCTCACTAAAAAATGGATGGAGTTGCTCGGCATCCATATCCTGCTGATTGTTAAAGTACTGTTTAACTGAAACAAGGGGTCTGTTCCTGTGGTTGCTCACCGAGAGACCTTTTTACCCTCTGGTTTCTCTCTCTCTCCAAACTCCACAATTTGCAAACATCCCATTCCCCACATCAAGAGGCACTTCCCAAATTAGTTTCTTTCCATTGTAACTGCACCTTCTGACTGCTGGATGTATCTCCAGGGCAAGCTGACCTGTAATTTTCCCACTTCCTCATCCTAGGAACAGCCACCAGCCAAGATAACTCTCTACAGCAGGAACCGAGGTTATTTTACCCCCATCCCAAAGCACGGACCCATAAATATCTTTGCACACACGAGAACCTCACTTCATCGAGCCGAGTCTTTATGTGATGCTCTCAAAACAGAGCCCAGGGGGGCCTGTTCCGTGCTGAGATGGCTCAAGTGCTCTCAGGACGCTCATAAAAGCTCCCAGCTTTTGCCACAAGGATATTAAACAGCCATGAGGCATCTGCCAGACTCAGCAGCTTGTGACATCCCGCTGAGCTGGTGGCACCGCCCGCCCTCTCTCCGTGGAGTTTATTTTTAACGGGGCATTAACCCCTGCCAGGCACTGAGCAAACCCACCCCCGAGGTTTCACTGCCACCACGGAGCAGGGACAGGC
>VXAC01002279.1:18917-77265 GCA_013399225.1 Rhipidura dahli
ACGGGCACCCACACACACACCCCCCCCCCCCCCCCACAACTCCCAGCTTTATTATTTCCCCAACTATTTGCCACAGCAACCCCAGAGCCTCCTGCAATCTCCCTGGTGCCGATCTCCGCACGCAGATGCAGAAACCTCATTGAGAAAAAAGGGATAAAATCTTCCCTTAATCCGCACAAAATCCCAACAAGGAATCTGAATTTTCTCCTCTAACGACGTGATTGCCCTCCCCATGTCATCCCTGGGGGAGGATTCTGTCAGGAAGACAGAAGAGCACAGTTCTGGCTGGTGACTTCACAGTTTGGTGGAACCCACAGGCATTTTTAGGAGAAACCACCTCCCTCACCAAGGTCTGAAGCAGCAATTCCAGAGCAAGTGCAGCAGCCGAGGGTTTGTTTTCCCTGAGCTTTGAAGTGCTGCTGAGCTCTTTCATTCCTAACCCAAGGAAAACTGCTCAAACCATCAGACTTATCTCCCTCCACCCGAGTTATGATGCCACGGAAGCTGCTGGGATCTCAGGGGAAGGGTGGGATCACCAAACCTGCGTCCCTGAGGAGCGGGGATGCTCCATCAGCACTGAGCAACCCACAGGATCACGGATCCACAGGGATCCTCATGGAAGCACAGAATGGTTGGGAAGGACCTTAAAGACCATCTTGTTCCAGCTCCTGGCATGGGTGTCCAGTGATGCCAAGCTCAGAGGCTTCCTGAGGAGTGGGGCAGCTGGTGAGCCGTGCCTGGAGGTGGCTGTGGGTGGCAGTGGCTTGGAGGTGGCCTCCCAGCACAGCCACACGGCCCCAGGGCTAACCCTGAGTGCTGTCAGGGGGAGTTTGAGGAGAGGAAAAGCAGCAGCTGCTGCTCAGAGGTAAATCCATGGCTCCTTGACAAGAGTCAGGAGGAGCAGCTGTGAGGATGTCCAGAGCTCTCCCGTGCAGGACGGGGTGACCCCACAGCCACCACTGGTGGCTCCAGCACCGGTCTCCAGCTGGACGTGGCTGCTGGGTCCCTCAGAGGGTCTAAGGAGGGTGTTCCACATCCCCTGGCTCCTTCTCCAAGAGGTCCAGACTGTGCCCCTGAGGATTTCAGGATCTTGACCACCCAAACAAATCCCAACCCAGACTTGAATCCTTTTCTTTTCCCTGTGGCTCCCACCCATGTTGGCTGCTCTTGTTTCTGCCCTGCTCCTAAATCCAGTGACACCAGCATTCCAAAGCCACAGCCCCAGCTCTGTTTGATACTCTCCATGGATGTAAAACTTGAGCCAGGAGGATCAAAGCCAGCACTCCCTCATTTTGCCTTTTTAATTGAAAAAAAAAAAANATGTTGTCCACTGCTCCTCAGGCTAACCAGCTTCCCGAAAATTCCAGTCTTTGCTTCTCCATGGTCGTTTACCATGTCAGAAGGGATTAGGAATTTGGGGATGGAATCGGCATGGGGAGAGCATGAAATTAAAAATACAGCAACAGCCATTCCAGGCAAAACATCATCATCTCTTCCCCCTCCTCCTCCTCCTCNGGTGTGTTTCTGAGATTCCATCTGTGGACAAGGTTTTGGACACATCTCATCCAGCTTTTTCCTTTTTTAATTTTCCCTTGTCCACAGATAAAACCAGCCCTGTTGCTCAGATCCATCCCAGTAAACACAAACCCTCCAGAGGGAACAAGGATTAAACTGCAAACAACCCCATGGCTTTGCCCTGCTGATGAGACTGTAAAAAAGCCAGAAATTCAAGTTATTACCCAGGAGATAAGCAGCTCTGCCTGGAACTGGGTCTTTTAACGAATGGCTGAGGTGGCTGTAAAGTTATTCACTGAGGGATGAATATTCCTCACACTGAATGTTCATTCAATCCATGTAGAATTTAAAAAAAAAAAAACCACGGAAACTGAAATTTCCTAAATTTCAGAGGCTTGTTTTGCATGCTTAAAACAAACTGAATCCTTTTATTTGCCTGGTTACAGCTGAGCTGAACAGCTCTACACAAGAGCAAACTGATGGCTGCAACCAGCAAAACCTCCCCATTGTGTTCTGCAATCGCTTGGGAGAGAGGAAAAAAAATAAATGCAATTTTAGATCTATTTTCCAGAAGGCTGAATGAACAATTTTTAGCCTGGCATTAGCCAATTCCCCAATTAAATGCCTAATAAACTACAGGCAGATGAAACAATCCTACAGAGGATTATTTTGGGCTTTAAATGCTCAATTGCAGCGAGAAAATTGGTGAAACTTAGAAGGCTGAGCACTTTATTTTAGAGACTTCTTCCCACTCTTGGCCATATCTATGTTTTATATATGTTTTTCTATATGCTATGTATATATTTATATATGTTAAGTGGATCTATTTGTATTATGCATATGTTTATATATGCTGATTTATGGTTTAGATCTATCATGTATATATTTCTGTATGCGTTATGTAGATATGGTTTCATACACATTATATATTTTAAAATATATATTTATATTTATATTNTCCTGAAATGGTTTATGGATCGAGGGAAAATCCCAAATCCCCCCAAAACTGGTTCCTGAACTTGTTTAATGCTTTTGTGAAAGCGGCAGGAGGGGGAAGCACAGCCCTGGCTTCTCCCTCTGGTTGAGGTGTTTTAAATAAAAACGAACGTGGGATTGAGCTGCACGTGGAATTCTGGCTGTGGAAGAGACTTCGGGACAGAGGAAAGATTTCTCAGACACCACACAACTGCTGGAATCCTCAGGAAAATTTCCTTGCAGTAAATTCAGAGGGAAACTCCTGCAGATAAAATATTTTAATTTCACTAATTGCTGTCCCTGCGGAACAAGGGACCAGCGGAGCCTTCCCGTTTTTCCTGCAGGTCTCTCAGCCGGGCTTGCACCCGGATCAGGAGGATTGAGAGAGGCAAACGGGATTTCTGCTGGTGTAAAACATTAGGGAATGACACATCCTGATCCAAAAAACCTCTCTGAATTTTACAATGTTTGTTTCTATAACGACGGAACAACAGCGGACACACCGGGAACGTCCCGAGGAGTTGAGGACTTTGGGAACGACGTGCCCCATGTTTCTGCCATTAAACTGAACACATTTTGGGTGGATCTGGGAAATCTGGGCTTGCACACCCGCTTGGGGGTGAGCTGAGGGGCAGGATCTGCATCCACTCGCTGGAGCTGGGATGCGGAGTTGACCCGACACGGCCGCTGCTGCCACGGGGAGCTCCAGGCTCCCAGAAAAGTCCCCAGAGCCCTGGAGCCAGGGCAGCCAGTGATCTCAGCCCCGGGGCAGCAAGGCAATGAGTGACAAAGTGAAGGGAAAGGCACATTTTTAACTCTTGCTCTCACTTCTGATATGTCTCGGTGACATCAAGGGCCATCCAGAGGTCAGGAGAGCCTGGGCACTCCAATGCTGGCCTGCAAGACTGGGGAGATAATATCTGGAGACAGGATAAAAACCACTGATGTGAGTTCCCTTCTTTTTTTTTGGATGGAGCAAACCCACACCAAAACAGGTTTTCAGCATGGAGATGAGTGGTTTCACTGGGATTTATTTATTCCCTCGTTTTTCTTCTTTAGAAGGACAATTATCCCAGTTATTTTCATTTCTCAAATCCACACACCAGCTCATCCTGAAATGCAACAACAAAAAAACCACCAAGGAGCATGTTGCTTATTTAAATCAGCTCCTTTTACACAGAAAAAGAACTTTTCTCCCCTAAAAACAGGCGGGTGTGTGAAGAGTTAAGGCTCAAAAAAAAAAAAGAAAAAGAAAAAGTCTATCAGTATCTTTGCCTAGCTCAAAGGATTTCCACTGATTCCTCTGCAGACTTCAAAGCCTCGCAGTTTGGCATTCGGACTGGTTTGAATTAAAGCTCAGTTCTCCACTGCGAGTTTCCAAGTTCATGGTGAAAATGCCTCCTGCTTCTGGAGTTCATTATGGCCAATTTTCTTATCTTTTCTTCATCTTCGGTTTGATCCCCAGCAAATGCAACGTGGCATTCGACGGGGTGGAATAACAAGGTGCTGCCTTGAAGGCATGCATTGTCTCAAGGGGCTAAAGCAAGAGAAGAAGGGGGGAAAAAATAGGATATATGACCCATTCCCTTCACTTTCTAACTCTCGCGGGACCATAAATTGCAAACTTCAAAGCATTATTTTACATTAAAATCAATAGAAAGATTCGGGGGGTGGTGGTGGTGGGGGGGAAATTGTTTTTCAAAGGAGCTGGTTAAGATTTAAAAAGGTCACTTGATAATGTATTATCATGGCCAGACTTGGCATGGGATGAAAAAGAAGCTTCTTGTTTAACTTACGGTGAAACCGAAGGTGTGCACATGGGGCAGGCTCCGGGAGGAGCATCCCTCAGCTTCCCAAAAGCCCCCCAAAAGAAGGGCTGCAGGGACCAGCTGCAGTGGCCAGGCAAGCAGAGCCCAGGGATGGCTGGCAAAGGCCTCGCTGTGCAGCCCTGAGGCTTTTCCAGGAGCTGCAAACTCCCTATTTAATGCCCCTGCGTCCCTCTGAGAGCTCTGGCTGAGGAAGAGATCCCTCCTGGTGGCTGCTGGGACAGCCAGGCTGCCACCCTGGAGCCAAGTGCTGCCTGCCCAGGCCAGCAGTGACACGAATGGCAGTGATCTGGTGTCATTTTGAACCATGTGAGGGCTTTCTAATGGCAGAAGGAAGAGGGGGAAAGGCTCTTTTTGCTCAGGATGTAACAGGGAAGAGCAGGAAACAGTGCTCCTGGATTCAACACCGTTCCATGAAGGGGAAATTCCAGAAATTCACACCCCATGCTCTGGCAAGTGCGTGTCTGCCTGAATTTAGGCCACCAGAGGTGCACTCTGAACCTGCTGAGAGGACAGAAAACTACTCTAGATTGCTAAAGGAGAGGCCAGCTGGACCCACGGCACAGGGGAGGCAGGGGGTGGGACAGGACAGTGCCTAAGAAAAACCATGGAATGCTTTGGGCTGGAAGGAGACTTAAAGCTCATCCCATTCCATGGGCAGGGACACCTTCCACTGTCCCAGGCTGCTCCAAACCTCATCCAACCTGGCCTTGGGCACTGCCAGGGATCCTGGGGCAGCCACAGCTGCTCTGGGCACCCTGTGCCAGGGCCTCTTTATGGTGAATAATATTAAAATCCAAAGCTTATCAAATTAAGGAGGACAGCACGAGGAGAAAGAAACCCAGCTGAGGTGAAAAACCCATTTGTGAGAGGGGAAATTCAGCAGTACCTGAAGGCAGTTAAATATTCCGTGTCTCCCATGGGCGGGTCCAGGCCACCAGTAAATGCCATGTTCACATTGAAACCGACTCCTGCTCCTGTGCCCACCTGGAAAAGGGAAATGGGACTCTGAATGAGCAAATTCTGGAAACACATCTTTGCTGTCTTGATGGCCTCCCAGTTGAATTTGGATTTGGATTCAGCAGTGAGGTGGTAATGAGGTCGATTTTTCCCCAGTCCCTGAAACAAGAGGGAAACCAAAGCTCCTCCACACTCAGAGCTTTATGGGAGCTGAGGACCAGTGGTGCTTGCCTGCTGCTCACCCAAAAAATACCCCATCATCAACTGGACCCTCTGGATTTTTTTGCAGCAGAGTGCTGCATGTAATACTTTTCTGTAATTCATTTTCAGCTGGGTTCAGGAGCATGTTTTATATTTCACTACAGCTGCAACTGGGGGAAAAAGCATATTTTAATCAGAGTGAGCTCCCCCTCTGCTGGAGGAAAACAGGATTCACAGAGAAGGGATTCTGGCTGCTTGAGGGACACGTGGGTGGGAGATGTAAATACATCCCTCTGCTTGCTTGTACTGCAAATGTCCCCATCTGCCCTGCCTGCAACTACCTGAGAGAGGGGAAAACTGAAAAATAAACCAGGAGTTGTCAGCAAATTTTTTTTTTTTTTTTTGCCAAGAAGGCCTTTGCATATGAAAGAAGAGAATTAAAAAGTGAGAATTAATGTGTTGCACAGCTGGATAAAACTGCCTGGGTCTTACTGCACATTATTCCTTGTACTGGTGCAAATATTTTTGTTAGGAAAAGCACAGGGGTGGGTGTTCATCTATCCACAGTGGGTTATTTATTCATTGTTGGCTCAAACCAAACTTATTTCGTATCCTTTTTTTTGTTTGGTCTGAAGTGCCACATCTGAAAATGACTTTTTTGTAAACCACATTACTAAAAAGCAGGAATTAAGGCTGTTACAAAAGGCTGTTCCTTCACTACAACAGTGATGGAGCAGCATCATGTCACATTCAAGTTTCTTTAGAGGTTGAAATGGAAACATTGATGTTTTCTCAATCAGAAAATGTAAAACTGACAGGGGGAGAAGTTTTCAGGTGTCACCTGGAGTGTCTCAGAGCACTCTGTGTACTCCATAAAATTTCCCTGTGCTGACTCACTCTGAAGGACCCCATTCCCTGCCAGCCCAGAGGGTCTCAGAGCACTCTGTGTACTCCATAAAATTTCCCTGTGCTGACTCACTCTGAAGGACCCCATTCCCTGCCAGCCCAGAGGGAAAGGAAGGATGCACCCATCCAGAGCTCAGCTCCCAGCTTCAGTGGCCCAGCCCTCCTGCTGCAGGCTCTGAGGACACCACCCCCAGGAAAGGTGGATTTGCTCCAGCAGCGTCCATCACCAGTCCTCAAATCCCACAGCTCTGGGGTGGAGGTGCAGCCGTGGTGGTGCTGAGTGATGCCTGGGCAGGGCCAGGAGAAAGAAGGGGAGGTGGAGAAGGGCCAGGAGAAAGGAGGAGAGGTGGAGAAGGGCCAGGAGAAGGGCCAGGAGAAGAGGAGCTGGAGAAGAGGAGCTGGAGAAGGGGAGCTGGACAGGCTCCATGGCTGTGCCAGGAAAAGCGAGCACGGGCGCTGCGGCCATGGACAATCTGTTCCCTCTGCAACGAAGGAACTTCTGCCGAGGAAGGGGAAAGCCTGAACGGGACATGGAGTGCTGGGACAGCTGGAACAGGTTGTCCCACAAGGGCTGCAGAGCTTAATTGCAGTGACTCATTTGCTGCTCGTTAGCCAAGCTCCGGCCGGGACACGGTGCCCACAGCTGTTGGATCGCACGGATGTGGCACGTCCTGGGACGGCACAGAGCCAGGGGAGCCCTGACAAGGTGGGCAGAGCTCTCTCCGAGTCTGGCAGGGAGGGGTTCCCCAGGGTTCTGGGACCCTCGTGCTCACTCACCTCGTCGGGAGCACCGCTGCCTGGGAAGAAGTTGCCGTCGTCGTAGCGATGTAGTGAGATGTAAAGAACGTTGGGATCGTTGTAGAAGGCTTGCTGAGTACCATTGCCGTGGTGGACATCCTGCAGGGACAGCAGGGTCACACAAGGGAGGTTAATCCCTCAGGAAAGCACGGATTAAAGGCAGCAGTTTGGGATTTGGAGGGGTTTTCCTTGCTGCTGTGCTTCATTTTCCACGCTTCTCCAAGCTGGCTGAAGCAGTTTATGGAAAATGGGAATAACCTGCTTTGCACACCTGGCTTCAGGTTACACTCTGTGTTTATGAACACAGTCCTAAGTGCCTGTCAAACTGAGACAGGGGGGTAATTCACCTGGATGGGAAGAACTGGGGTCCCCCAGTCCTGGGGGATGGAGACACTGGCATATTGGGATATTTGCTGCATCTTTGGTCAGTCTGCAGGGTGAGCACTGATACAAACAAAGCTCTGCTGGGCCCAGGTTAAACAACACAACCCAGGAGAGATCCCTTGCTGAGCTGCTGTGTGGGGCACAAACACAGCCCGTGGCAGGACAGCCATTCAAAATGCCCCTCCCTGGCATGAGAAACAGGTGAAAAGTGAGGAAAAAAAAAGTCCATCCAGTAGGTCCAAAAGTAAAAATAAATTGATTTTAACTTGTAGGTGATTGGTGGAAACAGAACCAAAACCCTTGACTGATATTCAGTCACCCCAATGCCTTCCCAGACACATAAAATCTCTTAAAAAATAAACCACCTATACATTGCCACAGCAGAATCCCAAAGAAACTCTTTCTTTTTATTTGAAAACTGTGGTCCCATTAAGAATTTCTTTTGATTAAAACACTTTTGTTCAATTATACCCCCAAATTTTGGCTTGCAGACAACAGGCAGTAAGTTCTACACTTACAATGTTTGCCCTTGCAAGAAGAAACCCACCCAGGTCAATTTCCACCTGCTCTCCCAAAGGGAAAGAAAGGGAGCATTTACTCACCCAGTCCACTATGAGGATTTTGCTCACGTTGAGCCTTTGCTGGAGCAGCTTGGCTGCAATTGCCACGGAGTTAAAATAGCAGAAACCCCTGCAGAGGGGAGACAGGAGGAAAAGAGAGGTGTTAATTATAGGTTGCCGTGGTCCCAGTGCATCCATCACCAAGCCAGGAACACAGGAGGAAGGAATTCCTTCTGCTCTCCCTCTTCTTTCCTCTCTGGAATCATGGAATGGTTTGGGTTGGAAGGGGACCTTGAAGCTCATCTTGTTCCACCCCCCTACCATGGGCAGGGACACCTTCCACTAGATCCATTTCCCATTGAAAGTGCTGAATTCCAGCAGCAGGCTCTAGGGGAACAGGGAATGTCCCACACTTGTCCAAACCCACTGCAAGAAGAGGCTGTAATGCTGATTCCTGCCAGAAAACACCTCCCCCCAAAAGCACTAAGCGGGATCTTACTCTGCTCCAGAGAATCTTGGGAGCTTTGAGTACCCTACATCTCATCTGGCAATAAACAGAAATTCCACAGTGATAACCTAATGGAATTCCTTTGGAATTTCCAGCTCTGGCTCCTTTGGGAACATCAAAGGAGCACTGGAGCAGAGATACTCACATGGGTGTGCTCTCCTCGGCGTGGTGACCCGGGGGCCGGACAACAGCAAATCCATTCTGCACACAAAAAATAGGGAGAGGAAAAGGTCAGGGGGACAAGGATGGAGGCAGGGGTTGCAGCCAGAAGCCTTAATCCTGTTTGGGAACTCTGGGGTTGCTTGTGATGGATTCCTCACGAGGTGGATGATGCTGGATGATGCTGTGGAAGGGGGAGCAGGTCCTGCACCTGGAGCATGGCACAGCCCCGGGGGGGATGATGCTGGATGATGCTCTCCTTTGTTGTGGAAGGGGAAGCAGGCCCTGCACCTGGAGCCCTGAGGGGCTGAGGGCTGTTTCCATACCTTCAGCTCTCCCGTGGCCACCTTGAACACCAGCTCGATGACACAGCCCACGGCCAGGCGAGCGGCGCCCGACGAGTGCACCTCGTTCCAAATGGTGTCACTGTCGACCTGGTGGGGACACACACACACACAGGAGCTGGGTCAGCTGCAGGGAGGGCAGCCAGGAACCCAGAGATCTGATAAAGGCACCACTCACATGGAGTGGCAGGACAAGGGGAATGGATTTGAACTGAAAGGGAGTGCGTTTATTTCAGATATAGGGATGGAATTCCTCCCTCTGGGGGCAGGCAGGCCCTGGCACAGGGTGCCCAAAGCAGCTGTGGCTGTCCCTGGATCCCTGGCAGTGCCCAAGGCCAGGTTGGAGCAGCCTGGGATAGTGGGAGGTGTCCCTGCCCACAGCAGGGGATGGAATGAGATGTCCTCTCAGATCCCTTCCAACCCAAAGCATTCCGTGATTCTATGACTCTGTGACCATAGAATCAGCATTTAATTGCTGCTGATCCCAGATGAAATAAAAAGGTTTATGAAATAATTCAGTGACTCTTTAAAATAAAAATTAAAAAATCCACAATAAAGCAGGATGTTCAGTGATGGGCATTTAAAAGATAACAGCCCAGGACTGACAGCAGCTTCCCTGGGCAACCACAAGCTCACCCAACCTTCAGTGCCAGTGCTGACTACACAGATTTACCTCAACACCCAATACCTGACAGCAGCACCCTATTTTCCCCTGAAAACGTGCAAACAGGCCACAGGCAAGGCCAGGCACCCCCAGTACGCCCGTGGTGTTGTTATTCCAGACCAGTGTCCCAGATAAATGGGACATTCCTCACCGGGAAGGATCACCAGCTGTTCCTCACATATCAGTCTGCCCTGGGGGGATTTGTGAAAACAATGGCAAAAGGCAGAGATGGGAAGAAAGAGATTGTTTGTTGTGTCTGGCTCACTGAGCTCTGAGGAAACACAAGCAGCCCCACAGAGGACTGGCTGACCCACCTCCTTCCCAGCCAGGCTGAAGCCATGACTGGAAATGATTCCAGCTCTGTGATTGTGGATGGTTTCTGGTAGCATCCACTCTGAGGACACTTTGGAAGCCATAATAACCTAAGAAAGCACTTGGAGAACACCAAAAGGCCTCTTGGGAATGCCACTGCACTGTGGGAAAGCCCTACAGTGACTGTTTGTGGCCCCAGGGCTCCTCTGGAGCCCTCGAAGTTTGGGCAGCAACACAGCAACAGGAGCATGGTAGAGTTTGAGTTACACACCACAGCTCCAGGAATCCTGGATCAGGACTGCACACCTGCAGGGCAGAGAGGGGACTGACCCGAGCAGGTCTCTCCAAAAGCTCTAAAAAAAGTGGGAAGAACACCAAGCTGCTCCTCCTCCCCACTGACCAGTGCAATGAGGCTCTGTGGGGGCCCATCTCTGGGCTCCTGTCCCTGGATCTGACCATCCACGAGTGTCTCTGTCCCATCTCCAGGCACATCTCACCCATCTTCGGGCAAACCCAACCCATTTCTCTGGGTGTTTGGAAGAAAATGCCTCGGGACACCAGCAGGGGAGATCTCCCCTTCCTGCCTGGATGCAGCCAGTTCAGGGCTCCTTCCATGGCTGCAGGATTGCTCAGGGCCCTCTTCACTCCTTGTGAGGCACCAGGGAATCAGAAATACAAAATACCCAAATTCCTGAGTCCTAAGGGGCCAAAAAGACCCTCAGATGGCTGCTGGGGACAGGTTTTCCCATAAAACAGACAGGATTCAGCAGTGCCAGAGCCAAGCACTGCCACATTCAGGCCCCTGCAGAAAGCAGGCTCATGCCAGCAGCATTCCAGGAAGAACAAGGAGAGCAAGGCAGAGAGGATTTGCAACATTATTTCTGCAGGAAGAAATTGAGGGCTTAGGAAAAAAGCCTTCTACAAGGATGTCTACAATGAAACCCAAAGAGTTTCTCCTTCCTCATAATAAAAAATTACAATTTCCTCACAATTATTTCCTTCCTTTAACAAAAACTCAAGGGGTTTTTTCTTTTATTAATATCCACAATGAGGCTCCTACTCACACTGTAAAGTCCTCCTACTCACAGTGTAAATTCCTCCTACTCACACTGTAAACTCTCCTATCCACTAAAGTGCAGCTATCTCAGAATTAAACAAGCATTTTACAAAAGATTTCCATCATTCTACTATTTAATTTAGCTGAAAAACTACACAGGTAAGAAATCAAGCACCAGGACAGGTAGAAACAGGTGGCACCAGAGCTCCAGACCCTGCAAAGTGAAGGAATTCTGCTCTTCCCTCACAGTGGAAGACACCCCACCGTGTCTCCTCCTGCTCTCAATTAAATAATCCTCACATTCTGTTCCTCTGACTTGCTAATTAGCTCCTCCTCGTTTCCACTCCACGGAAGTCCCTTCCGCGGTCTCTGCTCTGCAAGAACTCACTTTGCTTGCACTGTTAAAAACTGTTGATGCACTCTCATCAAAGCCCTTCCACCCAAAAATAGAATCACCTGCTCTGGAGGAGATCAACAACACAAACACCTCTCAGAGGTGGGGATCTTTAGCTATTTTTAGAACACGTGCAGAAAAATGACGCAGATCTTCGGATATTTTTGGAGTGTGTGCAGCAAAATGCTACACAGAAAAGAAAACACGTTTATCAGCTATCCCAAAATCAAGCCTTGGAGTGTTTTGAAGAATCTGGAATTCTGGGATGCTCTTGCAGATTTTCAAAGCTTGAACTCCTTTCTCCAAAACCTTCTCCTGATTATCCCGGACCATGGTGCGTGGAAGCCGGACGTCGGAAAGGGGTGTGAGCTGCAGAGGAGTGAAGCTGAGCAAAATTCCCAAGTGATCAGCAGAAATAAATGAGTGGTGTTTCAGTCAGAGCTCACATCTGTTGGTTTCAGTGCTTCTGTGCTTGCTTGCTTTCTTCCTTTCCTGCTAGGACCAGACAGCTGTGGAAGGGGGAGGTTTGCCAGCCTTGGGAAGGCTTCTTGGGATAAACTAATGAGGAAAAGGAGTTTCCAAGCACCTGGGAACAAATTTACCCCTTTTCTCCCTGATTTCAAGTCACTGTCAGTGAGTTTTTAATTGAAAGAGAGCATTTGAAAGGTGTTATGACACGAAGGGATTTGCTCTGAACTGTTTTCCTGCTGCTTCACTCCAAGAGCTCCAGGAGGGTGTGGACAATGCTCTGAGGGGCAGGCTGGGATTGTTGGGGTGTCTGTGCAGGGCCAGGGGTTGGATCAGTGATCCCTGTGGGTTTCTTCCAGCTCTGGATATTCTGTGATTCACTCTCCTGCCTGTCCTTCACCTCACTTGTTGTTGAGAACTCATGGCTGCCCATCCTGAGGCAGAACAGCTTCTCCCCTCCAAAACTGCCCTGCACCCCTCTCCAGACCCATCCTTGCTTTTCACCTACACAGCATCTCCTAAGGAAGAGAACCACACTTGACTGCTTGCAGGGAAAGAACCTGGTTTCAGAGCTCTCCAGCCCATAATTTCAAATATTACACCTTCAGCTCCTGAATTCCAATCATCAGCCATCATTCAGCTCTATCCTGCTCCAGTATAAATCCAGGAGAGGACCTGTACCACATTACTGACCTTTTAAATTTTTTTTTTCCCCTTTCCTTTTGATTTTATGGCATCATGTTTGCCCCCTGAAAAATATCTGGCAGGGGGGAAATCAGGGGAGAATAGCTTCCCACTGAGAGAGGGCAGGGTGAGGTGGGATACTGGGAAGGAATTCATCCCTGTGAGGGTGGAGAAGCCCTGGCTCAGGTTTTGCTGATAGGATTGCTAAAATACTGCACCAAAGTCAGCAAACACTCAATATTGAGGGTGTGTGGAGACAACCAAGCAGCAATTCACTGCAAACACCAGCTTTATTGGGAGCATATCAGGAATACCAGCACTGAGGCGCTTCCTGCCCTGATTTGGGATTTAATGCAAGACTTCTGGGCCCGTGCTGGGCTCAGACACTGTCTCTACTTGTTACCATTCAGTCTTCATTTGCAAATGATAATTTTTTTTTTTTTTTTTTTTTTTTTTGCTTTGAATGGCATGCCTGACTGCAGGGCAGAGTAAATCCAAACCTTTTAAGCTCTAGCCAAAAATTTGCCATGAATTAGGCAACTGCAGCATATTTACAATACAAAATAAAATATCTCCACGAGCGGCGGTACGAATAAATGACGATTATTCTCTTTTTTTTTTCCTTCTTCCTCTTTTTTTTTTTTTTTTTTCCTGACGGGATAATTTTCAAAGCAGCGATTTTGCAAAGACTCAGGAAGAAAACAATTTTGTTTCATTTCCATAACAGAATCCAGACCTTGAAAATTCAACCTCACGAGCTACAATTATGCAGCAGAACTACCACTGTGAATTTTCAAACACAATGCCTTTTATTGTCTCTTCTCATTCTTTTGCCCTTCCTGTTCTCCACGATTTTCTGTCCTGTCACCCTCCACAGAAACTCTGCAGCAGAAAGTCTGACTTGAAAGGGAAACTTTTAAGCTTTCAGGCTTCAAAGGAAAACAAGAGAACCTTCAAGAAGAAGGTGTTTGGGGGTTTTTTGGCTTTAAGGGAACAAACAACAACAAAAACTCTGATTATAAGGAAATTTGACAGCTGAAAAGTAACGTTCAGCTTTTCCATAAGGGATGGAAGGGTATTTCAGCCCCCTCCTGGAGAATCCATGTGGATTATCCTGGAGCTGGAGAATAAAAGATGCCAAATGCCGCTTCATTCCAGGGCGGCGACGTAGCGAGCTTGCTATTTACATTTTTAGCAATATGTACATTCCCAAATATTCTCCTTCACCATCACTACTTCCTTTTCCACCTGCTGTGGGAGGCAGGCAGCTCTGAAGTCCCAGGACTGAGGACAAAACACCTCCCCAGCACAAGCACGCCTTGCTTTCCACGGAGAAAAGCACTTGGGGATGCAAGAGCTGCTTCCAAACACGACAACCCCTCCACCATCAAACATCCATCCCCCTGCCTGGGAAACGAGGCTTTTCCTCCCAAAAGTCAGAGCCCAAACACGCCTCTGGATGTCCCACACACATGCTCGGGCTCTCCAAAATCCGGGCTGCTTTGGAAGAAAGGCACGTGAGGCCGGGCACCCCGCACGCCCCGGGCAGCCCCCGGTTGCGGGCAGCATCTGGCTGCAATTACCCCGCTCGGCGGAATGCAGAGCAGCGATTCCCGTGGCTGAGGGGACCGGCAGAACAAACGGGACATTATTTACACATTAAAAGGGAGTTACTCACCCCGACACCACCGCAAGGCAGCCTGACAAACATCGACGTTAGCGAACCTGCGGGGAGGAACAAAGAACGCACCCCGTGAGTCAGAGAGTCAGAGGTCACCAGGTTCTGGGGCCGCTTTTGTGGCCGTGCCGCCGGGTTTGTGAGCACAGAAACCACAGGCTGGGGGTTTTCTTGCAGTTTTCAGCCAACCTTGTTCCAGCACATACACACACACACACACAGAGACACACACAGAGAGTGTGGGCTCCTGCAAAAGCTGTCTGCAATTCACTCGTTTTGATGCGAAGTTTGGGTGCTGGCTGATGTTTCAAGACTCTGCATGATGAAGGTGCCACCAACAATCACTCAGCATGTCTTCTCAGATGAGCACTTTAACCCCTTCCCACTGGGGGAAGCACAGGAAATCATAAAAACACTCCAATTATCACTCATCTGCAGTTACTAGATGACTTTGGAGAGCATGGGCTTCATAAAATAGAAGGACAGAAAAACACACCAGTGGCAAGCAAAGAAAAAAACCTTGTGTTTTGACTGAAATAGCAAAACCAAGAAGAAGAACTGGAGAAAACCATCTGCAGGGCTAATTTCAGATCTGTAGGAAATGTAACCTCACTTTCTGGGCTCATGTGTGAGCCAGTTTTCCTCCATTCAAAATTCTGTGGGGCCCCTGAGCAACCCAGTCTGGTGGAAGATGTCCCTGCCCATGCAGAGGGTGGAATGAGATGGCCTCTAAGGTCCATTCCCACCCAAACCATTTGGGATTCTGCTGCTGGAAGAGGAGTTCATGCATCTGGGCTCATCTGAGCTCAGTGAGATGCACTCTTTGATCAGATCCACATGGAAGCTGTTGGATCATCCTGCCTCGGAGCTCCTGTCACACCTCTCACTGCTAATCCACCCCATTATTTCTGTATTTATCTTCCTGACAACAGTTTAGGACTGCTCCCCACAAATTAAAATCAGCCTTATTTGCCTAGAGTTTCAACTTGTCCAGCAGGTTCCAAGTCTTTCCACTGTCCAAGGAAAGATGGGTTTGTATCTCGTATCCTCGACAGGACAAGGGGGAATGGCTTTAAATTGACACAGGGCAGGGATGGATGGATGGGATTTTGGGCAGGAATTCTTCCCTGTGAGGGTGGGCAGGCCCTGGCACAGGGGGCCCAGAGCAGCTGTGGCTGCCCCTGGATCCCTGGCAGTGCCCAAGGCCAGGCTGGACATTGGGGTTGGGAGCAGCCTGGGACAGTGGGAGGTGTCCCTGCCCATGGCAGGAGGTGGGATGGGATGGGATTTAAGGTTCCTTCCCACCCAAACCGTTCTGGGATTCTGGGATTCCATGAAGGCACATCCCCCTTTCCACTTGCAGGAGCTTAACAAGAAACATCCTGTGTCCTGAAAAGCCTTACAAGCTTTTCCCTTTCAGGCTTACGTTTCTCAGGCTTCTTTCCTCCTCCCACACCTATCAAATTGCAAAGAAGACTTTACACGGAGCCATCAGGCACCTGCCGAGATGGCAGCCCTATCAAACTTCCATTTGCATCCCTAAACCTCACACAGAGCCTTCAAACCTGCCCCAAATGCACCCTCTAATGTGTTTAAAAGAACCCCATGGAGCTAGTTTGTAAATTTAGAAGCCTTTTAAACCCCCAGCTGGCTGAAGGAGGGGTTTTTACAGGCGTGTTTCCCCTCTCCACATGGAGCTCTTCCCTGATATCCTTGCTCTGGTCCTGCCCTGTGGAAGCCATCAGGGAAGAAGGAGGCTCTGTGGGCTGGCAGCCAGTGCCACTGTCAGCATCTCGAGGCTGAAATTGTGCCACGTGGGCTTAGGAAACCAGGTCTGAGCCCAGTTAAGAGCTACTGGACATCCCCTTCTACTGGAGATCCTTGGGGACCAGACCCACAGCTCCAGGAAGTTCTATCCAAACAGAAAATGTTCTGTCCTGGAAAGCCCTCAGCTATTAGAATTCCTTCTCTCTACAGGATTAAACTTGATCTCTACAGACACTTTAAAATGAGTATTTAAAGCCATGGGGGGCACAGAACTACAGGGGCAGAGGCAGAGCAAGAGCTGCTTCCCCCACAGGTTCTTGACACAAACCATGAGGAATGGTCCAGCAATTTGGGTGTCCCCCCAAAAATACTATCCAAAAATACTGCATCTCCAAAGGCATCTGTGGAACTGCTGAGACAGCCAAGGAGGGAGTGGAAAAGTATCCCAAGAGAATCTTCTCAGATCCCTCAGGGAAGATTTACCGGCCCTTCTTCCTTTGAGCTGATGGTTTTCCACTCCCAGGCACATGACATCATAAATTCCTGGAAGTTTAGGTCCTGATGGAGCTATCATTCAGCTGGAGGTGTCTGCTTTTGGGTTCCCTGGCTTTAAAGAGGTGGGAAGTGAGCTATAAATACGGTGCTAATTGCATGTTTAACCACTGGCTAATGGCTCCCCTCTCTCATGGACACACAGAGCACAATCTTTCCAACTCCTTTGCTGTGGCCACTACATCACACAGGCCATGGAGTTAATCCTCTTTTTACATCAGCCAAAGTCAGGCTAATCCCAAAATAAATTTTCTCAACGTCTAGGCTCCAGAACTGCCTTTTTTCTTTTTTTTTTTTTGCTGATCCCCACGTGAGAACTTCCCAAATTGCCCCTCCAGCCTACTGCTGCAAAAAGGCAGGAAGGGATGGCAAAGGGAGGTGGTGATGACTCTACAGAGGTGCTAAAATCCCTGTGGTTTGGTTGCTTTGGGGGGCTAGGTTATCTAAAAATCCACCCTTCTGAATTTTTGCTGAGAAAATACCATTTTTTTGTATTTTTGTCTGTATTTTACAACAGACACGGCCCTGTTTCGGGAAGATTCGGTCTCCAGTGAAAGGGATAAACAATCCCACCCCAGATTAAACAAACGCAGAGGCCCCTGCATCTCTCTGGCTGGCTGTCCATACAAACCTGACAGGGATTTGTTGGTGCCCGTGCAGCTGGCTGGGGGCTGCAGATCCAAATCCTTGGGAGGGAGTCCCAGCTCCTCCCCAGCCATGGATAACTTCCTAACACAGAGAGTGCCCAAGAATAAAACAAACTGCCTGAACTATCTTTCCTCCTCAGGTAAACATCCTTTTAGGTTCTCAAGACATCAAAGGAAGGAGGTTTAAGCTATCCAGGGTTTAGGGATCTGCCTGAAGAGAGGGAGGAGGATTTTGTAGGGACAGATGGAGCTGGGAACAATCCTCTTGGAGCTGCACGGGGCTAAGGATGGAGGGAGCCCCAGCACCTCACCCTTCACGCTGCCAGGGGTCAGGAATGGGAGATTTGTGCCCAGGGAATGATACCTAGGAGCTTCTTGCTGTCCAGTTTCTGCCTGTTGAGAGGGTTTGTGCCATAGAGCAGCGTGTGGGCTTCCGAGTGAACCGTCTGCAGCTCCTCCAGCGTCGCCTTCCTGCCACGGATGCACTGGAAGGGGAAGGAGAAGGGTGGTGAAATCCCTGCTGAGCTGCTCTGCTTCCTCAGCAAGCCGGCAGGACTCACAGCAAAACACTGAAATGGCTCCTCAGGAGGAAAAATTCAGAGTTTGGGTTAATCCCTGACTCACAGAATTCATTAGCTCCACACAGAAAGTCATCCTCAGATTCGTTGGAGGTAAAGAAGGGAACTTTGAGACAGGTGCTGGCAGGAGCTGGTGGGGATGAAGGAAAGGTGACCAGAGAGATAAGGGAGTGCACCCTGCAATGGCAGGGCAGAGCTTGGAGCAAGCCAGCAGGGAATTAAGGCCGAAATTCAGCACTTTTGAACAAAAAGAAGAGCCTGGCGAGGCTGAAAGTCACTGGTGGCCAGGAGGAGAACACAGCTGGAAAGCAGGTGAAGGTCAACAACAGCTCCTGTCCTGAGAGCAACCAAAAGTACCAAGTTAAGCATGGGAATCAGGGAAAATAAATTTTCCTTAAGGAAATCAGCAGGAAATTAAGGACAGTAATAGTTCCCTGGGATCCTACAGTGATGAACTCAGACATTAGAGAACATCTGTAACACCCACTTGGGAGGCCAGGCAATTAGCAACGAGGTCCTTTTGGTCCCAAATAATCCCAAAATTCGATGAAATGGGTATCCACGGGCAGAGCCAGGTTTGAAAGGGATGAATGAGGGCAGGACAGGGAAATTCAGGCAATGGCAATGCTGCCACCACGTGGATGTTTTATCTGACGGCTCGAGAACACTCCCAGCCAGATCCTGACACTGCTGGAATATCCAGGCTCTGTGATGGAGCCCCCCCAGATGCTCCCAGAATTGATGAACACACACTTACACCTCCATTTATTGCCACTGCTGTTAGCTACAACTAATAACTACTTGTTAATTTCGATTATTAATTTCCATTCTTTCCATTTCATTTCTTAAGCTTTTCTCTTCATTTGCTTGCTCTTAAAAATGTATCAAATAAATCTAATTTAACCTCTTGTGATGGAATGGTGCTCAGTGCCATCCCCCTACCCCCGTTCCTTTCACAGCATTGACCATTACTCATTAAAGAGCATTAAAAAAAGTTATTAAACCACAGAAAAGTGGTTGCTTTTGCTGGAGTAACTGGAGGCATAACAAATAAGAGGGTTACATCATGTCTTGCTCTTTTCTTTGGCATAATAATGATATAACAGTAATAATAATAATAATAAAAATAATAAAAAACCAGTAAAAGCAACAATAAAGGAATAATAATATTATTAACAATACTAAAAGCAGTAATGTGGCCTTTGCTGGTGTTTTGCTCACCTCACACTTGCCCCGCAGCCCTGTCTCCTGGAGCCTGGACCAGATGCTCTGGATCCTGCCCGCATGCTCGGGGTGGCTGTTGGTGTTTCCACAGGTACACTGGTGCTTCAGCATCAACGTGTCGTACACGAGGCCTGCAGGGACAAAAGTGCTCAAAGGTTAAAACAAACACCCCAAAATTGCCAGTTTCAGGGGGAAAAAAAGCACATTTTGCACTTTGGAGTTGACGGTTCCAGGCCAAAATGGTGTGTTCCACCAGGAGCCACAGAGAACTGGAAATCCAAACCTGCATCCAGCCTTGCCTGTGGAAATCCTCAAGGGATATGAGACTCCAGAAAACATGATAAAAGTGGTAGGTTTGGGGTTTGTTTTTTCCCAAGAAAAAAGTTTCTTGCAGGGAATGTCTGTATGAAAGTTGCTCCAAGGGCTGGAGCCCCTCTGCTGGGAGAGCTGGGGGTGCTCACCTGGAGGAGAGAACAATCAAGGGAGAGCTCAGAGCCCCTTGCAGGACCTAAAGGGGCTCCAGGAGAGCTGCAGAGGGACTGGGGACGAGGCATGGAGGGACAGGACACAGGGAATGGCTTCCCAGTGCCAGAGGGCAGTGATGGGTGGGATACTGGGCAGGAATTGTTCCCTGGCAGGGTGGGCAGGCCCTGGCACAGGGTGCCCAGAGCAGCTGGGGCTGCCCCTGGATCCCTGGCAGTGCCCAAGGCCAGGCTGGACACTGGGGCTGGGAGCAGCCTGGGACAGTGGAAGGTGTCCCTGCCCATGGCAGAGATTTAAAACCAGATAATCTTTCAGGTCCTTTCCAACCCAAGGTTTTCCCTGATTTCTATGGACTCCAAAGGTCTTGATGAGAATCCAAAGCCTCTGAAGGCAGCAGCAGCAGGAGCCAGTCCCAGCTCAATCTGGGAGCTCAGAGGGGCTCTCAGGGATCCAGGAGCAGCCCTGGACATGCAGCTGGAGCTGGGGCTGTGCCCCTGCATGCTCCCAAGCCTGGCTCCAGCTGCAGTCCCACCCTGGCTGGGTGTGGGTGTGCTGTGCCACCTGGAATCTTGGCTCCGTGCTCTGGCTCCAGCACTGCAGGTCTCCAGCCTCAGGGGAGGTGTCTGGCAGCTCCTCACTCTGCTGTAGGTGAGTGCAGAGGGAAAAAACAGCCCCCAAAAGCCAAAGCACGGCGGGCTCGAGGGGGAGAACAGAGCCCTGGTAATTGGCTGCCCTTGGGTCAGCCAAGGTTCACTCACAGGAGGTTGTGCTGCAAAGCTCTCTCGAGGTCTCCCGTGTTTGATGCACAGCATCAAACACCACCAGGAGCTGCTGGGCCAAGGCAGGCTTGGAATTCACCTGAGAAGAAGTTTTCACCCCAGCCTGAGTTTGCCTGAACCACTGCAAGGTCTTAAACCAAAACGAGATTTAGACTGGGTTTACGGAAGAAATTCTTGGGCTGTGAGAGTGGTGAGGCCCTGGCTGCCCCATCCCTGGAAGTGCCCAGGGTTGGGTTGGACAGGGCTTGGAGCAATCTGGGATGATGGAATGTGTCCCTGCCCATGGAATTGGATCACCTTCAAGGTCCCTTCCAACTCAAACCACTCCAGGATTCCCTCCCACCCCAAACCTGGCCTTTATAGAATCTGGTTCAGCACTGGTTTCTCCTCTCTCCAAGGGTCTCAGTGAAGCCCTTCTGTGCTGCAACCACACATCACTCACCATTTCTCTTTCCTAGAAACCAGCCCAGTGGAAAAGGGAGCTGTTCCCAGTTCCTTCCTGTGGCTGGGGACACTCACACACACACACTCACACAAAGGGAAGCATGGCAATTTAAGCTTAAAATACAAAACTACACCGGCTGCTACAAGTTAATTGAAGTGGTGCTGGAAGCAAGACTCTCTTCAGACATAAGAACAATCATTTTTAAAGGTCAGCACTAAAGCAAAACCAACTGGCTTTTCTTGGCAGAACAAACATATGATCTGAGGTTCAGATAATTATATTGCTCTGCACAGGAGAGAATAAATGCCTTCATCAGAAAGGAAAAACCCTTTAATGCAGAACATCAGAATAATTTGTGGACCCATTTTTGCAGGAGATCAGAGACTGGATAATTGGAGCTATGCAAATTAATGGCCTAACCTGAGGATCCTTATTCAAGTGTGTAGAACAGGGCAGGCACAAGTATTCATTAAAGTCACGGGGGCTGCTCGAGCTAGAGAGGGCGAGTTCAAGGACTAGCTTTCTGGGAGGAAGGAAAATTAAATGTCATGCTTCAGGACATCAAACTGATTGCTGGAAGGATTCAGGAAGGGCACGGCTTTCACTTTGATGTGGAGTAATGGACATCATGTTTGAGAGCTGCAGTATGGGGCTCTTTCCCCTGCACCTTTGAAGTCTCAGGTGTTGGTCACCGAGAGAGACAGGAAAATAAAATATACATCAAGCCCAGAGCTGCCAGCTGTCTGCAGCTAACTCGGTGCAGGAAAAGCATCAGCTTTCTGTAGTATTTCTCTATAATATCCCAAACATGAAAGGGAGGAACAATTCCCCTGGCTGTTGGACAAGCACTGATCTCTTGAGGGCCACATCCACATCCAGAGTGATCACTGTTGGCTGAACTGGGGCCATTCAGCGAGGTTTGCTGCCTGCAGCCCTCCCACCAGCCCATCACACCAACTCCAACCCTCATTCCTCTACCTCAGGATCAGCCTCCAAAGCAGCCGCTTATCAGCCAGATGGATTTTCCTCGGGAAAAAAAGCAGCCTGATGCACTTCAGCACTGCTTGCTTTTGAAAAATACCCAAGACTTTCATTTCCTGCCTTCCAAAGAATAGCTCAATCCCAGTGATTAAGCTTCAGCATCCACCTCAAGGAACACAATCTCTGACACGCCGCCGTGGACAACTCCAGGAAAACATGAGGCAATTTCACTCACACACATGCTCAGCAGCTGAAGTGCTTTTCCTTCCCTTGCTCCTGCTTCCATGCCCATGGCAGTGGGGTTTTTCTCCCTGCCTCTCTTAAGCAGACAGTGCTGGTTAATTAAACCAGTCCTGCAGCTGAGACCTAGGACTAGCTTTAGGACTAGCACAGAGGTCTTGCCTTTATGCTTTGCACCTTAATTAGTGGCAGTGAATGCCTGATTTTATTGTTTCTCCTCCTCCATTCGCCCAGCATAAATGCAGAGATGGAAGGAAAAAGAAAAGCCAAGCCCTTGGAATCTTGACCTGGATAAATGCCATGAAAACGGTATTTTACAGGTGAGCTACTGAAGCATTCTGTGCCTCATCACTCTGTGCAGTGCTGGATAAAAGCAGTGTGACATTCCACCTCTTATTTTCAGCCACTTTTTTAGCTTTTCAAACCCTGCCTCCGAGGAAAATAAACCCTGACACTGGAACGGCACCTTTTCCAAGCAGCACACCGCTCAAATCTGCTCTCTTATTGCTGCCTGCAATTTTAAATGAAACTCAGAGGCACAGATCTAAGTCAAACATAGATCCTCTGGTAGGAAATGTTATTTATTGTATGTCCAGAGTCTTGCACGTGATTGATTGGGCAGCTTCAACAGCGGCAGAGGAGGAGGGAAGAAAGGGAAGGGATGAATAATCCCTTCAAGCAGGGCCAGGCTTCCTTGTTTTGAAAGCCCCAAGGTTTGGGGTTAAGTGTATTAGGAGCTCAAGTTTCATCTGCTCTGACCCCGAGCCAGGGGACTTTTCCTTGCACCCTTGGCAAAAGCCAGAATCTATTAATTTTGCTGGAACTGACTGCGTTAGAAATGCAGCCCCGCTGAAATTCAGGGGGTTCAACATCAACAACAAACAGAGACTTTAAAGGGCACCACAGAGCCATTCCCTGGGTTTTTCCAGAGCTGACAGCGCACACTTCCCACCCTGCCTGCAGCCAGGAGCTGAGGAACAAAGTCACACTGAACATACCACTATTACTACACCGCCAGGGCCCGAAAATAGACCCGACTCACAGCACCGAGCTGAGTGATGCAAGAAGTGTAGGTTAAAAATGGAATAAAAGCAGAAGCGAAAGGGAAACAACATCATGAGTGTCGCTCTTATTTGGGCGTCGTGGATTTTTCCCCCCCCCCCCTCCATTTCCTTTTCTCAGGGAACACATCACGTTGCAAACTGTTCATTCACAAAAATAAGAGCCTGACATTTTGGGGGGAGAAGGCGGACTTCAAAATCAGCCCTCATCACCCAGCACGGGGCTCAAGAAGTCTCACGGAAAATCAACTTCCAGCAGTTGCTCCGGGTGCTGAAGAGGCAGAAAGGATTTTGGAGGAGGGAAGTTGGTTGTCAGGATGCAGGAAGAACAATTCGCTTTTTGCTTTCAGCCTTGGTGGGGAGATCACAGAAGCCCAGGAAGGTTTGGGCTGGATGGGACCTCAAAGCCTATCTTGTTCCACCCTTGCCACGAGCAGGGATACCTTCCACTATCCCAGGCTGCTCCAACCTGGCTGTGAACACTTCCTTTTGCATCTGTGCTTTCCACCAGACAAATGCAGGACTGCACTCATCGTTTTCCTTCACAGCTCAGCCAACACTCCTTGGTCTCTGTCTCTTCAAGACAAGGTGAAATCACCAGCTCCCCTCATTTTTCCTGACCTGTGGGCATGGACTCCTGTGCTACAGGAGGAGGGAAGGCTGGCAGGGAGCCCGGAGTGGATAACTTATGGCACGAGATTATGGAGGGACTGGAGAAGGTGGAGGAAGCAGAGCCAGCATTGCATTTGGCACCCTGTCCTTCAGGAGCACCGGCTCTCCCTGCCTGGCCTCTGAACCAGCTCTGCCACAGCCTGGCAGACACAGAGCTCCAGGGCTGCACTGCTGCTGCTGGCGTGGGCAGGTTATTTTTGCTCTGGGGAAGGGACAAGCAGGACAGCAGGGATGACTCAATGCGCTCCATGAAGAAGGCAGGATGTTATGGAGCACCCAAACGGGGATGAGACACGGAGCCCATGTTCATGGATTGGCAGGGACGGGGAAGAAAATCATAGAATCGTCATCGTGCAGTGGTTTGGGTTGGAAGGGACCTGAAAGCTCATCTTGTGGGCAGGGCAGGGACACCTCCCACTGTCCCAGGCTGCTGAAGCCCCGTCCAACCTGGCCTTGGACACTGCCAGGGATCCAGGGGCAGCCACGGCTGCTCTGGGCAACCTTACCACCCTCACAGGGAAGGATTTCCTTCCAGTACCCATATAACCCCAGTCTAAAGCTCTTCCCCCTTTCCCTGTCACTCCATGGCCTTGCAGAACAGCTCAGCACAAGGCAAGCCAGTCACCCCCAGCCCCCCCAAACCTCACCTGTTGTGAACCTTGGCTTGGTGGGCGGCTCCTGCACGGACATGGGGAAGGTGGCCGAGGCAGGGGAGGACTGTGCCCGGGACAGGGGCCGGTGTCCCCCGAAGGACACGGGCATGCCGGCCGCCTCCAGCGACGCCTGGTAGTTCCTCAGCTGGTGGATCCGCTGCTGCTCCAGGAGCAGGGCTTGCTGTGGGGAAAAGAAGCAGGCAGTTGCTGAAAGGGCCTTCCCAAAAAGGGTTTCTGACGGGGCTTGGACTCCTTTTGTGATGTTTCTAGGGCTAAGTCAGGCAGGCACAGCACATGGAGCCCCAGCCCCTGCCATGGGCAAGGACACCTTCCACCATCCCAGCTGGCTCCAAGCCCTGTCCAACCTGGCCTTGGACTCTGTCAGGGATGGGGCAGCCACAGCTTCTCTGGGCAAATCCTGAGCAACATCCCAGTGACATTCCTGGAGGACAGGGATGGGCTCCATTACACTTTATGTTGCTACCTTGTTACTGGATTTGTCACCTGCGATCCACAAGCCTCTGGTGTTTTCCCCCAAAAGTGAGCCTGGCTGGAGGCTCTAGGATCTCTAATTCTAAAGCAGGAGCACCCTCCACTTGTCCCCTGTTCCCTTGTGCAGCCTTTCTCTGGAGAAATTAGTTTTAAATCACTAAACCAAGCCAAAATCCTCTGCTGGTGGCTAGTGCTCACAAACGTCAGGATATGCTTTTTCATCCCAAAGAAAACCGCCATGGAAGCAGCTCGGTGCCTGTAGACACGGCGACTGTGTTTTGTGCAGGTGAGCCACACTCTCCTGGCAGGGAAGGAACCACTGACCGCACACTGGGCTGCTGTACCCAGCGAGCCCTCAGCAGCTGGTTGCCCTCAGGTGACTCCCAAGCGCAGATCCGCAGGGTGCCACACAGCGCCCCAGGAGCCGGACTGGGCGCCGCTCACCTGGCGGAAGAGCAGCTCCTGCTCCGCCTGCCTCTGCCCGGACTCCAGCTCCTGCTGCGGCTCTGCCTCCTCCTCGTCGCTCTCGATGGGCTCCTGCTTCACCTGCACCACGCTGGCCAGCGCCGGGGCCTCCTTGTGGCCCGCGGCCCGCTCGCCGTAGGGCTCCTCCAGCAGGGCCTGGTGCTCGCGCAGCTCCTCCTCCGTCTCCTCGGGGTGGCTCTCGTGCTGCCGCGCCGGCTCGGCGGGCTTGGATATCATCTGGAAAAGCACAGAAGCCATCGGCAAACGGCAAACTCGGCGCGGGGGAAGCTGGCCCCGTTCTCCGGGCTCCGGGGAGACAGCGGCTCGGGGCTGCCCCGCCTCGCGAGCCAGGCCCGGAACCAGCCAGGGAAAGGCCGGGGCAACCTGGGCTCCGAAATCCCGTGTCCCAGGTAATGACACCCCCGCATTTTCCACTCGGCTCTCCCGCTGAAGGAATAAGAGCCTCTTGTTCCCGCACGCCTCCAGATGCTGCTCCATTCACAAACCCGCAGAGCAGCCATGGAGATGTTTGGCAATAAAATTCTGAAAGAATACGAAGGACACAAACCCTCCGGGCGGGGCTTTGCTGCCTGTTAGCCCGACATCACCTCGAACCAATCCCTGAATTTCATCTGTGAGGCTGAAACAAAGATTACTTGAAAACCTGCACTCCTAAGAGGAAACTCAGGACACGCAGCTGAGAGCAAACCTCAAGAGCAGCATTACTCCAACCTGACCTCCCTGACCAGACACAGTGAACTCCTCTGAGAGCAGCTCCTCAACCAAAAGGAACCATTTAATTTTCACTCTAATTCACCCAGACTTTTTGTAAGTTCATTGGCAAGATAAAATTCACAGCTCTCTGTCTCAGACTGCTTATGATTTTTATTTGGGATGTAAAAAAAACAACAAAAAACCAAATGTGACCTGTTTTTAACTCCAGCATAGGAAAACCAATCCATTTCCTCCCTTTCAAAGAGCTCGGGCTGCCCCTGCTCCACAGGCTTATAAAGAAACTGCTGCACTTTGAAAGTTGTCAGGGCAAGGTTTAATGAGGATTAGGTCATTGGTATGGAAGGCAATATTGATTTTAAATCTAATAAAGCTAAATCAAAACATGGTTATTGAACACATGCAGGAGGAAGGAGGGACTGTTTGTCACTAACTTGCTCTTTCAAGAACAGTGGCTCCAACCTGGAATTAAGCCTTTTTTCCCCCAAAAAAGTAGGAAGGAAGGCTCTGCCATATAACTTCAGCAAGGCAGAGGGGCAGGAATGGAGTTAAATCTGGCAAGGGACATGAAGGGCATGAAGAAAGAAAGGAGGAAGACCAGGGAGATCCTGGTCCCACTGCTGAATGAGGGAAGGCACCTGGTAGCACGTGGCACAGACAAGGCCACAGCACTTGATGCCCTGTTTAAGACCATCCTTCAGGAATCCCAGGACTCTGAAACCAGAGGAAAAGTCTGGAACAAGGAAAACTTCCCTTGGTGCAGGAATTACCAGGTTTAGGCAACACTTAAGAAAACCTGGATATACTGAAGTCCACGGGACTCTCATGGGCTGCACTCACAGGTGATGGGACAAGAGGCCACGGGCACAAATTCAAACCCATTAAATTCCTTCTGAACACAATGAAACTTTTTCCTGTGAGGATGGTCAAACACTTGAACAGGTTTTTCAGATAGGTTCTGGAGTCTCCATCCTTGGGGATCCTTGGGCAACCTGCTCACGCAGGGACACTGCCCTCAGTGACCTCAGGAGCTCCCTGCAAAGATTCAGGGATCAAAGCCCCTCAAGGATTTTGGTGAGGTTCCCCCTGCCTCCCTCCCAGTTTCATTCCTTACAACACCTACTGAATAACCAAACCACACAAAGCTAAAACTCCTTCCACCAATTTTCTTTAAGCCCTCTTAGGGGCTTGATGAATATAATCTGGTTTAAAGATAATTAAATCATCACAAACCATCTGCTACTTGTGGTTTGTTGGTTTGTTTTTTTTTTTCCTGCTTGGATCGAAGGTCTCAAAGCTTTTTAACTTAATACCTTTTGAACTTCTGAACTGCAGGAGGTAATTGCTGGGAAAAATAACTTACAATGCCACTGTCATACCTAACGGGAATGAGAGGCTGTGAAACTCCCTGGAAATTCTAAATTATTCCTTAAAAATGTGAGAAGTAAATGAAAAGCACGGTGAAGGCTGAAAAGACCAAGTGGCCAACGATGAGAACATTTCAGACATTCCATCTGTTCTCCCTTTGCACAGAGAATCTCCTGGTCTGTCACCAGCTCCAGCTGCTGCAACCCTACTCCTCTAAAGGAGGCTTTTGCAGAGAAGACACTTTGTTCCTAACACATTCCACATAATACACTGATTATCTGCATCCCAGGTCTGTTAAAACTCCCCAAAAATCTTCCAATTGGGCACTTTTATGAGCACGTGCTCGTGCCATGGGAAATTGGAGGGAATCAAAGTGCGAGGGGCTGGCTGCAAAGGTAGCACGAGGATGCCCGTAAATATATCTGAAACAGTAAACACAAAGCACCATAATAACTCCTCCATCCCTTAATTAGCTGCCTGGCTTCCTCTGCCACGAGGTTCCTCCTCTGTTTTCACACCCAGTGGCCTCTGGCTGTCTCAAAGTGCCACCACAAAGCTGTGGGAAAGGCACTGCCTCGCCAGCCTCGGGCAGATAACGACTTCACTTCGGAATAAATTACAGCTCTCTAGCCACAAATGTCTGTAAAAGGCTCTGTGCAGCTGGTGAGAGTTCTCCTCCACAGCTTCAAAACACAGAGAACAGAAATTAAACAAAAAACACAAAACAACAAAGAAAAACGCCCACTACATAGCAAGGTCAGGTCACAAATACAGGGAAAAGCAAAGAGCTCATCATTTTCCTGTGGAATGTTTCATGAGGGGAAAAAAGCTGCATTTTTCGCTAGTGACCTTTCAGCTGCCATTGGATTTGTCCAGTAGATGTGACAAACAGAATCACAGATTCATTAAGATGGGAAAAGACCTCAGAGACCATCAAACCCAACCTCTGAGTATCACCAGGCCCACCAATCCATACCAACTTCTCCGGGACACCTTTCTCCACAGCGGCAAATTCCTGGGACACCGAAGACCTTGAAGGTCCTACTGACCAGGTTAGAGACAGCTATTTACACATCAGAGACCAGTGAGGAGCCCTCAGCAGGAAAATCAGGGAATCCCAGAATGGTTTGGGCTGGATGAGACTGTGATCCCCACTGCTGGGTGGCACAGGAAGAAAACCAGAGGAAGAGAGGAGGCAGGAAGCAAAATAGGATGTCAGACTCCTGATCATGCCATGATGTGCAGAAGGCGGGAGAAACCTCCTTCTCCTCCCTCTGCAGGCAAAGGGCAAACCCAGGGAAGAAACAGAACAACTCTGGACAGCTGGAGACACAGCTTTGATGAAAATGAGGGAAAAACAGGAAAAAAAAGAGATGATAAAGGCTGAACTCATTTGACTCGACATCACTCTTCCCACGTTCCCTTTGGGTTCTAATTTTTAACGTTTCCAGACTAAGGAGAAATGAGAGATGATAAGGGATGATGAGGAGAGGCCAACTTGGGCACCAGCCATGCAGGGAGCTGGCAAAGCCTTCTGCAGCAGCCAAAGCCTACAGAAATCTCTTGATCTGAGTTTTTTCCCCCTGAAGGGATGAGGAAGCAGGGGAAAAACAACTGCCTGAGGCAGCCTCAGCCCTGCTGCTGGATGGGACCAGGAGACTGTGGAGCTGCTGGGCCTGGAGAGGAGGAAACAACCCACCTGCAAGGCTGGATGGGGCTTGGAGAAAAAAACTCCTCTGATATTACAAACCACAGAATCCTTAAGGCTGGAAAAGCCTTCTCAGACCATCAGGTCCACCATTCCCCCAGCACTGCCAAACCCACCCCCAAAGCGTGTCCCCCAGGTGCCACATCCACACGTCTGAACACCTCCAGGGATGGAGACTCCACCACTGTCCTGGGCAGCCTGTGCCAGTGCCTGACCACCCTTCCAGTGAGGAAATTTTTCCTGATAATCCAACCTTAACCTCCCTCCCCTGGCACTTCCCTAGGTTTGAGCATTAAACATGCAAAAGAAGTGGGATATAGAAGCACAGGCTGGCAGTGGAATTTCAGCTCAGTGAGACTCACAGAATGGTCTGGGCTAGAAGGGATCTTAAAGCCCATCCCATCCCGCCCCTGCCATGGGCAGGGACACCTTCCACCATCCCAGGCTGCTCCAAGCCCCATCCAACCTGGCCTTGGACACTGCCAGGGATCCAGGGGCAGCCACAGCTTCTCTGAGGATTATTCTTATTATTTTTAAGTAAAACAGCATATTTTTTCTCAGTCGCCTTCCTGGAAACAGCAAGACTTGTTTTGGCTGCAGTCCCCTCAAAAATGTCATCTGCTGCTGACACCTAACAGGGAACGTTTAGGGCCAAAATCTCAAAGTCTGGAAAAATCACATGGAATTAAGAAGAGCCTTATTTAGGAGTATATAAATATATAAAATACTTCAGGAGTATTATTTATGGGAAATCCACAAATAAAAAAATTAACAGGCAGTGCCATTGGTCCTGTTAGTAATGAAATAATCTTTTCTTTTATTTTTAGCCGTGCCCTTAACTCTCCTACACACGAGGGTCCTAAAATATCCCCACATCTGGGAAAAGTCTTTTTCCATGTCAGCACTTGGATGCTGTCCCACGGGATAAATCCGCCACACGCATGCAGCGCTAGCACCAAAGTGATTTCAACTCGTGACTCCCATAAATCAAACACTGGGAAGCTGCTCCTCTGCCACCAGTTTAATTAAACCCTCTCTGCTTCTGCTGTGCAGAGCGATGGGTCCCAGCTCTGACAAAGCTGGAATTCAGAGGGCTCCAGCGGCTCTCCAGCTCTTGGGAGGTCCGGGAGAAAGTCTGAATGAGCTCAGCGGATACGTCACGGCCTTTGGAGGCTTTGGAAAAGCTTTAAAAACCTTCATGCGAAAAACGCCTCCAGCTGACACTTCCCTGAACAAAGAAGCCCAACTCACTGCCCCGCATCCCAGGGCCCTGCTCCCAAGGAGCGTTTGTGTGGAGGGGGCAGGAAATGGGATCCCCCTGGAGCAGCGGCTCCCCAGGGCCCCGTGTGCGGGGCAGACCCAGGGCCAGGGCTGGCACCCGCTGTGGCAGCGCTCCAGGAGCGCAGCACTGACGTCAGTGGCTTGTGTAACCATCCTGCCCCGGCCCCAGCCCATAAACACAGCTCTGGGGGTGGCTGTGTGTGGGGGGGGTTGTGGCTTCTTCCAATCTTTGATCCAACCCTGGTGGTTGTGTTTTCTCGCAGCACTGGAACAGGGGAAACATTTGGAGGAAGCTCTGCTGTAAATGAAACCGCTGCGATCCCAACGGCCACCTGCCATGAGCTGCTCCTGAGCTCCAAACCTGCTGCTGGAATTGCTGCTTTCCTAAGGAAAGCCACCACTGGGACTCCTTGGGAGGAGTGTTCTGAAAGCCTCAAAGCAGGACAAATCCCAGAATGGGTTGGTGGGAAGGGACCATAAAGATGATGCAGTTCCACCCCCTGCCCCATGGGCAGGGACACATTCCACTGTCCCAGGCTGCTCCCAGCCCCAGTGTCCAGCCTGGCCTTGGGCACTGCCAGGGATCCAGGGGCAGCCACAGCTGCTCTGGGCACCCTGTGCCAGGGCCTCCCACCCTGCCAGGGAACAATTCCTTCCCAATACCCTCTTTCAGCTTAAAGCCATTCCCTGTGTCCTGTCCCTCCATGCCTTGTCCCCAGTCCCTCTGCAGCTCTCCTGGAGCCCCTTTAGGCCCTGCAAGGGGCTCTGAGCTCTCCCTGGAGCCTTCTCTGCTCCAGGCTGAACACCCTGAAGTCTCTCAGCCTTACAGCAAACACTTCAATAAATCTGAGTAACTTCCCTCACAAATACTTCCTGGTGTTGTCATGCCTGAGAGAGCTCCAGGGGTGAGAGGCCCAGGGATGAGATGCTGGAGGTGGAGCCCACACACACCCACCTGCGCCAGGGGTCCCAAAACTGCTCACTCGAAGCTGCTACGGAGGGAAAAACAGCATTGCAAGCCTTGTGCCTACCTTGTTGATGTGCAGCTGCTGCTGCTGGAATTGCTGCTTGTGTTTCTCCAGGAACTGCTGGTGCTGCTGCTGGATCACCAGCTGCTGGAGGGCCTGGGCGTTCTGGGGCAGGGGAGCAGACTGGGTGCGCCCGAGTGGGCGGTGCTGCCGCAGCTTGTGGATCGAAGGGGAGACCCTCTCTCCACCCACCAGGGGCTGTGCGTGCAGGGGCAGTCCTGAAAGATACCAGTCTGAAGATAATATGGAGGAAAAAGCAGCAGAGGAGAAACAAGAGGAAGAAGAAAGGAAGGGAGAAAATGGCTGTTGAGTAACGCTGACGGTGACAGTGGTACCATGTCAAACCCAGCCACCTCGCCACCTGCATCTGGAGCTGCCTTAAGAGAGAGCAGATCAATTAACCACCACTGCACGGAGCAATGCTTTGCTTGCTTTGAGCTCTTGTGTCTGCCTGGTGACTCAGAGAACCTCTGGAAACATTTAATTTCTTGAAAGCACCAACACCTCACAGACCCTTCCGAGACCACAGCAGTCTGGAGGAGTTTAAACCTCACAGCTTGCCTTGGTTTAGTAGGGACTGATCCCAGGTTTGAGCTGCAGGAACCAGCAGTTATCCCTCACAGGGGCTTCCCTGGATACCCCCTTGACAATCAGGGAGTGCATGGCTGCCCTCGGCTGTGCTCTGCTCCACACACAGGGATGGGAAATCCCTGGGATAAGCCCCTGGCCAGCTCTGAGCTGGGAAAAGGACTGTTTCAGGAATGTGGGAGCTGTCAGGCCTCAGTGCATCTGCAGCAAGAAGGTAAATTAGAGGCCAAGGTGACAAAGAGCTGGCATTGTTTCCATCACTGTCCTGTGCAGACATGCCAGTGAGTTAAGGTAATTTTGGGATAACTGGGGTTACTGACACGCCCATGGCGATTCAGGTGTCCCTGATGGCTGCCCTGTGAAATACCCGCCAAGCTCTGGGAAGCACACATCTTTAGGAAGTAGTTCTCTCTCTTTAGCTGTTCTTGGGGTGAGCCAGTTCCTGCCCAGCTCTAGGAAAACACTCGTTCCCACTCTTCTGAGAAAGCTGGGACACGAGCTATGCCCACCAAAGCCCAGCCCAAGGGGAAGGAGCTGAGGATACACCTTTACTTTCCTTACACCTTGGGATAAAAAGGCACTGCTGGGAACTGCTGCCTCGCTTACAGGGGTAGGGTTGCAGTCACTATTTTTTGGGCAAGAAGCGCTCTACTCTCCTCAGGCTTTGGTTTAGGAGAGGGTCAAGCTGCCCAGAAGGCTGCAGCCAGCAGCCTTCCAGGATTAGGAACACCTTGGCATTTGTGTCCCAGGAGGTGACCTCCTTTCCCAGCAATTCGCAGAACTGCCCTACATGGAAGGAGCTGACTCATGTGAAAGCCTCTTTTCTCAGAAGACTGAAGGAGTTTCTCCCACTTTCTGCTTTTTTTCTGAAAGGAATCACATGAGAGGGTATTTGATTTTATAAATTCCTGTCTCTGCAGATGCCGGTGTGTACACACGCAGGTCTGAGTACTGAATACATGGATAACTGGCAGAGATGTGCTCCTTCTCCCTGAGAGTACAGCTCCTCCTCCCAACAGCTCGAATCACACAGCAGAGCTTGCACAGGGTATTCTGGAAGACCACCTTCCTCCAAGGCAATGGCCAAGGTGCTCCAGGGAAAGCTGTTCATGGAATCCTGGAATGGCTGGGCTTGGGAGGGACCTTAATACTCATCTCATTCTACCCCCTGCCACGGGTAGGGACACCTTCCACTGTCCCAGGCTGCTCCAAGCCCTGAATACGTTCCATGAGGACTGTGGAACATCAGGACATGTACCACTACATGAAGGATACTACCCAGAGTAACCTGTCCCAAAAGGAATGCCACAACTAAGGAATTCTGATCTAGCTTCCCAAACTGGTCGTGTCTACCTTCCAGCACAGAGAGAGCCATCACAGCTGGACAGTTCTGCAGCAGTCAGGGCACTGTCTCCAGAGCTCAAGGCTCTCCAGCAGAATCCTAATAAACCCCACTTTGTTTCCAAGGAATTCCCAAGTATTGACTTCAGCTTGGCAGCCAGTGCACTCGAGGCTTTGGGGAGCACGTGTGAGCTCGCTGTCTCTCAGCTACTGCCTCTGGAACGTGTGTTCCTCCTTGTTGCTGTGTGCTGCCTCCTTCTCCTGCATGCTGGGCTGTAACACGCTGTACTCGCTCGGGAAGCACTGCACGGAGCAGGTGGGGTAGAGGGAATTCGCTCTGAAGCCAACACGGCACTCTGGAAGCTGAGGGCAGCGAGCACCACACTTTGCTGCTTCAGCTTCCCCACATCTACGTGCTCCTAAGCTTATCCCAACCCCCTGGATATTCCTGGGATTTGGATGTACAACCAGCCACGAGCTGCAGTGCTTCAGGGGCTGACACCGCCCAAGAACTTCCATGAGAAATGGAAGGAAAACCAACACAACACGTCAGTAACTGAGGCAGAGCATCCTTTGTCCCAGCACCACACACAGGAAACATCCCAGTGGGAATTATTGCTTTGAATACAGCCTATTTATAGCCACGGGCCTTCCCACAGGTAGTTCATTCTGAAACTCCAGCACCGGGAGTGACTCACGGCAATTAACATCCTGGAAAGGGAAGGCACACAAACACATCCAATCTGCTGGGAGGCAGCTGATGGGGCCACAGCTTTTACTCTTTTTTTTTTTGTTGTTGTTACTATTTATATCAATGGTGGAGAGGAAATGCTTTGATCCGTGATTTTCCAAGTGTGTGCCTTTCACACCCTCATGGACTAGAAAGCATCCATGGAAAACGGGAATTGTTAAGGCACAACGTTTTTGCCTCACTTTGATCTGAACTGGTCAGAACTCCAACAAACGGAGTTTTCAACTTTTACCTGTCAACTTCTGCTGTCCTGATGGAATAAAAGCATTTATTGTCACCTCACCGCAGTGAGGTGGGAGATCTGGTTTTGGAAAAACCACCACTAATCAATGAATCAACAAACACATCCCGAAGGTTTTATGTTCTACCTGCAGGGTGTAGAGGTGATGCAGGACCTAGAGGCTGCCTTGACAACAACCTAACAGATCCCTGCTGGTTCTCTCTCTTTTCCAGGTGCCCCAGTGCTGCCCCCAAAGCGCTCACCTGTGACCAGGGGCGTTTGTGCAGTTGGCTGTTCCAGTAAGACCATGTGCTGCAGGAGAGGGTTATGTGCAGTTCCCCCATCCCTCTCCAACGTTGTAGTGCTCAGGTAGGGAGTGAGGTGAGTGCCAGGGAACAAGGAGATCCGCTGCTGTAAGGTTGGGATTGCGAGCCTCTCCGCGTCCTGCTGGGCTTGTCCCGCCTGCAAACGGCACAGGGGGTTAAGGGACATCCCAGGGGCTGTTCCCAACCTCAGTGACACCCCAGGGGCTGCTCCCAACCCCAGTGACACCCCAGGGGCTGTTCCCAAGCCCACTTACGCTGGAAGGGCCGGTGGCAGGCAGTCCTAGCGTGATGTTGGGCAGGGAGGGCGAGGTGTAGAGCGGGAGCTGCGTCACGGAGCCCTCGCGGTTCACGAGTCTGTGAGCCAGGCTGGTCTGGAGAGGAGAGCGAGAACGGGGCCCTGGTGAGAGCCCATCCCCAGGGCCCACCAGGACACGGCACAATCGCCAGGACAGCATGGCAGGAGGGGACACAGAGCCTCCAGAGCTGGAGGGACCCTCAAGGATCATCAAATCCAACTCTTGTCCCTGCACAGCCACCCCACCACCCCCACCCTGGGCATCCCTGGCAGCGCTGTCCAAACGCTCCTGGAGCTCTGGCAGCCTCGGGGCCGTGCCCATTCCCTGGGGAGCCTGGGCAGTGCCCAGCACCCTCTGGGGGAAGAACCTTTCCCTGATCTCCAACATAACCCTGCCCTGGAACAGCTACGTGCTGTTCCCTTGGTACTTGTCCTTCTCAAGCACTTGCCCTTTTAAAGGTAAAACAGATTATCTTTAAAAAAAAAAAAAAGCTTCACAATTGGTGTTTTTCTCTTTGGCAAATAACAGACAATTTATGTTATTTACAAGAGTGTGTTAGCATAAATCAGACCCCAAAATCTCATCCAAAACCCTTAAGGTTGCATTTACAGAGCTATTTCCTGATTTTCAGGGTGAAATGCAAGATTTGCTCAGTTATCTTACAGGCATTTGAAGCAAGAACATTTTAGCAAAAATACCTTTAATTTCCAAACAAGACTGATTCGAAATATGCATTAGAAAGCCCATTATAAAAATTACAATGAAGTGCCTGATTTTCCTGTTAGGAAACCAGCGTTCTCTGTGGGTGATTTTCCAACATAAATAGAATTTAGACTTCAAGAAGACTTCTACAGAAGTCTGTTGAACTCAGGTGCTGTTGTGAAAAAGGGCATTTTGTTTAACCTAATGTTCTGTTATGGGGCAATCTGTGCCTAGGTCGTGGCTGTCCCATCCCTGGGATTGTTCAAGGCCAAGTTGTTCCACCCCCTGCCATGGGCAGGGACACCTTCCACTGTCCCAGGGTGCTGCAAACCCAAAATCCAACCTGACTGTGGGCACTTCCAGGGATAAGGCAGCCACAGCTTCTCTGGGCAGCCTGTGTCTTTTTTTTAACAGCCTTGTATAAAAACTTCATTTTTCTCTCTAATCTAAAGTGACTCTCCATGTGATTATTTGTACCCACACACTTTTCCTTCCAAGTGATTTTTGAGCACTCCTGGCAATTTTGCTTTAATTTAAATTACACAATGTCAGTATGCCATTGAAAATAAGATACTTATTGTCAGCAGAGGAATGAAATATTTTGCTGATATCATAAATGAAACAAAACTACATCCATTTTCCCTCGGAACAATCAATACGCCGGAGCTGTGCCTCAAAGCCTCTCCTGGGGATTTGATACAGAAAACAGAGGAGAGCAGAGCACAGCAGCTTGATGCTCTCAGCATATGGGATCTGGCAGCATTATCATCACTTTAAACACACAGCTCCCGTCCCTGGGCTGTGCACAAATGGGCCTGAATTGCTCACAGCCATTTCTGAATGCACAATTTGCAGCTGTACTCAAGCAGCTTCTACAGGCTTGTACCAACTGCTATGGCAATGAATGCTGTGTGCCTTTCAGAGAGGGGAAAACCTTTAAAAGCAGCATTCCTGAAGTGCCTGTTTTGAAGGGGGCAAGGCTGCAGCCTTTCCCCACGGAAGGCACTCGAAGGATGAACATGGACACCCTCTCCCAACATACCTGCTTCATCATTGGGCTGATGCAGCAAACTGAGCAGCAGCCAGATTTATTTCTCACTTGAGACAAAACATGAAGCCAAGAAGGAAATACAGCTTCATCTTTTCAGAAACACTCCAATGTTTCTAAACATTTAATGGTGGGAACATGGGAAATCCTGCTCAACTGGTATTAAAGGAATCTCCAACACCTGAGCTCCCAGGCCACACAGCTCCTACTGAAGAAGAAGGTTTTAAAGACACCAAACCCCATTAGTTTTTTTCCCAAATACAGGCCAATGGATCAGCTGGGATCACACGACATGAGTGCTGAACTAAAATGCAGAGTTATTTTTCTCTGGGAAAGGGAAAGGCTTGGGCAGGACAGGGTGTTTTTCTCAGAATCATTTGTGGTGCTCATGCCTCAGCCTAAGTCACAAAACTGCAGCATTACAAGCAGTTGATGGAAAGGCTTTTTCTTGTGGGTCAGTGTCCATTTGATTAGGTGTTGGTGGTCTAGTCCCAGATGAGCAGCTCCAATTATTTAGCTGAAAAATCAAATGGAGGAGGAGAGTGCTCCAGCTTCACACTCACCTGCAGGAGCTCACTCTGACTTCATGGAATGGTTTGGGCTGGAAGGGACCTTAAAGACCATCCGGTTCCAACCCCCTGCCCTGGTCAGGGACTTGTGGGAAGCTGCCTGCTCTCTTTATGCCACAAAAAACTGCCAAATCCACTAGTTTTTCCATCAGCAGCAACTGGGGATTTGCAGTTTGCTAAGGCTAGACAAGACTGACAGCTCCTGCATTGGCAAAACCAAAACTCAGTGCTCATCCTCCTGGGGCAAGCGAAGCCTCCACCTCACACCATCTTTATTTTCACACTAATTACCCAAATCTGTAAGGTTTACTATGGACTAGAGGGGCTGGAATGTGTGCTGGATAATTTGGCTGGGCAGAGGGCAGAGAAGGAGGCACAGTCCCCCGCATTAAATCCTGTTACACCACATTAGAAATAAAAATAAAGTGAGAATCTGTACAAAACTAGAAAGCAGTAAGGGCTGACATTTCCACCATCAGAAGGCCTTTTCAATCCTAAAGGAATATTTGTGGAGAACAAGCCCCAGCCTGTTTGTGGAGCCCTGGTGTTCAGACAGACTCTATATTCATGGGGAGAACAGCTACTGGATAACAAGCAATGCACCAGTAACATCAGACAACCACACTGGTTTTCTACAGGCACAGTTTACAGTGGGAGCCAGCTCACATGGCCCAGACGCCTCGGAAAAGCCGGGATATCCAGGATTCCTGAACACAGGAGCTGCTGTGCTCAATCCAGCCCCACCTCACCCAGTCCAGCACCCTGCCCTGGATGTCCATTGAGTGATGGTGAAAGTTTGTGGGATTCTAAACCAGCACAAGGCACCAAGCTGTCAGAACCCCAGCTGTGGAGGAAAAGTTTAAACCCATTCCCTATAATCCAGTTCTGGTTTGGTCATATTTAGACCAGCCTACTGCACACAATAAATACCCAACCCATATACAAGAATAAATTCCCCAAACATTAAAATACTTGCATTTGACCCTGCTGAATCACTTTACTTTCTCCTCACTACAAAACCACTGCAAGCTACCACAAGCTGCCTGTGAGCTGGTTCAAGCCAGATTTAATAAACAGATAAGGCATCCTGTCAGCCTGGGCTGAGAGGTAATTCCCCAAGTCTGCTCCAAGTCACAAGCCGGGGTTTTCTTTTCGTGTGGTTTAGCCCTAAAAGTCTCCTGAAGCTGCTGAGTGTGAAAAACCTCACAGGGAGGAGGGCTCTGTACCTCTGCTTGGATACTTGTGACTGATCCTGCAATTCCGTTCTCGGTGCTGATGTTGTTGGAGCTGTTGTTCGGAGAGCTGGGACCAGATCCAGGAGCACTGTTGCACGCAGAGTCTGAAAAACACATCCAAAACCAACTGTGAGCATTAGAAACCAGCCCTGCGCTGGGATTTAGGCAGATAACAACCCTTCGAGTTTTGTTTTGGACGAAAGCAGCCCTCCTTCTCCTCCCCTTCTTCCCCCTAAATCTTCCCAGGGCTCCTAAAATACCAACAAACACTTTCAGATGGTTCATCCAAGTACCTACTCAGCATATTTAAGTCTTCTCCCCACGGGGATTTCTCTTGGAGCATATTAATAACTTGAAATATGATTGAAAGATGATAAAAGGCTCGAAGAGGTCGGACTGGAGGATGCAGGAGTTGTTCTGCCTCATTTTTCTAGAAGTGCCTCTCTCACCCTCTTTCCCTCTAACCCTAAAGACACCGCCTTGCATCAGAAGGTCTCTCACCTGCTGTATGGCACAGCTGCCCCTGGATCCCTGGCAGTGCTCAAAGCCAGGCTGGAGCAACCTGGTCAAGTGGAAGGTGTCCCACCAGAACCCCCTGCATTCTTCAGGGATTAAACATAATTTCTATTTCCTAAAGTGGGACTGTTTTAAAAACTTATTTTCTATTTAGAAGTCCCCTCTTACCATGAGACCTTGGATACTTTTCTAGCAGGCTCTTGGCTGGCTTCTAGAACCATGTCCATGCCAGTGGGAAATGGGAGCTTCCACTGCCATTTCTGAAGGCATTGCCAGGAGAAATGGTCAGCCAGCAGAGGCTGACTGATCCCAGGAGCCACATGCCACATAGCATTGTATGAGTGAAGGAAATTGGATTTTTGGGTCTGAAAGCCTGCCAGAATTCATGGAGGGTTTGGACAACACTCTCAGGGATGCACAGGCTGGGATTGTTGGGGTGTCCTGTGCAGGGAAAGGGTTTGGACTGGATTAGCCTTGTGGGTGCCTTCCAACTCAGGATATTCTATGACTCCACCATTCTTAGCTCTTGACATTGTCCTTCCCCTCTGCAGACAGCGAGGCTCTGACACAGAGAAGCGCTGAGCCACGCCAGGGTCTCCCAAACCCACCCGGCTGTCTAAAGGGAGCTCCCGCTGAGTTTGACGGAGTGATGATCATGTGCCTTGGAGCGAGACAAGCCTGGCAAAGCTATCACTGGGTGGTACTTACCCAGAGACATCCCTAGGTGGTGCTAAGAATTAACTTTATGGTAATCGCCTCACGTTCTTTACTCTGATCCCACTTACAAACTTTACTCCTGCAAGAACAGGACTTTTCAACAAGAAGCTGTTGACTGAGCAAAGTGTCAGCTGAATGTATAAAACCCCCGGGCCAAGAACCTTTTCCTGTTTTCCATCCTGGCTGACAGCCCCAGGTGTGTCTTGGGTGACGGGGAGCAGAGATCGGAGCTGCCCCTCGTGAGGACACTGCAGATCCGGATGAGGCCTGACCACAGCCTCTCCCAGGCTGGACAAGCCCGGTGCCCTCAGCTTGGTTCCACTGAGGCACACGAGGAGCCAGGAATGCATTCTGGAAGAGGAGAAGGGGGTGAGGAACTGAGGAATTGTCACTTACCCGCCGTACCTGTGACGTCCAGTGGGCGCTTCTTGAGCGCCGTCACCACGGGCCCGTCCTTCCTGCGCAGGAGGGGGCTGCTCCTCCTCTCAGCAACCTTCTGCTTTAGTCTGGAGCGCAGCTTCAGGTTGGGCTCAGAGGCTGGGCAGGACAAGGAGACAGTGTTTGGGTTAGGAGTGTCTCAGTAGTGTTTTACTCAGCCTGCAGCTGAGTTGAGTTGAGTTGAGTTGAGCTGAGTTGAGTTGAGTTGGCTGCAGTCGAGCATTTGCAGGAGGTTAAATTAAAATAGGTCATTTGCTAGCAAATATTTAGAACACAGACTTTTTAACGTAACAAACAGGTCCCAGCCCATGCAACATCTGAGCTCAACAACAATGGCAGGCATTTGAATTGAAAATGCAACAATCACCCTGCAAAGTGTGCTCTGAACACGGACACGGATGCACAAACTGCTCACTGGGATTAGTGTGGGGTTTCCCACCTCTGCCCAGCCTGCTCCCAGCCCAGCGCCAAACCCAACTGATGGGATCCAGGGAATCAGCAGAGGAATGGGTGAGCCAGCCGAGATGCTGCTGTTGGTTATCTCTGATGTGCTGCTGGAACGGGCAGCTCCACACCCTCAGAGTCATCCGACCCCAGGGCGAGCTGGCTGAGGGAGGGACGCCAGGGCAGGGGGAAAGAAAACACCAAAATCAAACCCCACGACCAAAGCAGGTGATTGTCTCCCTGCTGGGTCACCCTCGACCTGCAGACAGATGAACTGGAGCCAGAGTCAGCTCAAGGGAAAGGGCATGAGAGCGTGGCCAAGGAAAGCCGAGGCCAGGGAGGAGGTGGAGGTTTGTTTATTTGGGAAGCAACTTGGGTTACATCATCACAGCCCCACAGTTCAACCCTATCTAAGAGCCCATCAGACACCTGGGAAGGTCCAGGCTGCCCAGGGCAGGTGTGGATGCATCTCCTGTGACCACAGCCTTGTGTAGAGCACACTTTTGAGAGACTCCCTCCAGATTCCAAACCCTGAGACCCCAAAAAGCCCAGGCAGAGCTGCTGGGAAGCCCCAGTACCCCTGGGGCCAGGACGGCCAGTGACAGCACACGCATTATAGAGCCTCCATTGAGTCATGAAGCTTTAACTTAAGATTCCTCCTGCGAGGTGGTTTCCTCTGGAGGCTCTCTGACCTCCTGAGACCTGAGTGAAACACCTGCTCTGGGGTCTGAGAGCTCCTGACAGAGCTGAGATGTGTGAACAGTCCCCATCCTTTCCCTTCCCCAACCTCCCAACAACCAGACACTTGATCCCTCTGAAACAGCAAATCCTGTGCTCGCTCCATTACCAACCAACACGCTCCAGGGCCAATAATCTACATTTCTTCAGAAGAATTAAAACAGGGTTTACAAACTGATTTGAATTAACTCAGTCTGGCCGCAGCTGTATTTCCCTACAGTTGGCTTTGACCACTGGATCACGTCAAAGATCAAGCCTGTCGATGTTAATTGCAGGGCTCAAAAAATCAGAAGGCTGATGAATTCAAGATCAAATGCTTGAAGTTAAGCCATCAAAACAGTGCTTTGATGGAATTTTTGGGAGGAGGGGAAAAAAAAAAGAAAGGGAAGAGCTTCTTCATGAATGCTTTGGACGGAAAAACACCAGCAAGAGATAAAAAAGGGAACACTGAAGAAAAAAAGTGCTTCCTCAAGATGATGCTTGGAATGCTGAATGAAGTGCATTAGCAAGAGGGAAATGATCTTAGAGAGAGAGAATTTGCATATAAAATGGCAGGGGACTGAATGCAAATCTGCTCCCAGGGCAGTACTGAGGACTAGACCAGTTCAAATATAAGCTCAGGCTCCAAGCAGCAACTTCTCCAAGTTTGCTTCGAAACAGAAGTTGACTTAGGATTTAAAGAGCAGTCTCTGGGTACAAATCCTACCACATCCTCACACTCACAGCTTTAGTTTGTCCCAATTTCTGAGCATTAACAGCTGCCTGGATGCCACACTCATGGCTGGAACGAGATGATCTTCGAGGTCCCTTCCAACAAAACCAATCTGGGATTCTGTGGAAGGGGAAGGTGTCACAGCTGGATGCTGAGATATCCATTTTAAATCAAGGAAATCCCAGCCTGTGCCACAGCTCTTGGAAGGATCTGTCCTCTGACAGAGGAAGATATGGCAATACAAACTTCATTTCAGCCCAAGTTTCATTCCTGGTGTGCAGCTGAAGGATGGCTTCTGTTGGGAACACACAAGTAATTCAGTGGTTTTCAAATATGGGGATGGAATGGGTTTGAAACACCTTAAAAATGGGCAGGGAAACGAAAGATTTGGGGTCACAGATCACCCAACACACCCCTTATTTAAAGCCACAGTAAAAACCTCCTTCCATGTAACAAGAGGTGAACAAATACAGAAAACTATGGTATTTTCTCTCTTAAAATACCTCCAGCACAAGTGACTGCCAAAGCAACGCACTGGCATTTGTCAGATTAAACTATTTTAAGGCAAAATCACTCCGTGTTTTCCCCTTGTGCTCCCTCAGCTGGGGGATGGAGTTCCGAAGCACCAAAAAGTCTATTTAAAGTCCCGCTCTGATTTTGCTGTTTATCCCTCAGATATAATCCCAAATCTGACATGGCATCAGGACTTCCGAGAGCATAATCCCTACACGGATTTAACTGGGTGCTCCGGAGCCCCAAAGGAGGTGAATTAAAATTCAGCGCAGCACAGCCTCAAACTCACAGAATTTACATAAAACCTGTTTCAGAGTGAAAGATGGGAGCTTCCAGCAGAGGCATTTCCAAAGCTCCGACCAGGAATTTGGGCTTATTCAGATGGTTTTTAAACTCTTATCTAATGACAATATTTTTAAGATGAAGAGAGCTGTCTTTCACAAGTGTGAAACAGGAATTGGAACAACACAGAAGCATCAACACCTGGCAGGTTCAATGCAGGTTCAATGCTGGAACACCAATTCCACTGGAAATCTCCCCAAATGCACCCTGCCAGGCAGTATGCCCAAACAAAGCCTTACTAACTAGAGTAAATCTTAAAACTGGAGACTACATTACAAAACCTAAGATAAAACATTACTGCTCCTCTTTGTCTCCAGGTGAAATATTTAAAACAAATGCCGTGAAATTATCAAAATTCCCCTCCAGCAAACACATGAAGCCCATGCCCAAATCTGAGTCAGCTCCCACAAAAGCCAGTGGGATTTCTTAAGCACTGACACACTTAATTTGGCCTATAATAAGGATTTATACAAAGAATATTTTGTTTTCCTCCGAGTAAATTAATAACCAGAACAAAAGCCAGAAGCTTCCCTCGTTTTCACAGGCTCCAGCCCAAGTTACCCCTCTCATACGTCACTGAGTGCAGCAGGAGCCATGTAATCCAATTCTTCCAACATTTGTGTCATTCCCATTGGGTTTTTTTTCCTAGAACTGCAGCCCCTGAGCTGCTGAACTAATGGGACATTAAGGCTGTGGAAGTCAAAACCCCACCACGTCCTGGGCTGCAGTTTGCCCTGTTCCCACTGCCCATCCACCACGTGGGATGAAAGCAAACAATGCAGCATGAAAGCCCTGCCCCCAGTCCTTGAACACCTTCACTCTGGCAGGTGGGGACTTTATTAATTTATTATTACTATTAATATTATTATCATCATCACCATCATAATCATTATTATAGGATGTTGTTACTGTTATTGTTATTATTATTATTTTAAAGTTTCAGACTAAGCTTTACCAGTCAGGCAAAAGCTGACAGATTTATCCTGTCTCCCTTCTAACATCCATGAGAAAACTCCATGAGCAGAGGGAGCTGAAGCTGAAGGAGGGAAAGGTGAGATGGGATGCTGGGACGGAATTGTTCCCTGGGAGGGTGGGCAGGCCCTGGCACAGGGTGCCCAGAGCAGCTGTGGCTGCCCCTGGATCCCTGGCAGTGGCCAAGGCCAGGCTGGACACTGGGGCTTGGAGCCAGGTGGTGTCCCTGCCATAGCAGGGGGTGGGATGGGATGGGCTTGGAGGTCCTGCCAACCCAGTCCTGGGATTCTATGAGCGGTGCAGGACCCTGGGAAGCAGAGATGGAGCTGGGAGGACCAAGGAGGAGAAGGAGGAGGAGGAGGTGGAAGAGGAAGAGGGTTGGTTCCCTGACTGAGGTCCCCCAGAGGTGACACTAAACCACAAGATTTTCTTTGGTCTCTCACAGGAAGAGGTTTCTCTTTTGGAGCAGCACTGACAGCACCCCTCAGGAAGTGTCTTCATGATTCCACAGCCGTGCAGGCTGGAGGAGATCTCTGGGATGACCAAGTCCAACCATCAATCCAGCACCACCACAAGCCGTGTCCCCCAGTGCCACAGCCCCTTTTCTGAACTTCCAGAGATGGTGACTCCACTACTGCCCACAGCAGCCTGACCACCCTTTCAGCGAAGAAATGTTCCCCAATATCCAAGCGAAATGCTGTCTTTGGATCAGACAGACTGACGTCCTCCACTTGGAGCAGGACAGGGCATTCCCAGCAGGGATTTCTCCAGCGGGTCAGGGCCTCCTCCTCTCAGTGTGTGGGTCTGTGGGGAGCCAGGCTTCCAACCGTGCTGGCTCCAATGGGAGTGATGCTCCATGCCACACAGCACTCCAGGATTTCCTCTGGGTTACACTCCCATGTTACACCAGGGTTTCTCACCAGCCTGTTTCCCTCCAAACAACTTTTGTCCTAAAACAAACCACTCCAAGCTCTCCAGTAACCAGAACCAGCTCAGAGGGACATGACGCTTTCCTTGATGAATGCAGCATTTTAATTGTTGACAAATGCTTTCATTTTCCCTTTTATTTCTTTTAAAGCGCATCAGGTTCACACCAGTTTCACCTGCTTAGCTGCAAACAATACCCAGACAGCTCCAGGTTTCTGCAACACCTACATCATCCCAGGATGCTTTCCTCTCTCATTCTCCTCTTTTTTTGTATAGGAAAAGAACCATGGAGTCACAGAATTGTTTGGGTTGGAAGAGCCCTCTAAGATTGAGTGCAATCATTAACCCAGCACTGCCAAACCCACCATGAACCCATTTCTCCCTCAAAAACATCCCACAGGCACCTCCACAGTGACTGCCTAGGCAGGAAATTCAGAGATGCACCAGCTGAAGGTGTCCCTGTAAGCTCCTGCCCGCGCTGGCATTCAGTGGAGAAGCCCAGAACAGGTTGGGTTGGAAGGAACATTAAAGTTCATCCAGTTCCACCCAGCTGTTCCACTGGAAGGGAAGGAAAAGCCAGGATGCACAGCCTCAGCCATGCTTCACAGAAGAGGGCCCTGAGCAACCTGGCCCAGTGGAAGGTGTCCCTGCCCAGGGCAGGGGGTGGAAGCAGATGAGCTTTGAGGTGCCTTCCAACCCAAACCATTCCAGGATCCCATGACACAGTCCAGCTCTCCATGGGATTTAAAACAAACCCCAAACAGCCAAAAAACTCAAGAGGAAAAGCACGACAAGAAGTGAAATAATAATTCCCTTTCCATCTACACGATGGTGGCAGTGTCAGCTTCCTACAGAACAGCACGTTTTAATGCATGCACCACTCCAGTTTCAGAGAGCAGGGAATGCCACCAACAACCTCATTCCCTGGGGGAAAACCAGGACAGGATTCCTTAGAAATGCAAAACTGACAAGCTCTGCTAAAACCCACTTCAGCAGCTCCAGGCAAGGTGTTGACAAACAACTCTTGGGGTTATCAAAACAGGCTGAGTCCAAAATCACTCCGTAAGGATTCTCCAGAGATTCTCCTTAGAGGACCCCAGTGCAGCACGTAACCAATGCTATTGAATTTGGGAGGCACCAACCCTGATCTGAGAGCAGAAAAGGTCACTTAGAATCTCCCCTCTCAAAAGCTGTCAATAAAACTCCGGCACTAAATCCTACACAGAACAAAGGAAACTCCCCCAAAGGGGAAATAAAAATCCTTGTGCTAATCCAGGTATTTAACAGCAGAGGCAGGAGCAGCACCAACCAAACCCATCTAAGTTCAGTGAAAAAATAAATAGAAGAGCCCCAAAGTGTTTGGAGAGAGGGAGCACAGTGAAATGAATCCCCCAGCCAGGCTAAGAACAGGATTCAAGCAATTAGTAACTGCACCAGGAAAACAATTTCACGCTGAAACCAAACAGCCAAAAAACTGGAATGTAATTTAGGAAGACAAATCAGAGGGAGTTGGATTTCGGGGCACGGGAGGCATCAGGAGCATGCTGCAGGAGCTGACTGTTCCCCCTGCTGAAGGCTTTCAAGTGCTCCTACGAGAGCATTCCTGCACATCCTCCCTCTCCCATAACCTGTGACCACCAGGATGCCTGAAATCAGAGTGAAAACATGGAGTATTGGTAAAATGCAGTGAAATGATAAATTCCGTGGAACCGTGGAATGGTTTGGGCTGGGAAGGACCTTAAAGCTCACCTTGTTCCAACCCCCTGCCATGGGCAGGGACACCTTCCACTATCCCAGGGTGCTCTAAGCCCCGTCCAACCTGGCCTGGACACACTTCCAGGGATCCAGGGGAATATTTATTCTTCCCAAAAATGTCTCAACCTGCGGGACACGCTCCCAGCTCTGCAAACTGGGAGAAATGATCATTCCAATTGCCTTCCCACTGCCCCCTGAGCCACCCTCTCCCCAGCAACGGTGCTGGTTGGATTCCAGCCCTGGTAATCAGAGCTGTATTGTGATGGGCTCTGTTATTTGAGCTGCAAATATTTAATCAAATTTAATAAAATTGGACTACACGATATGGCGGTTTTAAATTACCAGCACAAAGCCAGAGTGCTGCCTGGTGCCAAAAATCTAAAAAGCTCACCCGTAATAAAGAACTTTATTTAGGATGGGCTCCAGCCTTCCCTGCCTTTTGTTTACACCAGACTGTTCAGGAGCCTTTCTTCTCCAAGCAACTTAACATTCTTGGCACTGGGAATTCTGCAGGATATTGCTGTGCCAGAGCCTGACGTGCTGCTGCGTTGAAAGGAAAATAAAAAAAAAACAATGAAAAGAAAAAAAAAACTTTAAAAAATCTCCCCTGAACCTTAGAGAAGTGCGCTCGTTTGTATCCCACACCAGCACCCAAGAGATGAACACTGGTACCCACAACGAACGAGCGCCAGCATTCTGGAAAACCAAAATCAGCTGAACGTCCTCCCGTTGGAAAACAACAATGGCTTTGGTTGCTTCCACTCCTTAATAACGTGATTACCTCCATTTATCATCCTTAATTCCCCCTGCCTGACAGCAGGAGCCTGTTCAGCAGGAGCCTCGCTGAGATCCCAGGGTGAGATGTGCAGATGTCTTCCTTCCCCTGCAGAAATCCCCTTGCAGGACACTGGGAGCGAGAAGGGCGACGCTCCTCAAAGCCGCTCCGACGAGGTGCCCCGAGGTGATGAGCCAGGCCTTGGGAGCATGGCAAAGCCTAAGGGAGTGCTAATGGGGTAGGAACAGATCACCTGGCATCACAGGGCATGGGAAAGAGCTAAAAATCTCCTGGAATCAGGCTGCCCACAGGCCCTGAGCGATAGGTTGGTGCCAAGGGATGCTTCCCTGTGTGGAAATGCTGTGGCTCCCCAGCCTGGAAGCTGGGGCAGCCTGGAAGCTCTTCCATTACCCAGAGGAGAGGATGACCTGTCCTTCAGCAAATCCAGGTTTCTGGAGCCCTCCTGAAAGGGCACTATCCCCAGAGCCACAGGGGCACCTTTCCCAGAGAAAACCCACATCCTGGAGCCAATTTTTGACTGGGTTCCTGTGTGCAGCTGAAGTGTTTGTTGCTTATCAGCCCAAGAGGGAACAGAGACAACTGCACTGAGGGAATCCATGCAGCAGGCCAGGTGCTATGGTCCACAATGACAAGCTCCCAAAAGGGGAAAATTTCTTCATTGAAAGGATGGTCAGGCACTGGAACAGGCTGCCCAGGGCAGTGCTGGAGTCACTGAAGTGATCACATCACCAGAAGTGTTTAAAAAAACCTGTGGATGCGGCACTTGGGGACACGGGTTAGAGGCGGCCTTGGCAGTGCTGGTTAAAGGCTGGATGATCTTAGAGGGCTTTTCCAACTTTAATGACTGTGTGATCTTCCCAGAGCAGCTTTTCTTGCAGTCCTGAAGCGATTCCCAGCAGAACTGCTCCTTGGGAGAGACTGAGCTCCCCGAGCTGAGCCATTCCCTGAAGGCAGCAGCCCCGAGCTGGCCAGGTTGGGAGCCCAGGCTGTGCTGGCTCAGGCATGTGACAGGGAGCTGAGGAGCACAGCCAACCCAAACAACCTGGTGTACATAAAGCAGGCTTGAGGAGTGACTGACCTGCTCAGGGAGAAGCTAGACTGAGAGAGAACTGTCTAGGTGTGAACCAAACCCTCGCAGGCAGCCCCAGCGCTTGCCCTGGCACAAACCTCCTCCAGGTACAAGCTCGTACACAAAATGCAAATCCCCCCAAGAAATGAACTTTCTCAAATCCCCCAAGAAATGAACTTTTTCTCCCTCAGCAAAACATGTTTGGGCTGGAGACACGTGGATCTCTGTGTGAGCTTTGGAGCTGGGAAAACATCTCCCAGGCTTTGACACGCGGCTCCTCCCCTCACACAGCCCGGAGCAGCCCCGGGCTCCCTGGAACACCGGGAGCGCAGTGGCAGGTGAAGGGGGAGCAGATGAAGAGGGGGCTTGGTACATAAAGCACGGCCTGGAACGCAGCTTTTTGGCAACAACCCTTCTTTTTGAGGGAAAATCAGACCAGCAGGGACAGCAGCAGCAGCACGGCGAGGGAAGGGCGGCCCTACCTGTTTTTCTGAGTGGGAAGTCGTCTTTGGAATCGTACATCCCCAGGACCGGGTGGTTGTAGGTGCCGGAGACGCCACTTTGGGGTGGGGAGCTCTGGTCCAGAGAGCTGTGCTGGGTCTTCCTGCACGGGAGGAAAGAGAAGGAGAAGGGACAAGCTTTATACCGGTGGCACAGAGGGGACGAGTGCAGCGCCTGCCACCCCATGGAGTGGAGAACAGGGCACAGGTTTTGGCTTTCTCCTCCTGGTGCTCCCACAAAAAAAACCCTAAAATCCAGTGTACAGGAAGGAATTAACTTTGTTTTCAGTGTAAGACTCCACCTTGGAGTGTTACGCTCACGCAGCTGTTTAACCACGAGTACAAATTCTATGCCTGTAACCTGGGCTGGGCTTTGCTGAGTCACTTTCCTGAGTCACGTTCCTGAATCTCAGCTCAGGTGGTGTTACCCCCCTCAACTCCAGCAGAAGTGAACCACTTCCCTCCCTAAAATAAACTCCGGGCTCAGCAGACAAAGTCCAAGGCCACACAGGTGGCTCCTGCCTCTCCTCCTGCCTGTCCTGCCATCCCAGGAGCTCAGCAGAGACGGGGCCAAAGCACTCAGCACCTTTCCAGCTGAACTTCTCCGAGCTGGTAATTTATGGCTTTGTTTGAGCAGGCTGCTGGAAGTAAATTACAGTCTGTTTGCTGAGGATATTAAATAATGAATGAGTTTTCTCAGCCTCCTACCAGTTTGTTGGCTGCATCTTTCCTGCTTAATGACTTGTGCCCAGCTTTGCTGTTTCTCAGGAGCTCCACCAGCCCGGGAGAAGTCTCCAGCCAGCAGAGCAGCTCCATCAGCAGAATGACTGATTTAGTCATGCAGGTGGCACTCGCTGGGCTCTCACAACTTAACTTTAAATAAATAAAATTTAAACCCTTTATTTCTTCTAAAAACTGAAGGATTTGGGACAACAGAAAGCAAGCATTTTGTGAAGAAAAAAAAAGTGAATATTTGAAGTTTTATACTGCCCAAAAACCAAGCTGAAAATGTTCTCCTACAAAAGGCTCTTCAAGAAACCAAAACGAGCCATTCCCAGCTGAAAATGGCACACATTCCTGCGATTTCTCGAGCAGTACCAGTCCCCTGAGTGCAAGCTCAGCTCACAAGTTGGCTGCTTGCTGAGATCCAGAGCATCAATTCCACTGCAAGCCAAAGCCTTCAGAAAATAAGGGGCTAACGGAATACCAGGAAAATGCACGGAATTTTCTACATAATTTTACTACAGAAAGGAAAAAAAAAAACCTGAAATTTTTATTTGAACATCTCCTTCAACATTTTTTCTACTCCCACAGACCTTCTAGTGGGAGGTGTCCCAGGAATCCTGGATGCTGTGATCCAAGAGCCCTGAGCCCCATTGAGTCACACAATGACATTTCTGGCTCTTTATGAGCTTTTTTTTTCTTCCCCCTCCTTTTTCTTTCGTTTTTTTTTTCTTAAATCATGACCTAAGCAGCCACAATCGGGGACATTGAAGCTATTTTCACCACTTTGTTAGGGAATGTGCAGGAATTCAAAGGGCCTGTTTAGATGTGCTCAATGACAGATATTGAGCTCTGCAAACAGGAGCACATTCCCTGGCTCCAGGACTGGGAGCTGACGCTGCTCCCAGCAGCATGAACTGGTCTGCATGCCCCTGCAGGAATTTTGGAGCTCTGGAAGGAGAGGAAATCGGGCGCTGCACGGAGCTGGCAGGCATTCCTGAAAGCACATCCCTTCACTCGAGTCATGCCCTGCCCCCTGAGCTCCTTCAGACACCCACGTGCACAGACAGAAGGGTTGGAGGGATGACCTGGGAGGTCTTTTCCAACCCTGGCGACTCCATGATTTGATGGATCATCCCTCGGAGGTGCTCACCAAGGTGCACTGGATGGACATCCAGACACCCGAGCTGGGATGCTCTGTACTCACACCTGTGGATGCTGGGATCATGCAGTGGGTAATTTAAGTGTAATTGTACCTCTGCACGTCCTCAGCACACAAACACTCAGTGGAGCTCCACTCATGGCCATCAGCACACAGCAGAGTGGCTGCTTCCCCAGCACTGCCCAGGGAGATCACAGGGAGCAGGGATCAGAACCCACGGGAGGCACAGTCCCACAGTGCACTTCCAGAGAACCTCTCCTGCTGTTGCCTAGCACAAAATCCCAGAGAGGTTTGGGCTGGAAGGGACATTAAAGACCACCTTGTTCACCCCCTTCCACTCTCCCAGGTTGCTCCAAGCCCTGTCCAGCTCGGCCTTGAGCATTTCCAGGGATGGGACATCATCCTAGAGGTCCTTTCCAACTCTGACACCTCTGTGACTTCGTGTCAGCAGGAGAACATTTTTCCTGCCACAGCCACTGACGTCAGACCATCCCGGTGTTCAGTACCCTCAGGAGACGTTGTTTTGTTCCAAGCAATGCTTTTCATTTTTAAAAGAATAAAAAGGAATTTGCAAACCTTAATAAGAGCGAGGGAAGTGCTTAAAAGCAGGCGTGGTGCTTCGAGAGGCTCTTCCAGCATCTGTTTCCACTTAATTGCCTCGCCTGCTCGCAGTGGGAGCGTGGAGTGGATCTCCTGCAAGCCCCGCTCGCGTGTGCTCAGCCCAACCACCACCCAACTGCATCACACCACAGCTATGTGGGGACAGGAATGTCTCCAGAGCTCAGCTGGTAACCTATGAGATGCCATATAAATAAATACTAATGTGTCAGGGGTTTTAAGGTTGTTTCTCTTCTTGAGAGAAAAAAAAAAGATTTTTTTTCTTTTAAATAGAAAGAGAAAAATCCCCAACTTCTGCCTTAACAGGTGAAGGGTGCGTTTAAAAAATCCTTGAGGGCTCAGCAGGATGACTCAGCACCGAGAAAGATCTGTGTGAGTCCCCAAGGCTTTGTCCATCCTGGGTTGGAATCCAGAACACCAACCCTCTCCCCACCACAAAACATATGGAAAATGAGGGGATGGCATGACCTGAAGCCCTTGTGCAATGCTTTGTGTGCCTGCTGGCATCCCCTGGAGCATCACAGGAAAGGGCTGTTTGGATTATTAAGTGCCACAACAAACCCAGACCATCCTGAAACCCCAAACACGACGTGGCTAAAAACCTGCAGCACCCCTGGCCTTGCATCACAGAATCCCAGATGGTTTGGGTGGGAGGGGGCCTTAAAACCCACCCCATCTCACCCCCTGCCATGGGCAGGGACACGTCCCACTGTCCCAGGCTGCTCCCAGCCCCACTATCCAGCCTGGCCTTGGCCACTGCCAGGGATCCAGGGGCTCTGGGCACCCTGAATTCTAACTGAACTTGCACCACTCCTGCATTAACTGCAATTTTAACCAACTTTTAAAGAAATGGAGGCTCAGAGCCTTCGACCACCTTTAGTGAAATCCCCAAGTCTCAGATTAGATTTTCAGAGATGTATTAAAACTGCTCAATCTCACTCTGCCTCCAATAACATCTGAATTCTTCTGCCAACTCCACTTCAGCAAATCTGTCCTGGCTCAGAGCTGGGATAGCTTTCAAATTTCATTTCAGCTTAGTTTCTGGAATTTGGAAACATCTTCTGGCTATGACCTCATCCTCCCTGTACACACGTTCATTTCTTAAAACACTGTCAGTGCCTCAGCTTGAACACATTTCATGGCAAAATGAAATGACTTTTGCAACTCAAAATCTCACGAATTTTAAGGTCACTAAAGCCATCGTCCAAAGCACTTTGGTTTTTTTTATTTAATGTAGACAGTGACAAAGTCATAGCAGAGGAAACTTTCAAGGCGCACCAAATTTTCTGGTTGTCTTTAGTACATGAAGAAGTTAATTTCAGAAATTGAAATTGGAGACCAACAGTTGAATATTTACAGTTGAAAACAGAGATGGGCAGACTGGACCCACTGGATGTTTCCAATAAGAGCCAAGAAAACAAAACTTCCAACTTTGAGAGATTCAGAAGAGCAGTAAGTGTTAAAGGCTTTAAAATGCAAAGCTTGAGTGTCCTGAGTTGCAGGAATTCACTGAATCACAGAATGTCCTGAGCTGAAGGGACCCACAAGAATTATCGAATTCCAACTCCTGAATATAAAAAATGACCCCTCATTTGACTGAAGTTCAAGTTTTGTAACACCAGGCAGGAGCAAATCCTGGATGAAAAGCCGGAGGACTTGTAAAAGCTGATCTCTGCCTGTAGAACTTGTGAGTTTCAACAATTATGGATTCAGGATGACAGCAAAGACCTCTCTGGACACACAGAGAGCACCGTGACCCTCCCAGCAGACACAAAAACCACTCACACCGGAACCCTCTGGAAAACGCATTTTGGAAATGCACAGCACTCCTGACACTGCTCTGGCTCATCCCACAGGCACACCAGGTCTGTTCCCTCAGGGAATAGGGGACAGAGATGGCCCTGGCTGAAGCCTGCAGGAAGCCCAGCACCACTTACCCGTACCAGAAGCGAGGGTCGCTGGATATGCAGTGGTTGAGATTCCGGTGGGCCAGAGCCTTCTTCTTGTTTAACACAAATTCCTGCAATTTCATCTTCACTTCTGTGCTTGCCACTGCACCTGTGATTAAAAAAAAAAAAAAAAAACAAAAGCATTAGAAAGGTCATTAAATCAGCTCACACACTTGAAGGAATTTCAAATTTCTAAAAAAGATTCCAAATCAAATCTTTCATTGCCAGCCTGAAAAAAAAAGAACTTTGCTTTCAAAGAGAGAAGAACAAAGTGCCTCCAGAAAGGAGCTCTCCCTTTTCATCCCTTCAGCTTGGCATATATTCACAAGTTCTGCTTGAAAACACAGATGAAATTGGGTTTATTTCGCTAGAAGAGGACGTTACCCCTGCACAGAAGCACACTCAGAATAAAGCACTTGTTCGGGGTATCCCAGCTCTCTTTGAACCACAGCTATTTGAGAAAAGGGGTCTTGTGCACCCTCAAGTTGTTAAATGTCACATCTAAAAGCAGCAGGGGAAGGAGCCCAATGGGTCACATGTAGGTTTTGTCTTGCAACCTCCTGTAAACAGGGACCTCTTTGTTCCCCAGCCTCTGTGTACACTACCACCGACGCAGGACTTCGCTTCCTTTACGGGCGTGCAAATCTCTCACTGAGAGTGGAAAACCTAACATTTAATAAAAAACAATAAAAAATTAAAAAATAAAGGGAGTCAGTGATTCTGCAGAGCTAAAATGTCAACTGTGTAATCCCTGCTCATGATTCCCTGCACAATGGAGAGCAGGCTGCTTTCCCTGCCATGATGGATCCCAGTGATCATCGGCTTGACAGCCCAGACTCCCAGGCAGGGCTCCTGCCGGAGCGATGCAGCCCAAGTTTGGCAAGGGAACACGTGAAAATGATGGCTCATCCACGCCGTGGCGTAAGGCAGGAGCTCCAACGGAAAATATCCGGGCTGGGAGGAAAGGAAAAGGCCAGGGAAGCTGCCTGCTCTGCTGGGAATCAGGGCTAAAAGATCACCCCGCCGTGTTCTCGTCTCCTGCGCCCTGCTCCACGATGTGGAGACATCTGACACGCTGGGGGAACAATTCCTGGGCTCTCCCTGGGAGCAGGGGGCTGCAGCATTCCCACAGGGCCCTGCCTGAAGGTGTGAAACTGCTCAAACACCAAAGCATGAAAATTCCCTTTTTTTGGAGCCCTGCATTTCTCACCAGCTCTACAAACACAGGTTTGGCGGAAAGTTTAAGCAAAGAGCTGAAGATAAACCCCTGAGTAGCAGAAGAGGTGACAAATCCATGCTTAAAAGCCTCCTCTCTCCAAAATGTGTCGCCCTTAATCCATTAGCATCCCCAGAACCACCAAACCTGGCTGTGTTCTGGCAGTCTGGGACAAACCTGGTACTTGAAGCTCAACATTTTTGTACTGGAAGGTTTACAAAGCCTCCTTTACTGGAAGCTGGAAGACATCATGGAACCGCAGAGTGCTTTGGTTTGGGAGGGACCCTGAGGATCTTCTAATTCCAACTCCCTGCTGTGGGGCAGGGACACCTTCCACTGTCCCAGGGTGATCCAAGCCCCAGTGTCCAACCTGGCCTTGGGCACTGCCAGGGATCCAGGGGCAGCTGGGTTCATTCAGGGCCTCCTCACCCTCCCAGGGAACAATTCTTTCCCAAGATCCCATCCATCCCTGCCCTCTGGACTGTGTCCTGTCCCTCCATGCCTTGTCCCCAGTCCCTTTGCAGCTCTCCTGGAGCCCCTTTAGGCACTGCAAGGGGCTCTGAGCTCTCCCTGGATTGTTCTCTCCTCCAGGTGAGCACTCCCAGCTCTCCCAGCCTGACTGCAGAGCAGAGGTGTTAACAAGGGGGGGAGAACAAACTCTACCTCTGTCACACTCTCTTCCTATTTCAGATCAGGACAATTTTAGCTTCCCTTCACCAAATTCTGTGATGTGAGAAAAATAACTTAAGTGTCCTTAAAAGCCGAGGTGCGATAATGATTCCACACCACAGCACTTCTTAAATAAAAAGTAATTTAAAAATAAAACCGTAGCCATGGGAACAGGATCTTCAACTTAACATCCCCAAATTCGGGGTTTTTTTTCCACCACACCTCTGTGTTTCACCCAAAAGATGCTTTGCTCCTATTTTCCAGAGATTCAGGCATTTTCATTCCTTTCCAGATTACTTTAATGAGGATGGGCAGTTCTGAGGAGAGGCCCAGCAAAACACGGATCAAACATCAACAGCTGATGGAAGCAGCAGGGGGAAGGGGAAATGCTTAGGAGATTCTGACCTCTGGCCTTTCTAGGACTTAAAAAGGACTCCCAGACCCCACCCTTTTCCTACAAAAAACGTTCTGGGAGTTTTGTCTTATTATTCCCAGTTCCCAGCCAGCATCCCACCTTCCTTCCACCACTCCTCCCACGATGAAACCAGACCCGAGGAGGAGTTGATGGCACAACTCCTCGAGGTATTTTTTCCCCCCATTCACTTGCAAAAGAAGCCTGAACAAGCAGCCCCGAGTGCCTCTGATAAGGGACATTGTGAGGCCACAATGATCTCCTCAAGTGCATAATGACACCGGGAAGTGTGGTGGGGAAGGCACCCACAAGCTGTCACCTCCTGACAAAAAAAAGCTGAATGGAAAAAAGCTTCAAAAAAGAGAACTCAGGCTACGTCTTAAAAGGAGTGAAATTCAGAGCAGCAGAAAGAGAAAAGGAGTGCAGCATGCATCTGGTGTATTTTATGGGCTTAATATTCTGCCTCCATTAGGAATGCTGCCAAAAATACTTCAAAAAATGTTAAATCAAGGGAAGAGAGGATACGCTTCCTTTTGAAAAACGCTAAAATGGCATTTAGCGAGACGAAAATGAAGATAAAGCAGAGAAATACATTTCTCTCTTCCCCTCAGTCCCCCCCTCCCCGAGTCCTCACAAGCTCCCCGTGCCCTCAAGGAGGTTCCTGCAGCTTTCTGAGGCTCCTCCGTGGCTCCCATCCACCTGTCACCACCCAAACCAGGCGGCTTTGGCCACTTACTCTCTTTCCCTTTCTCTTTGTTTTTCAGCTGCTGCAGTTTCTGCTCTCGGTGCTGCTTCTCCAGCTCCTGCTCCTGCCGGTGCTGCTCCAGCTTCCTCTGGTGCTCCAGCAGCTCCTGCTGATGCTTCATGGCCAGCATCTCCTGCTGCTGCTGCGGAGAAGGGAACAGGGAAAAGGAGCAAATTAACACCACCAGCCTGCCCAGGGCTGCAGCCAGGTGACAAGGACAGTGCTTAATTCACGGAAACAGGGACAAGCACGGGCCTTCCTTTTATCTCCATCACCTGTTTTAGATAAAACCCCGCTGGGGCACCTTCCGTATCATTTGTTGCACAGGGAAGTTGTAGAAATTGTGGCTGCCCCTGGATGCCTGGAAGTGTTCCAGGCCTGCTTGGACCTTGGGGCTGGGAGCAGCCTGGGACAGTGGGAGGTGTCCCTGCCCGTGGTGGGGGGTGGGACGAGGTGTGGAACTTAATGTCCCACCCAACTGCAACCACACTGAGCTTCTGTGATTGATCATAAAAATAATTGCCTCAATAGATTAAAAAAAGGGTAGCTCCCCCAGTAATTTCTCCAGGAAGGATCTGAGGGCGGCAGCTCCACGCGCCGAGCCCCGGGACGCCGTGAGGGAACGCGGTGTGTCCCGGGACACCGTGAGGGAACGCGGTGTGTCCCGGGACACCGTGAGGGAAGGTGCCACATCCCGGGACACCGTGAGGGAACCAGCCATGTCCCAGGAACCCGTGAGTGAACGCGGTGTGTCCCAGGACGCCGTGAGGGAAGGCGCCATGTCCCTGGACGCCGTGAGGGAACGCGGTGTGTCCCTGGACGCCGTGAGGGAAGGTGCCACATCCCGGGACACCGTGAGGGAACCAGCCATGTCCCAGGAACCCGTGAGTGAACGCGGTGTGTCCCAGGACGCCGTGAGGGAAGGCGCCATGTCCCTGGACGCCGTGAGGGAACGCGGTGTGTCCCTGGACGCCGTGAGGGAAGGTGCCACATCCCGGGACACCGTGAGGGAACCAGCCATGTCCCAGGAACCCGTGAGTGAACGCGGTGTGTCCCAGGACGCCGTGAGGGAAGGCGCCATGTCCCTGGACGCCGTGAGGGAACGCGGTGTGTCCCTGGACGCCGTGAGGGAAGGTGCCACATCCCGGGACACCGTGAGGGAACCAGCCATGTCCCAGGAACCCGTGAGTGAACGCGGTGTGTCCCAGGACGCCGTGAGGGAAGGCGCCATGTCCCTGGACGCCGTGAGGGAACGCGGTGTGTCCCTGGACGCCGTGAGGGAAGGTGCCACATCCCGGGACACCGTGAGGGAACCAGCCATGTCCCAGGAACCCGTGAGTGAACGCGGTGTGTCCCAGGACGCCGTGAGGGAAGGCGCCATGTCCCTGGACGCCGTGAGGGAACGCGGTGTGTCCCGGGACACTGTGAGGGAAGGCGGTGTGTCCCGGGACGCCGTGAGGGAAGGCGCCACATCCCGGGACACCGTGAGGGAAGGCGCCATGTCCCAGGACACCGTGAGTGAACGCGGTGTGTCCCGGGACGCCGTGAGGGAAGGTGCCGTGCCCTGGGACGCCGTGAGGGAAGGCGCCATGTCCCGGGACGCCGTGAGGGAAGGTGCCATGTCCCGGGACGCCGTGAGGGAACGCGGTGTGTCCCGGGACGCCGTGAGGGAAGGTGCCATGTCCCGGGACGCCGTGAGGGAAGGCGCCATGTCCCGGGACGCCGGGAGGGAACGCGGTGTGTCCCGGGACGCTGTGAGGGAACACGCGAGGCTGTGGAAAAGCAAAGGT
>VXAC01002279.1:77495-154477 GCA_013399225.1 Rhipidura dahli
CCGTGAGGGAAGGTGCCACATCCCGGGACACCGTGAGGGAACCAGCCATGTCCCAGGAACCCGTGAGTGAACGCGGTGTGTCCCAGGACGCCGTGAGGGAAGGCGCCATGTCCCTGGACGCCGTGAGGGAACGCGGTGTGTCCCGGGACACTGTGAGGGAAGGCGGTGTGTCCCGGGACGCCGTGAGGGAAGGCGCCACATCCCGGGACACCGTGCGGGAAGGCGCCATGTCCCAGGACACCGTGAGTGAACGCGGTGTGTCCCGGGACGCCGTGAGGGAAGGCGCCGTGCCCTGGGACGCCGTGAGGGAAGGCGCCATGTCCCGGGACGCCGTGAGGGAAGGTGCCATGTCCCGGGACGCCGTGAGGGAACGCGGTGTGTCCCGGGACGCCGTGAGGGAAGGTGCCATGTCCCGGGACGCCGTGAGGGAAGGCGCCATGTCCCGGGACGCCGTGAGGGAACGCGGTGTGTCCCGGGACGCTGTGAGGGAACACGCGAGGCTGTGGAAAAGCAAAGGTGACAAAATACGCACCCCAGCAGCCTGCAGATCAAGGGATCTCCGTGGGGCTAAAAAAAGCCATTTTATAAAACAAAAAGCAGAGCCCAAAGGTGACCCCCCAGCTGGCGGCTGGATTTGCAGGCCGCAGCCAAGCGCGTGGGCCGCTCCGGGGCCTCCCGCAAAGGCCCGGAATGGCGGAGCCCTGCGGAGCCGCCGGAGCACGGCGCCCACCCCGCACTCTTTACGTTGGCAGCTTTATAAAGCGAGGGATTGACTGGGAGCTGGCAGCCTCCAGCCTCAGAGCCCCGAGCGCTCCGGGGCTGCACTTAATGGGGGCCTGTGCTCGGATGCCACCCACCGCTCCCGAGAAACGCCCGCGGCGGAGAGGGACCGGGAGCACGGAACTGTGCAGAGGTTTGGCTTGGAAGGGGCCTGGAGGATCACCTCGTTCCAAGGCCCTGCTGTGGGGACAGGGAACCTGCTCTCTGCGAGAACATCCCAACCCGTCCTTCTCCAGAGCCTGGCAGATGTGAGACTCCCACCCTGCAGGTTCTCCTTCTCCTTGAGCTCATCTTCCTTTTAATCCCTTTTACTGTGATTATGGGGTGTCCTGTGCGGGGCCAGGAGTTGGACTTGATGGCCTTGTGAGTCCCTTCCAGCTGTGGATATTGTAGGATCCTCCGATTAACCCGTGGCATTGCACGCTTGCTCCACTCAATGCTTGAGCCACGAATGCACCACAGACACAAATAAAATCACACCATTCTATATAAAGATGCAAAAAAACCACAGTCTAACGGGTATTTGCAATCGGCCTGGCTATCTGCTGGAAACTCTCCATGGAGGAATCCCTGCTGCTGCCTGTTCCAAGCAGGCAGGCTGTTGTAAAGCACCGAAAATCCAGTTATTTGCAGCGACTGCACCTATGCTTCCCCTCCCAATTCCACTGAATTATATGTAAACAACCAAAAATCCACACTCAAAAAAAAAAAAAAAAAAAAACTAGAAAAGGAGGAAAAAAATAGAGGAAACCAGCTATTTTTGTTTTCTAATTAAGCAGCAGCTTCTACTAACACGTCTCCATTTGGGGAAAAGAGTCTCTTTTCCGACTTCCAACAAGTCCACCACATGGTGGGCTTTGAGAACCTCGCCATGGAAAGTATGCAAATGAACAATATTTAATGCACAATATGGTAAAACAGGTTTTGTTATTTTTTATGGAATCAGGAGCCTTTTCTCTCCATCTGCAGTCTCCTAGGCTCCGTGGGCTCTGCTTCCTGCGATGGTTTACATACATTAGGCTGCCTTAGGAGGAGCTGTGCTTTCACTGACATCTGGAGTGAAATGGGAATGAAAAGCCCAATTTGTAGCTGGATGGTTTAGGGAAGTTTCATTAGGGATGTATTGTCTCTGCTCGTTTTGACCCCAGTTTCCACAAAGCCCATTCTTAATATAGTTTTTCAAATCGTTTCGAAGTTGAAAAAAGAAAAAAATTTAAAAAATAAAATAACGAAGCCACGTCTCCGATTGTATCCATGAAAAATGAGAAGAAATCACTGTTGGTGTCTGCTGCAGCCTGGGAAAATGAGAGAAGAAAACCCATCCGGGTGTCTTCTCAGGGCATGAATATTTCTCCACACTTATCAAGAATGTTAAGGGGAAACAGAAATTTAGGCCGGGTATCAGGGAAAGGCTCTTCCCCCAGAGGGTGCTGGGGCACTGACCAGGCTCCCCAGGGAATGGGCACAGCCTCGAGGTTGCCAGAGCTCCAGGAGAGTTGGGGTGTCAGAAAAAGCATCAGAAAAACATAATTTTCTGCTTCCTTTAAAGCAATCGAGGCCAATTTGAACAGGTAGTGCCCACTCAGGCCCTGTGTGTTCATCACAGGCAGCTGGGGCAGGGGGTTTATTCCCCAGCTGTAACTTCCCAAGCTCTGAAATGCCATCACAAAGTTCATTCACTGAGGGAAATCCCTGGATCTGGAACTAACTCAGCCCCGAGCTTGAGGAGCACCGTGTGACAGACACACACACATGCACTGCATCAGGGAGCTCAGAACATCTGAATTAGGTGCTCCTGCCAAAATCAATATTTGTAAATATTCATAACTATGGGGATTCCTGCATATGTTTAATGTCACTGCTCCCACTATTTCTGAATACTGCACAAATGTTCGACTGTACCTGCAGTTAGTGCTGCCGGTGCTCCTTTAGCATATATTAATATTAATAGAGGTAACAGGGAGAATGCAGAGCATTTCCAGGTATTTATCAACTGCCAGCCTGCCGTGAGCACTCAGTGATCCAGAAGATTTTGCCATCACACTCCTCAGTTGTCTTCAGTGCTCCAGCTTGCCTGCCTGGGAGGGGGACTGACACCTTATCAGTGGGGAAACTGTCACAAAGAAACCTCTTTTTAAGGGAAGCGAGCTAAAATGATTCCCTTTAGTCATGAGAGGTGGAAAGGTAATGCTCCAAAACCCTCCAGCAGCCAGGCAGTGCCCTCCCAGGCCGAGTGGGGTGCTGAAACCAAAATCCCATTTCCCGGAGAGAACCGGGATGTATTTCACGGAGGCTTTCACAACCACCCCTCCAGCTGCCAAACAAGAAGCCAAGCACACAGATCCTTCCTGCCCCGCCTCCCAGCTCAGACTGGCTCCTGGGTGTTTATAAGAGATATTTTGAATAGCTGCAATTAGTGGAAGGGAGAGCAAAATAATCCGTGCCCAGACAGCTCGGGGAGATAAGCACAAGCCTGGGTGAACGGCAGCTGGAGCACTTCTGGCTGACAAATATTCCCTGGCATCCAAGGCTGCTGTGTCCAGCTCCCAACTTGCACCTCAAATCCACACCTGAGATGGGCTCCAGCACAGGGGCATACCAGGGAAGGGATCTTCTGCCACCTGTTCTGGCGAAATTCTACAGCTTGGGGAGCTTAAATTGGGTATTTAAAGTGATCTTGAGCTCAGGTTCTTTAAAAACAAAGTCAAGTCGTAGGTGAGGATGAAGCAAAGCTCACCAAGAACGTACACACCGAATCACCCCCCGAAAAGTCCTTGGCTACGGGTGGAAGCAAAGCCCAGTCACTGGGATTTCTGGGAGGGGGATTTCTGGGAGGTGGATTTCTGGGAGCACCGCTCCGTTGGGTTGTTTCACAGCGATCCCAGCGCTGGCTGCACTCTGTGCTTCGTGTTCCCCCATCCTGTTTACTGGAGCCTCAGGCTGTGGCTCCGGTTTCAGGATCCGCTTCCTTGGCTCTGCGGCAGCGTGTTTGGGATATCTCCTGGAGCACCAGGATAAATCAGCTGTGCTGGGACACGGGGAGGGGGGAACATTGTGGCTTCCAGCAGCAGCCAAGACACAAGGATCTGGGAGAACGAGCACCTCCGATCTCTTTTCCGGGACGCGCATCCCACGTGCCCCCTTCCCGCCACCGGGCAGCTGACAGCCGGCAATCCCGTGCCAGAAATTCCCACGGGCAGGGAATTTCCCGCAGGGAAATGGTCCCTCCCGGCCGACAGCTCCCTGGGCAAGAGGCTGGTCTCGGTCAGACACGTCCTACTGAGAACGTCTGGTGCTCAGGTTTACGAGGCTAAACCGTCACCAGGAGCGGGAATGACCGTGAGGTTCCCTCGCCGCCAGCTCCCGGTGATAAGATCCCGTGTTTTTACTTTGGCAGCTAGTATGTGGATATGGAATTTCATACCCCACACTCCTTCCCGTGCCATTACCTCTCCTAAAGGGCTGGAAGACCTCTGGGTCCTGAATACCTGCGAAGGTTCAGCACTGGGAATGCTGTTGTGTGAGCCTCTTGCTCCCTCATTCCCACCCCAGCCCAGGTTTTCTCTTTCTCTGGAAGCAGAATATCCAACAGCCTTTTCAGAAAGCAGCAAGCTCCGGTTGTAGCATCCAGCACATTCAGCTCCTTCTCCAACTTTCCCCTTTAAAGGCAAGGAAAACTCCTTCGAGTTTGCCCCTGCTGGGCTTTACGTGGTTACTGTTGAAAGGGAGGGAATCAGGAGCAGGGAATGCCCATCTCAGCATGGATGGCACTAAGTAAATCAGAAAATGTGACTTAAACCAAGCCCTGTAAACCAAAGGACCACATAAATTCCTGCAAAGGAGGAGCCCCAAATGTTTCATGCTAAATAAGAGATGAGACCTGGATCCTTGGAGGAGCAGTTGCATCCTCTGTGAATTGTTTTGAGGTATTTTGGGTATCAGAGGAATTCCACGTTTCTGGATATGAATGGAATGGCAGTGGTGTTCAGTATTCCTGGCAAAACAGCAGGATCCAGTGGGGTATTTCTTCATTCCTGCTCTGCTTCTCTGTGTTCTCTTTTACCGCTTCCAAATGTTTTGTAAGTTCAAAAACAAGATAAAATTGGAGTCAAACATTCAGGTGTGGGAACTGCCAGAATATCCCTTCTGCTGCCGTTTACTTTAGAATTCCAAACTGGCAAAGAAACAATCATGGTGCCCCACACGTGTTTTACTCCAGAGAGGGCTGAAGTTCTCATCCTGCTCCTTCCAGCCAACGAAGCGTGGCCCATCTCAGAAGGAACCACCAGGAAACATTTCTTTCACCCATTTCCAGTAGCTCTGGAAGGACCAGAGCAGACAAACTCCCCTGGATGAGCACTCCAGCTTCACTCCTAACACCACCAACAGTGCTTGAATGGCAGCAAGATGCCTGAATTATCCCAGCCTGCCACAGGACTCCTTCAGCCAAGAGAGGGGATAAAAGGTGCCCAAGCTGCTCCATGGATTTGTTGACAGAACCCAGCCCTCCGTGTGCAGCTTTGTCCTCACCACTCTCGGAAAAGATCCCAACTTTGAGGCTGAGGAGAAGTCACCACCCACCCCCTTCAAAGGGAGCAAACGCTCTGATCTTCCAAAGGTCTTCCCCAGGGCTGCTTCCATCAGAAGTTAAGTTTTGCAGGATCTAAGGTGTAAGTTTTGGAGCGGGCTCAGTGCGTCAGAAAAGCGAGGCAAGGTCACTGAGAAAGAACAGGAAGCCGTCTGGAAATAGCGCGAGTTCCAAGGCGCTCGAGTGGTAACGAGGCACAAAATGTTCAGTCTGGTCTTTTACCACCGACTGTACCCAGCTGCAGCTTCCTAAGATGAATAATCCTATCATCCCAGAATCCAGACAGAGGCGGACACCTGGCATCTCCGGGCTTTTCAAGTTCCTCTTGAAAAGGACGCAGGCTGTGAGGAACGGGAGCGCAGAAATGAGCAGAGGGAGCCCCTCCACGCTGGCTGCTGCAGGAAGAGAGCACGGAGCAGGCAGGCCCGGGAACGGGAGCTGGGATATCAGGGGGTGAGATGGAAGCCTGCCCTTCTGGAGCCCCAGGGAAGCGGGTGCTTTGCAGGAGCCATGGTGCTGCTGGGGACACAGGGAAGGTGTCCCAGCAGGTGGCACTGGCCCCAGCAGCTGAACTGAAACATGCCCAGCTTCCTCTGCTGAGCAGAAATCAACATGGAGAGGCCACCAGACAGAAGCTCTGGGCTCTATCAGGGCTATGCTGAGATCAGCCCCACTGAAGGATGATGCGATTTGGGCCCAGTGAACTACTATGGAATCATGGAATGCCTTGGGTTGGGTTGGGTTGGGTTGGGTTGGGTTGGGAGGGACTTTAAGATGATCCAGTTCCACCCCCTGCCACGGGCAGGGACACCTTCCACCACAACCCCGTCCAGCCTGGCCTTGGGCAGCCCCAGGGGTATCCTGCAGGCAAAGCTGCCATTCCACGGGCAGGCGGCTCCACATGAAAGCAAGCAGCAGTTTCTCCCCTCAGCATCAGCATGACAACTATCAAGTCTAGACATCTTTGGGAAAGAATTACATTTCTTTACAGCACAGCAAAATCCGTCTGGAAGATTCCCTGAAAGATTTTCTCTCTCTGTAACCAAAGGAATGGCCCGAAAGTCTCTGAACAAGAGGCTGATGCCTCGGAGGTGTCACCACCCCTCGCTCAATGCAGGAATTCATTCTGCCAAGGGAAAGGGAACAATTTCAGGATCACTGCACAGCAAACATCCTCTCAAAGCTCCTTTTCCTGCTGCTGCTTCCCTGCCCATCCCGTCCATGCTGGATGCACAGCCCAGTGCTTGCTCTGCTAAGGGTGCACACAGCCCTTTCTCAGATGGTGGGGAAACTGGGAATGGGTGAGGATTTCAGGAGGAGCTGGGAGGCTCAGCTGCTCCCCTGAGCTGTTCTCCCTCCCGCCGATGTGCGTCGGCATCCCCCAGAAGTTTCCGGCTGTGGCTATAAAACAGCCAGAGTTGGGAAGAGCCCTGCTCCAAGCCTGGACAGAGGAGATGAACCACATTCCCCACGACGTCCTTCCCTTCTCGCTGAGCTCACAGCGCCCGAGGTGCCTGTGGCCCTGCCAAAGCGCCCATCCTGCCCTTCTTCCACAGCCCCGCTCCAGCCCTTGACCAGAAGGGCAAACGGAAAAGCTTTTGGTAACTTCCAGCTGATCTTGGCTGGGAATGAGTGACTCACAAAGGAAAAAATTCCCCACCGGTTCCTCCGCAACCAAAGGTCAGGCAGAGCTCACAGCGGGACCTGCGGAGAGGCTTTCCACCATCTCACCCGAGAGCCAGGCTCCTTGTTCCACCCTTGGTTTTGTTTAGGGAGGCAGATTTGAAGGCCATAAATATTGCCTGTCCCACGTCTGGCAAGGCACAGAGGAGTGGAAAATCCATCTGGCTGGAGGTGAGTGGCTATGGGGGAGAGCAGCCATTGCTGGTGCCTCCAGCCCCCAGTGCTCTCCGGAGTCAAGCCTGGGCAATCCGCAGAGCTGCTCTGGAGCTGGGGAAGAAGCAGCCTGCCCTGCTATGGTGTGGAGCCTTCAAAAGGCCCTGCTTATTTTCCCTAAATTCCAGGCTTTTCACAGACTCGCCACAGAACGGTTTGGGTTGGAAGGGACCCTAAAGCTCATCCCACTCCAACCCCCTACTGTGGCAGGGACACCTCCCACTGGATTAGTTTGCTCCAAGCCCCGTCCCTCCTTGCTAATTTCTTCCAAATATCCAATCTCAACTTACTCTCCTTCAGTTTAAAGCCATTCCCCCTTCTCCCATCCCTCTCTCCATGCCTGTGTTTTCTCCTTACCCTCCCATTGGCATCCCCTGTGCCAAGCTCTGTGTCCATTACAGAGCCCCTCCACAAATACTCTTTCACTCATTTCCTGGCTGTCCCCAAATTGCACCATCTTGGGGAATTTGGCACTTTCATGTGAAGGCCAAAACACAGTGTCTATAAAAGCAAGCACTGGGACACACCAGGGAGAGGATCACATGCTCGGGCAGTCATCGTCTTCTTCTCCTGCACTAGGTCAGATGATTAAAGCTGAGCTGATGGAAGCGATTCCAGGCTCTGGAAAAAGCCAAAACTTCAGCTCTCAATAGGAAAAAGTTATCTACAGGGATAGAAAAACAGGCAAGCCATGCCAGCATTTTCCAGGCCAAACTTTGCTCACTTAAGTGTTCTTCACACTCCTGCTTTGTCTGGGGGGTGGGATGGAGGGACGTTCCCCCCTTCTCAGTTCCTGTCAAGTCAGACCAGTTCCTCTGTTCCCACTACACCACGGTAATAAAAGGAAATAAAACAACCCCAAAGCACAATTTCTGCTGTGCTAGCAAAGGAATCAGCACTGGAAACCAAGGAGCTGTCTGAAAGCTTCACCAGCTGGGAAAGCTGGGACTGCTCACCTGGAGGAGAGAAGACCTCAGAGAGAGATGTCAGAGCCCCTTCCAGGGTCTAAAGGGGCTCCAGGAGAGCTGGAGAAGGACTGGGAACAAGGGATGGAGGGACAGGACCCAGGGAATGGCTTCCCAGTGCCAGAGGGCAGGGCTGGATGGGATATTGGGAAGGAATTGTTCCCTGGGAGGGTGGGCAGGCCCTGGCAAAGGGTGCCCAGAGCAGCTGTGGCTGCCCCTGGATCCCTGGCAGTGCCCAAGGCCTGGCTGGACACTGGGGCTTGGATCACCCTGGGACAGTGGGAGGTGTCCCTGCCCATGGCAGGGGTGGGAATGAGATGATCCTCAGAGTCCCTTCCAACCTAAAGCATTTGGGGATTCTATGGAAGCTTTGCACTTGTTGATTAAAATGGTGGATGCCAGGCTGTAGTGGAAAAAGCCAAATTAATCAATTCTAGACAGCATCAGATACATAGAACAGAGTGAAATGCAGAAATTCTTCCTCCTTCACCAAAGCAGTTTCCAAAGCAATTGTGGGTTTAACATTACCATAGAATCATAGAATGGTTTGGACTGGGAGGGAGCCTAAAGCTCATCCCATTCCTAACCCCTGCCATGGGGGTGTTCACACCTGTGTGGACACGAGATTAAAAAAAAACCCAAAGAAACAACTAAATTTCTCCAAAAAGAACTCTGCATCTTCACTCAGGACCATTTCTGTACCAGGTTTCACAGCTCAAGTGCTTCTCCTGCAGAAGATAAATGGGTTTTATTCGCTTTAACATCCCCACCCAGCTTTCCTCATGAGCCATAAAGGAGCTGGGCAGCTCCGAGCCCAAATTTGAAGTTATACATTTTTAATGCTCTGGGCACAATAATCGCTTCCCTGCACTCACAGCCACCAGACTTAACACAGTGGCCAGCTGTAGGAGTCACCTAAATGTGGGCTGACTTCTGCACAGGGAGACAGGCAGGACGTTTCCCCAGAGAAAACACAGCCCAGGCACACACTGGGGCAGGGTTTGGGGCTATTTCCTTTGTGAGGCATGAAATAACCAGGGTTTATTTTGACAAGGTGCTGTTTGGTTTTTAAAGCAGCTCTGGTCCCACTGACACACTTCCTACTCTCAGAGATCACCTTGCAGGCCACCCTTCTGCACAGGATTATATCATCCCTATTTTAAGGCTCTCGTTCAGCCAGCCTTACACACACCAGATGAAGAACCTCATTACCTAATGGGCTGGATGCACTGTGGCCTCTCAGAATTAGAGCTCAGCTTCCTTTTAACACAGATTTTGAGCAGAGGCAGTCAGAGCTTTACCACAAACGAGAGCAAATATATTCCTATCAGCAGTGCTTTGAGCCTGGCCATTAAATGGGAACAAGCCTGCCTGATTTTTCATGGACAAATAACTACAGATACGGGAAGTTAGAAGGGAATAATGCAAATATTTACCACGGGAGCTCCCCATCCTTCCCCCCCTCAAGTGCATGTGCCATCCGTGGACAAATGAAACGTGGGGATGCACCAACATTCCACACACACACCCCCAGGGATGCACACGTGATGCCTCCATGTATAAATATATTTACACCCAGGCACCTCCTCACCTCCACAGAGGACTCACCAAGGGACAGGGGTGCTGGCTGCTAATCCAGCCTCAATCGGGGACACTTCTTACAAACCCCAGCCCCTCTCTGTACTGAGAAATCTGTAAATAACACCCCGTTAACTTTTGATCCCATCTTCCCCACTCTGACATGCTTCTTGTATTAAAATGAAAGTTATATAAGGTGGAATCGAGGTTGCTTTTCAATATTACATTAAGGCTATTTACCATGTGCAGCACTAATCCCCCTTTGAAAAAAGGAGCCTATTAGCAATTCGGAAAGCTTACGTTGCCATAGCAATAGTCCAGCACAGGGAAATATTTATATAATGTCTCATGTTTTCACTCTGCCACAGCCATCTTCCACACTGCACTGCCCACCGACCCTGCCTGGAGCTTCCTCCCTGTCCCACACGGGGCACAGCAGCTGCTTGGGGCCTGACTCTGGGAACCTGAGTGTGTGCAGAGCCAGCTGCAGGCACTGCCCCAGCACTCCCTGCTCCTGCACTCCCACCATGCACCAAATGCCCAGTGTGCAGCTCGTGCTGATAGCAAACGTCCAGCGAGGAGTTCCCGTGCCACTGCACTCCCAAACGTGTGACCACAGCCACAGGTAACCTCCTGCGGGGTTCAATTCCGCTGCAACTTCCCAGCTTGGGGCATTTTTTTGTGTCCAGGGAAGGGAACAGAGCTGGGGAAGGGGCTGGAGCCCCAGGAGAAGCTGAGGGAGCTGGGAAAGGGGCTCAGCCTGGAGCAAAAGAGGCTGAGGGGGCACCCTGTGGGTCTCCAGAGCTGCCTGGCAGGAGGGTGGAGAACAAGGGATAGGACAAGAGGAAACGGCATCGAGCTGTGCCCGGGAAAGTTCAGACTGGAGATCAGGGAAAATATCTTCCCAGCCCTGGTGGCCAGGCATGGAAGAGGTTCCCGAGGGCAGTGGTGGAGTCCCCACGCCTGGAATTGTTCAGCAGGTGCGTGGGACGCAGCGTGGCAGCGGTGCCAGGTGCGTGGCTGGGGTCCACCATCTCAGAGCGCTTTTCCAGCCAACTTCAGCAACCCCACAGCCCCTGGTCCCCGGCCGCCCTTACCTTGATGTGCTCGTGCAGCTGCGCCTCGTGCTGCCGGGAGAGCTGCTCGTGCTGCCGCTGGAACTCGGCGATCAGGATCTGCCTCTGGATCTGCTGCTTCTGCTTGAGGGCCAGCAGCTCCTGCTGCAGCTGCTGCTCGCGCAGCGTGGGCTCCGTCACCGGCATGGAGAACTGGTGGTCCAGCCGCAGGTCCATGGGCACCGAGCTCGGCGCCACTTGCAGGGGCAGCGCTGTGCTCACGTCAACTGCGGGGAGAACACAAGGGCAGGGCTCAGCAGGGTCCTCACCCAGCCCTGAGGAACCACGCGCTGAACCAAGGGCAGCACCACGAAACCCACTCCGCTCCTTTACTGGCAGCCAAGGACTACAGGAATTCAGGGATCAAGGAGTTTTCCTCCAAGCACCACCTCCCACCAACACGAGTGTTTGCCACAAGCAAAGAGAGCCGCGTGTGACCCATCTGTGCCTTCAGAACACACACACACCTCTGCTCCACCCGCCCAGCATCACTGGAAACAAGGAGGATACAGATTAATCCAAGACTTCACAGAAAGGATTAATGCTGACTTGTGATGGATGAGCTGATGGACTGCCCTGGTCAGGAACATGAGGCTCTCCCTTTAAGAAACTTATGCAGAAAACCACGATGTGTTGAGTAATAAATCCCAAACTGGTTTAGCTTGGGAAGGACCTCGGAGCCCATCCTATTCCAATCCCCTGCCATGGGCAGGGACACCTCCCACTGTCCCAGGGTGATCCAAGCCCCAGTGCCCAGCCTGGCCTTGGGCACTGCCAGGGATCCAGGGGCAGCCACAGCTGCTCTGGGCACCCTGTGCCAGGGCCTGCCCACCCTCCCAGGGAACAATTCCTGCCCAAGATCCCAATATCCAATGTAACCCTGCCCTCTGGCAAGCCATTCCCCCTTTTCAATAACTGAACCCAGCTTGTTTCTCCTAAACCAAAAAAAGTACTGCTACCTCCTGAATGACTAAAAATCTTCCAAATTTCACCCAAGTGGCAGTTCTGCCTTTCACAGGTATCCTGTATTTGCAACATTTGCTGCCTCTTCCTCTCTCTCCAGAGCAACCCCTCAATAACTCTGCTGAGAGCTCAGAATGAACACCAGTTACAGGGTAACAGAAGCTAATCCCTCAGAAACACCCAGCTTCAGCAAAACTGGAAAACACAGGTGGGGTTTTTTTTCTCTATATCCTCCATCAGGACGTAAATCTTATCCATCCCAGGGAAAGAGTTTTCACAGGGTTTTTCCCAAACACTCTCATGGAGCAGAGGTCCAGGAGCATGTTCACCTCTCCCTGCACCCGGCTCGGTCAGGGAGAAGGAGGAGGAGGAGACTTTCTTTTTTTGATGGAAACATTTTCAGCGAAAGGTCACATTACTGGAAGTGTTGCTATTTTTCAACCCACAAGCTCTTCCCTCCACTTCCCTATTGTTTTCCTTCCTGTGGCTTTTTCTCCACTCCCCTCTCTCCCCTGCGGCACCAGGGTGAGGTTTCCTTGCCATGGATTCCCGAGCCACAGCCGGGGATTCTGGGGAGAGCAGCACACTCTCACCTACAGATAACCACTCTAACTCACCTGAACACTGTGTTTGAGGGCTCTGGGGAGAGCTCAGAGCCCCTTGCAGGGCCTAAAGAGGCTCCAGGAGAGCTGCAGAGGGACTGGGGACAAGGCATGGAGGGACAGGACACAGGGAATGGCTTCCCACTGCCAGAGGGCAGGGATGGATGGGATCTTGGGAAGGAATTGTTCCCTGGGAGGGTGGGCAGGCCCTGGCACAGGGTGCCCAGAGCAGCTGGGGCTGCCCCTGGATCCCTGGCAGTGCCCAAGGCCAGGCTGGACATTGGGGCTGGGAGCAGCCTGGGACAGTGGGAGGTGTCCCTGCCCATAGCAGAGGTGGAATGGGATGGGCTTTAAGGTCCCTTCCAACCCAAACCATTCTGGAATCCCATGTGTTCTCCTTGTCCTGACCTTCCAGCCCCTGTCCCCAGTCCCTCCCCAGCTCTCCTGGAGCCCCTTTAAGTCCTGAAGAGGCTCTAAAGTGTCCCCAAATCCTTCTCTTCTCCAAGTGAACACCCCCAGCCCTCCCAAGCATGCAAAAATCAGTCCCGTTTCAGGCAGAATGAACACCCTGCCTCTTGTGAATGTGCCCTGAGATCCATTCCTCCCGCTTTACTCCCTAAAAAGAGCCTGAAGTTGCCATTCCCTGAGGGAAAACGCTCCGGAGAAAACCTGACCAAGCTCCCATTTCCCACAGCTGCAGGAACGGGGACCACAATTCCCATTCAGGGCTTGGGCAGAGCTGCGTCACCCCTGACTCCCGGCCATTTCAGGCTCCAAAGAAGCCCCTCTCTGGCCCGCCGGGGGCTGCTGACCCCCTGGGCCAGCCCTGCCTGCTCAGGGAGCACAGCCCCAGAGCACAAACCCGCCTGTGTTCGGGGCACTGTCCGAGGGGACGCTCCAAAATCGCCCCTCCAGGCTCTGCCCCGAGAGTGCGCGAGCACAGTCGGGGTTGTGACGTGAGCCAGGCCACAAAGGCGACATTCAGGGCTGCATGAGAAATGCCAAAGCCATGAATTAGGAGACAAGATCCTGATTATGAATAATCAACTATCTCACATTCTCTCCCTGCTTTTTTTTTTCTTCTTTCCTGCAGGAACAGAAAAACATTAATTTTTAAATTTTTTTTCTCACCCCCCCCCACCACCACCCTTGGCATATAGGGAATTATTTTTTCCTTGGCATGTAGGGAATTATTTTTTCCCCGTGGTCAAGTTACCCTGATTCTGATTGCACAGTCATGTCACAATGATTTTTCTACTGAGTTAGAGCCGCTCTGCTGGTGTTTCCCTCCCCAAATAAATAAAACATGGCTGTAAATCAAAGCCTGCTTGCATGCTGCACGTTAATTAAGACCTAAAGCACTTCAGTCCCCCTTGGTTGCTGATGGAAATTGGGAATTTGACACCTTGCAGCTTGTCCGTCACACACCGAGGGGAAGAACCCAAAACACGGGGAAACGAAGCGAAAATCCCTGGCCTGAAAGCAAAGTGCATGTCCTATGAAAAGTATTTGATCATGGAATCAGAATGGTCTGGGTTGGAAAGGACCTTAAAGCCCACCAGGGCCACCCCTGCCATGGGGGTTCCACTGTCCCAGGCTGCTCCCAGCCCCAATGTCCAGCCTGGCCTTGGGCACTGCCAGGGATCCAGGGGCAGCCACAGCTGCTCTGGGCACCCTTTGCCAGGGCCTGCCCACCCTCCCAGGGAACAATTCCTGCCCAAGATCCCACCCAGCCCTGCCTTCTACCAGTTTAAAGCCATTCCCTGTGTCCTGTCCCTCCATGCCTTGTCCCCAGTCCCTCTGCAGCTCTCCTGGAGCCCCTTCAGGCCCTGGAAGGGGCTCTGAGCTCTCCCTGGACTGTTCTTCTCCCCAGGTGAGCAACCCTAGCTCTCCCAGCCTGGGTCCACTGGAAAAATTAAAACCTTTCACACAAGGGCTGTAGATAAGACATTATCAGGGAAGTTGTGCAGTGATTCTTTCACGCTCCAAAACAGAAATAAACTTCTCCGTAAGTCCATAATGCTTTGGAAGGGATTAGGGGAAGGTGACACTAAACCTGTGAATACACTTTTCAATAAAACAAACATCTATCATCACTGAACTTCCTTCCCCTTCTCTGACACAGCCTTTTCATGCTGGTCTTTGAAGGATGGAAATACAGGACTGAGTCCTGAAAACACACTGAAGTGTTAAACTAAAAATTCAGTATGAGAGGCACCAAAGGAGTATTTAAATTCAAACCTTAATTTCAGCATCACCTTCACTTAAGATTAATTTAAAAAATATTCAAAGAATCACAGAGCCACAAAGGGGTTTTGCTGGAAGGGACCTTAGAGACCATCACATTCCAGCCCCCTGCCATGGGCAGGGACACTTTCCACCAGACATTAAACTGGAGTTTTGGGTTTGATTTTTTTAAATCAAATCCTGTTGCCAAAATTACTCTTTCCTGTCCTTTTTTTAACCCTTTCTTTTTCTTGTATTTTTTAAATATAATTTAAATTTAAGCAGCACAGAAAACTGCCTCTCACATTTGAAATCCAACATCACCTTCAAAGGGAAAGTGCAGGAAATGCTTTCCCTGAGCTCTCCCTCCCTCCGGCACAGAGCGAGTCCTGCTGAACACAAACAGCTCCTTCCCAGCTCTTCTTCCTTCGGCAATTCCCTTTGGAGAAGGGAAAAAAATCCCATCAACCTCCCCAAACCTGCTGCAAAACCCTGGGGAAGAGAGTCAGGTCAAGGCTGGAGGAAGGAACCAGCTCCCAGTCCAGAACACACCCCACCTGCCCATGACAGAGCAAGCCTGGGAGATTCCCAAAATCCCAAGGAAAGAGCATTCCAGCTCCTCCAGTGACTCTCCACTGCCTGGAGCTCTACCAAACTGCTGCCCACCAGGAATGAGAGGTTCCTGGGGCTTGCTGGGGTTGATCCTCCCCAGCCAGGGCTTTCCAGAGCCCACGGACTCATCCATTCCAGGCCGGGGCTTTATTCCCAGCTAATGCGTTTGCTGCTTAATTAGCGCGGTGCCAGCCGTGCCCTGGGGCCAGGCTCTGCCAGGAGCAGCATGTCAGCCTTCGGGCACCCACAGGCAGCAGACACAGAGCCAGAGGATGGGCTCAGTATCCCAAACTCTTGGATCATCCCCGTCCTGCTGAACCGCCCAGCGGGAGGGACGCTGGGGAAGTGTGCGCATGGATTTCCCCCCTCAGCACTATTCCCAGCTCTTTCATCCCTGGGGAAAAGCGGGAAAATTGTCTGTTTATTCCCTGACTTCATTCCTTGGGGCTGTCCTCGGTGTCCAGCAACAGTTGAAAGATGTTTCAAAACCGAGCTGCTGCCACCAGCAATGACTCGGGCACGCAGGGAGCGTGACGCTGGCTCCGAACCCCTGGAACGCCGTTCCCATCACCCCAATTTTCCTTGGAATCAGCCTGGAAAGGGAGGCAAGCAGCTTCTGCTGACTCCGAGCACAGCCAAGGGAGCACTCAAGGTGGTTTGTTCTGGCAGGAAGATGTGTGTCAGTCGAGCAGCACTGGATTACTGCGAATTAAATCCATCTCCCCCCCGGCAGTGGCCAGAACGCCGGGATCCCCTGCGCCACCCGGCCCACCCGGGGATCCTTTTCCGGCAGGGCTCCCCTTTCTCAAACTGCCAAAACTCCCCAAAACACTGCGAGACGGTGAGATCAGAGCTATAAATAGCACGGAGCTACTGCAGTATGTGACTGCAGTGCCGGGATGAAAGCAGTGGATCCGGTGGGGAAGCGGAACGAAGCCGCGGCACGGCACCCTCAGAGCTGCTTCCACCTCCAGCACGGTGCATGTCCCACAAAAAGGAGAAACTAATAGAGGAGGGGGGAAACAACACATTGCCAGCTACACTCAGTTTATTCTCTAGACAAGACTGTGCCAAGCTGGGCTGGAGGAGCCCCAAAGCTTGTCCCAGAGCAGGTGGTGGGAGCAGGTCACGGCAGGGCAGCTCCCAGGACACCAGCATCCTCTGGAGCACATCCCGAGCATCAATCGGGGGCAGGATGAAGGCAGACTCCTGCCCTGCTCCTCCACGGATCCACAGCACGCCAGGGCAAACTAAAGGACTGTCACAGAATTATGGGATGGCCTGGGTTGGAAGGAACGTTAAAATCACCCACTTCCAAACCCCCTGCAGGGTGGGACAGTGGGAGGAAACAGTTACCTCTGTCCCACTGAATTCTTACCTCTGTTATCCCATTTTCAAGGACCAGGAGCCCAGGGAGGGTATTTTGGGCTGGAATCAGCCAACAAGCTTGAGCATCACAGCTCAGCTAGAGCCAAAGGCAGGTCAGCACCCCGGGAATTTCTGGACAGCCCAGGTGGGTGGCTGCAAAGGCAGCCTGGCTGCTGTCTGGGAGCACAGGCTGGGAGTAAACAGCAGCCGAGGTTTCCTGCGAGGGCTGGAGTCCCTCCCTCCCTCCCTGCTCGGGGAGCGCTTCCTGCTCTGTGAATGGGAACAGAAATTAATCATCCCATCAGCCATGGGAACGCGTGGCGAGGCAGCGCTCCGCAGGCAACAGATGGAGCCTTAAATGTCACTCACTCATTCATCGCGAGGAAAACTTCTCCCTCATTACTACCCAGACCTGCAGGCACAGCAAGGGCGCAGAGATCCTGGATTTCTGCTGGATCCGGCTTTTCCGAGCCCAATTCCTCCCCTGAACGGCCCTCATTAGCGTTTATTAGGAGATTTTGTCCATGATGATAAGGAAGCCCAAACTTGAAGAGCAGACCACTTATCCCACTGTCTCCATTTTAGATCCAAAGCGTTAAAAAAATGACTCCTCACTTGAGGAAAAAGAAACCCCACCAGGCTACACCCACAACAGACAGAAAACAACATTTTCCAGAGTTCTGCAAGGAATCCCAGAATGTTTTGTGCTGGAAGGGATCTCCTTCCAATCCCTGTCGCCTCAGAGTTTGGAAAATTACAAACTTCCACGGATAAATATCCAGGGGTTATTTCCTTAATGAGCATGTGGAGAGTTCAAGGCCAGCTCCAAACCCCTGATGGCACAGACGCCTCCAAGAGAGATGTCTCCAACAGATGAGCCTGTGCAGGACAGAGCAGCTCCAAGGGGAGACACACCAGCTCCTCCACCTCCTTTTCCAACCATTATCCCACTCCATCTCCTCGCTGGTTTCATCAGTGACATCTCTAACAAATGAGTATCTTGGATGGAGCCAGAGCTTTTTGTGAAGTTAAAGGTAATGGAATCAAAGGAGTCAGCTCGGACTATCTCTCATTGCAAACTTCATACAGTTGTGGGAAACCTCTCCTGCCACAGTTTCCTTGCACGGAGTGGAGAAGCAAAACCCACTTGAGTTTCCATTTAAAAAAAAAAAAGCTAAATAAATAATAAATAATAAAAACAGAAAACAACCAAAATAAATGTATAGCTCTTCTTAAAAGGAAGCTGTGGCTGTCCCTGGATCTCTGGAAGTGTCCAAGGCCAGGCTGGACATTGGGGCTTGGAGCACCCTGGGACAGTGGGAGGTGTCCCTGCCCATGGCAGGGATGGCACTGGATGATGTCTAAAGTTCCTTCCAACCCAAACCATCCTGGGATTCTGGGATTCCTGGGAATGTAATTTCACCTGCCTCTTTGCCTCAGGCATTACCCAGAAACTGAACCTCTTTGATGCACCTGTCTTGCTTTCAGAACAGGAAACTTCTCTCCTCAGCACATCCCCAGGACAAAAAGCAGAGTTGAAGGAAGCTCAGCTGCGTTTCTGTAGAGCCAAACCCACGTGGATTTCTCACACGCCTCTCTCTAAACTCACTCTGAGCTTCCTTCAAGGGAAAACGACGCTCTGGAGAAGAGAATTAAACGTGGAAGAGATGCAGCAGGAGCCAGAAAGTCTCATCCTGGGATTATACATGAAAAACTTCCTGGTGATGAGAAAAAAAAAATAACCCAGTGGGTTGGAGCAGCATGGGGGAGCTGAGGGATGCCCAGTGAAGGTGTGGTTGGACAAACACCTGGACACTCGATGAAGTCCTCGGGAGTTTTCCCTGGAGCCTGCAAAGGGGTGATCTCTCCAAAGCCACTGATGAGCTGGTGGCACAGCATGGTTTGGGTCCTTAAAGCCCATCCTATTCCAATCCCCTGCCAAGGGACAGCGCCCACTGTCCCAGGCTGCTCCCAGCCCCAATGTCCAGCCTGGCCTTGGGCACTGCCAGGGATCCAGGGGCAGCCACAGCTGCTCTGGGCCCACCCTCCCAGGGAACAATTCCTGCCTAAGATCCCATCCATCTCTGCTCTCCCTCAGCTCAAAGCCATTCCCCTTTGTCAGAAGAGAAGTTGGAACAAAATCCTGAGGAATTACCTGTCCCACTGCATTTCAAACAGCAAATGAATGGTTACTACCACCAGGAGAATGAGTTACCTTCTGTCACCAGCCAAGGGACTCCCAGCTGTCCCCCAAGCCCCAACATGTGCAATGCCACCTCCTGCATCATGGCAGAAATAAAGTAAAAGCAGCAAAAGGAGCAGCTAAACAGCAAACTGTAACAGGAAAGCTATTCCACAGCTCTTGAAAACTCACAGATTGTTCAAAGCTGCCGCTTTGAGGAGAAATTCAGACCCTGGTGAAAGAGAAGCCCATCCAAATGGGCAAGTAGCCCACAGCTTCCTGTAGCCCCCTCTGGAAGGGCTTTACTTCCATATAATGGATATTTTCAGGCATCAGCTGTGCTGGGACCAGGATGCTACTTGGTGTCCATTCAGTGCAATGAAGACACACATGGAAATACAAAAATAAAGAATTTTAAGAGAGTGTCAAACACAGGCAGTTTCCTAGAGGAATTCCAGTAACCTCCCACCATTCAAACCCCAGGACAGCACAGAGAAATGGCACCAAAGCCCCTTTTCATTCTGGCAGAACAGGCAGGGCTTGCCATGCCTGGATGCACACCCCAAAACACACAGGTGAGTCAAGACTCCTCTGAAAAAACTTCCCTTTTCCCTTAAATTTTTTTTCCCCAAGGCCCACCAGAGGAACTGAACACAGGAAAACCCACAACCCTGCTCCCCAAATCCTACAGGATGGGGCAGATGTTCCCTGCCTTCCCTGTGCTAGCAGTGATCCCTGTGTGACAAGGCTTCCCCAGGGCATGGAGGGCTCTCCTCAAGCCAAGCCCTCCCTTGGCATTCACCCCACACCACTGACATCAGGTGGCCTTTCAGACACGGCACAAAACCCCAGTGCTGCTCCTGCTGAAAATCTGCCCAGCCTGCAGCCAGGGAACTGCATTTTCCCTGCAGCACAGCCAGCCAGGTGCTGCTCCTCCAACAGAGCCAGAGCCACCCAGGGATCAGCTTTAAGGTGACTTTTAACATGGCAACACAGCTTAAATCCAGGTGTGGCTGTAAAGAGATTTAGGTATTTCCCACAAGGAATCTCACAGGGATTCTCCATCTCCACCCTGCTCTGGCAAGAGCCCATGTGCAGAGCTGCCCCAGCCCTGGAGCCCCCAGCATAAGAAGGATGTGAAGTTGGAACAAGTGCAGAGGATGCCAAAGGATGGAGCCCCTCTGCTCTGGAGCCAGGCTGGGAGAGCTGGGCAGGAGAAGAGAGGCTCCAGGGAGAGCTCAGAGCCCCTGCCAGGGCCTGAAGGGGCTCCAGGAGAGCTGCAGAGGGACTGGGGACAAGGCATGGAGGGACAGGACACAGGGAATGGCTTCCCACTGCCAGAGGGTGGGATGGATGGGATCTTGGGAAGGAATTGTTCCCTGGGAGGGTGAGGCAAGGCTGGGTGGAATTCCAAGAGCAGCTGGGGCTGCCCCTGGATCCCTGGCAGTGCCCAAGGCCAGGCTGGACATTGGGGCTGGGAGCAGCCTGGGACAGTGGAAGGTGTCCCTGCCCATGGCAGGGGAGAGGAACCAGATGCTCTTCAAGGTCCCTTTCATCCCAGCCCGTGACTGTGACCCCGTGACTCTCTGAACACTGCTCTCCAACCCACTTTAAACTTGCCTTCCCGAGGAGCAAAGAGCACAGTGACAAACCCCTCAGTGAAAGGACAAAAAGAACAGCTTCCTCTTGTCCCCAGAAGCTTCTGGACTTGAAGCTCTCATTTCTTTCATCAAAAGCTCTGGGCTGGGTGGTCGAGCAGCTTCCCAAACCACAATGCACCTGCTACAGCCACAGTGAGAGGGGAGCGAGTCCTCCCTCACAAACTCCAATAAACTCTGGATTATCTTGCTTAAAAAGGCTGTTTCAGCTGTGAAACCTGGACCTAATACAGGCTTTAGGGATTCTGGCAAATTAAATGGTGCCTGCCTCTTTCAGTGGGAGGCTACAACTCTGCTCCAGCTACGTTCAGGCACCAAACTCTCCTGCCAAGGGAGTTGACTGCAGCCTGATCCTTCCACAAAAAGAAACAGGATGCTGTGAGAAGCCCGAAGGTGAGAGACATAAAATATCTATATAAGGATGGAGCTCCCATACGTACCCAAAATAACAGTGACTCACTTTTCAGAGCACTGGAGAAAGATAAAAGACTCGGGGAAGGAGCTGAAGAGGGTTCAGGGACTCAGCCGAGCGAGGCTTAGGAGGACACCACGGACAAAAGGCATCAGGAGGTTGGAAGGAAGAAATAAAAAGGACATCCAGACAGCAGCTGAGGAACAATTGCAGCAGGCAAGCTGGAGAGGAAGGCTTTTGAAAGCAAGGCTAAGGAGGTTAAATCTGGTTCAGTGGAATCTGGAGGCAAGCAGAGATGGCAGTGGCTTATCTGCTGCCTCCCTGAAGCACTGCACGCCCTGGGTATTAGCAATAAATGATGGAAATGGGACATCCAGGTTTGCTCCAACATTCCTGGCCAAGACACTGTGTGAAGAGGCTCCAAAGGGAACAGATAAGCACTCCCAAAACCTTCTTTAGACAAAACTCCTGCTTGATCCCAACACACAGATAATCCCTCCTCCACCGAGCAAACCGCATCTTGCATTAACCGCATTTGATTTTCAGGCCCCTTCAGTGAAGCTCTGCAGGTTCACCCCTCAAGTTTGGGAGCCCATTCCTCCTAAAGGCTATGGGAACAAGTCATCACCCTGGCAGGGAAAGCCAGACCAGCTGAAGCGTGCACACAGCAGAACACCGTGAGTGACAGTGCTGCCCAGAGCAGCTGTGACAGCATCCTGCACCATCCCTGGCAGTGTCCAGGGTTGGATGGGGCTTTTCCCGTGGGCAGGGACACCTTGCACCAGGTGTATCCATTGCTGTATCCATGTTTGCTGCACAGCCTCCCAGCATTCCGGAAGCCCACGGGACGTGGCGCCTACGAGAGCCCCCCTGCTCTCCCAGCTGATCAGCCCAAGGAGCCAACACGGGGAACAGCATTTCCAAAATGCCATTATTACCATTTTTTTGCATACAGAAAGGTCTGCAGGGAGATGGATTCCTGTGTCAGACCGCCCCTCCTAACGAGGGAGATAAGGAGCCAAGCTCCGAGTGCGTTAAATCCTGCGTCAGTGTTTCCACCCCGAAATAAAGCTGCCTTAAACCACCGCAGCCTAATCCTCCCCTGATTTCGCCTGCTTTCCTTCCCGTGTTTCCACTTCACAGCCCATTTGCCTCAAGTTTGCCTCGCTCGTGGCAGTGGCCTTGAACTGCAGGGAGCCCTGCTTTGGCAGGGACCGTGAGACAGCACCAGCTCCTGGCCACTGATCCCGAGCCCTGGGAGATTTCATAAGGATTCGGGGTCCAAAAGTGATGCTTGAAAAATGAGGGAGGGATGAAGCTGTAGGAGCTGGACCCTGAGGGGCTGCAGCGTGGCCAGGGACGGGCATGGAGCTGGGAAGGGGCTGGAGAATTCCTGAGGGAGCTGGGAAAGGGGCTCAGCCTGGAGCAAAGGAGGCTCAGGGGGGACCTTGTGGCTCTGCACAGCTCCCTGACAGGAGGGGGCAGCCGGGGGGGGTCAGGCTCTGCTCCCAGGGAACAGGAGGAGAGGGAACAGCCTTCACAGGAGGAATTAGGAGAAATTTCTTCCCTGAAATGGTGGTCAGGCCTTGGCATGGGCTGCCCAAGGCAGTGGTGGAGCCAGCAGCCCTGGAAGCGTTCAAGGGCTGTGTGGATGTGGCACTTGGGGACATGGCTTGGTGGTGGCAGTGCTGGGGGAACAGCTGGACTCAGGAGGTCTCTCCCAGTCTGGGTGACTGCATGATTCTGTCCTGTGTGAGGATGGATCCACGAGGGACCAACACAAAAGGCCACAGCTGGCAGATGAGGAGCGTTATTTGGAAAGGAAGCTGGGCCATATTTTCAGAGGAACAGAACACAGACTGCCCCAGCCAGTGCTGCTGGCTACAAGGCACTGAGGTGCTCACATCAGCCCAGGCAGTTTTGGATCATTCCTGAATTTACAGACCCAACAGAACCTGACTAACCCGAGCACACAAAGGCCCGAGGAGGAAGAAACAAGAGGCTGAAGCTCTCTGCAGTCAGTCTGATCCCCAGCGGGCTTTTAGAGGATGCGAAATTCACTCCTGACCTCAGCCAAACTCTGACTTCCCCATACCATCATCACTCTGTCAGAAATGCCAGCTCGGTATTTTTGGGTGACAGTGTGCTTGTTTGTGCTGTACATTTCTGGTGAGAAAACCTGTTCTGCTTTGTAGGTCACTCGGTTCTACCATCTGCCTTGATTTCTGCTTGAGGCAAGTGCTGTCTCTGAAATCCCCGGTGCCGTACACGAACTGGGAGACGTCGGAACCAGCAGCACCCCAGTGGAAACATGGAATACTCCGGAGAATGGAAAAAGGGCTCAGCAAAAGCTTGGGGGTGGTCAGTGGGAAGCCATTCTGCCTTGTCCTGCCACTCAATGTCCTTGTAAAAAGCACCTCTCCAGCTCTCCTGGAGGCCCAGAAGTTTGGCAGTGTTCTACAATGACCTTAATAAAAAGTAAAAAAGATGTGAAGTTCATTAGGAAATGAAACCTGGGCTGGGAGAGATCCTTCACTGCAAGGCCTCTCCTCCCACCGCCAGCCCATCTCAGACACCTCAAGAAGCTTTACCAGCCACCCTGACAGCGACAAAATGAAGCACCGTGGCAGCCAGCTGATGCTTGGGAAGGCAAATACACAATTATTCAGTAAGGTCTTGGAATTTTATAGCGGATTTGGCCTTGTCCTGACCACAATCTCACGAGCGATGCCAGCACGATGACGTGCAGAAGATGAAATATCTGCTGCTCGTGGAGATGGGCGCCTCAGAAATCAGCATTTGTGCTGAGCTCTGGTTTGCAGTGCCTCAAAGAACAGACAAGTTCAGCTTCCCCTCAAATGCCACAACCCTTCAGCCTGCTCTGCCCAGGGAGGCTAAATCTGTTTACAGCCAGAGGAGAACCTGGAGTGACGGACTGCAAAGGATGGTGGAACAGTTTGGGTTGGGAGGGACCTTAAAGGCCATCCCATCCCACCCCCAGGGACACCTCCCACTATCCCAGGTCGCTCCAGCTTTGTCCAGCCTGGCCTTGGACACCTGGGACCCACACTGGTGTGGATGGTGCTGAATCCATGAAGCAAATGACAGCTTTAAGCTGGGTTTAACCTGTTCCAGCCTTGTCCAGCCTGGCCTTGGACACCTGGGACCCACGCTGGTGTTGATGGTGCTGAATCCAAGCTGGCAGCTTCAAGCTGGGTTCAAGCTGCTCCTTCTAAGGCAGAAGCCTGTCCCCAATACCTGCCACATGCACCCTGAGATGCACAGCTGGGGGTTCCGGGTGTAAAGCAGCATTTGGGTAGCAATCAGCAGTCAGAATTAATTCTGAGGTGTAAACAGCACCCTGCATTACAGAACAGCTCCTCAGAGGCTGAAATTCCCATCCTGTGCAAGAGGCTTCTTTTGTGGGATAAAGAAGAAAGTGCATTCTAAACTGCACAGAAACTTAATACCCACCGTGCTCCTGGACTGTCTGAAAGCCCCCTTAAAGCTGCTTTAAAGGGACTAGAATTTGTCTTAATGTTATGGTGATTTTTAAATCACCTCTTAATACTTACTCGTCTGTCACCTCATGCACCTCACTCAAAAAGCCATTTTTCTCTTGTGGAACAGAAATGTGCTGTAGCTCCTGCACCTGCATCCTGCCCAGCAGCAGTAACTTTGTTAGAACATATAGCCAGATCTCTACATTGAAGCCCAAGTGATTTAAAAATAATAATAATAAAGATATAATCATATAGAAATAATATGAAGAAATAATAAAAGAAATAATAAAATTAAAAATTAAAAAACCCCAAAGCAACAAGGAGAAGTATACATTGCTAAACCTGGAAGAAACAGTGCAAATAAAACCCTTTTGCTTGGCAAAAGTCCATGAATATTGGAGTATATGAGTATTTACAAGCTGCAGGAACTTGCTGGGGGTTCAGTGATGTGCACAGAAGTTGCCAAGTAACTGCATTTTCTACTTCTCTGCTGCAATGAGGCTTTTCCAACCCAGCAAACAGCAGCCCAGCTCCGAAGCTGCCCCTCTGTGCCAGGGAATGCAGTTCCTGCTGAAACTAAAGAGAGAACAGAGATCATCCAACAAATATGGGGGGGTGGGATATGAATAACCCCCACATTACTGACCCTGACAGTACAGGGCTGGCACCTGTGAGGGAATATCTGGGAAGGGGAGGGGGGAATGGTGCCTTGAATGACCAAAGTCCCATTCAGATTAGGGCAGAAGAGCAGCTTCACCTGCCAGTGCCTTCCTGAAATAAAGGGCAGGGTTAGATGGGATCTTGGGCAGGAATTGTTCCCTGGGAGGGTGCTGAGGCCCTGGCACAGGGTGCCCAGAGCAGCTGTGGCTGCCCCTGGATCACTGGCAGTGCCCAAGGCCAGGCTGGACAGGGTTTGGAGCAGTCTGATTTCAGCAGAGGATGGTTAAAAGCAGGGTGGACTCACCCACGTGTTCCCAAACCCAGGGAAAGTGCCGGTTTTGGGGGGTTTTGGCACCGGTGGGGGTGAGGCAGCTCCTCGGGGACACACTGCACTCGTCTGGCTGCACAGGGAAGCAGAGCAAGCTCCCTGGCTGCTCTCCCAGGACACCTGAAACCTGTGTGAGCACAGCCAGCACTGTCCCTGCCTGTCCCTGCCGTGTCACTGCCGTGTCCCTGCTGTGTCACTGCCAGCCCCGCCGGATCGCGTGTTGAGGCTCTGAACATGAGCTGAGCCTTCCCCTGTGCTGCCATGCTGGAAAGGAAACTCCAGAGAGTTACATAATCTCCTTCCCTGAGGTTTCAAGGATTACTCCATCCCCAAAGGGTTTTTTTCTTAAAAAATCTGTTTATTTATTTGTTGGTAACAGCCTTTCCTTCTGCCTCTTCCACAGCGTTATCTCCTAACCCGGCAGCTCCGAGGGGCTTTGAACTCCTGAGGCATCAGAGACTTTGTCACAGGCACAGCCAGGGATGGAGGAGAGGGATCTGAGCACTAATTCAAGACGTGATAAATCCCTGGGACAGGGATTATACAGGTGTAATACAGATTATATACACATATATGTGCATATACAAGTATATACAAATCCCTGGATCAGGGATTTACACAGCATGTGAAAGGAATTTTATTTTTTCCATCTATAAAAATGTTTGATACCTCCAAACATTTGATACCGTGGTTAGGGGTATTATTTTGATAATATTCCACTTACAGTGTGCCAGTACAACATTTGGTCAAAGGTCAGGCCTGGTGATTCTAAAAACCCTGGCAGATTTTTAGACCCTATGGACAGGGACTCAAGGAGCCGTTCCCTTTGGAACATCTGAGCTGGCTTTGAAGCCCAAAACACAAGAAATCCCACTGGAGTGGCCCCCTGGACACCATGGCTGTTTGGTCATTCAGTGCAACCTGGAGAAGTCCAGTAGTAGCTTGGGAGTTCCTTTCTCCAATGGAAAAGATCACTGCATTTCATCACAATTTAAAAAAAAAAATCAATGTACACAATTCATTGGCAAGAACTGTCAGAGCTTTAAAAAACACATAGCAAAAGTATCATTAAAACGTGCAGTACATTTATTCTGCATATTACAACTGCAGTTCCAAATCAGCGATTCCAAAGCCTTTCATTAGATCATAAAAAACTTCAGGCCAGCTTATAATGAAATCTCTAATCAAATATGAATGAATCATCTGATATGACACAATTCCTTGAATGAGAAACAGATGGAAAAGTAGTGATGATTAAGTGGTTTAGATCACAAGATATTAGGTAAGCCAAAGCAGGAGATATTTAATCACAGAACCATGGGATGGTCTGGGTTTGAAGGGACCTTAAAGCTCATCCCATTCCAACCCCTGCCATGGGCAGGGACACCTTCCACCAATCCCAGACTGCTCCAAGCCCTATCCAGCCTGGCCTTGGCCACTTCCAGGGATGGGGGAATCCACAGGTTCTCTGGGCAACAACAAAACGTCTCTTTAATGACCCACCAGCAACTCCCGAGGGAAGCATCCGGAGCCTGCTGCTGGATGTTAGGCATCGCTGCACAAAGCATTCACCTGATATTCCCTCCACTGCCCCAAGACAAAGCAGAGCCAAATATAGCCCTGAAAATCAATATACACTGGGGAAGAGCCTCCAGGATCCTGATAAATGCGTGTTGTGCTAGAAGAGGAATCCCTAAAATCCTGGGAAGGCAGGTGGCTGCTCTTTCCCCCTCAGCAACAAACCACCCCCCCATTCATTTTGGCAGAGAGCACCCTGGGGAGCCCTGCAGGGCAGGGCACAGCCATGAGAAGGGCAGGCAGACAAAGGAAACACTTCTCCTGGAAATAAGGAACAGCCCAGCCTCATCCTCCAGCCAGTGCTGGCATCCAGCTGTCGGGAGAAGCTGCTGGAAAAGAGGAATCGAGCACAGAGCGGGTGGTAGGGACACTGCAGCCCCAGGACGAGCATCACCTCGGAAAGGTCAAGGAACTAAAAAGGAAATTAAAGCCAAACAAGCCAAGATTTCACCCTGATTACCTCTCAGGGCTTGCAAATCCAGGTAGAACAGCCGGGGTGGGAACACACACGGCAGGCAAGACACGGCACAGTCGCCTCCAAGATCCCGCCTGAAACACGCAGGAATCCTTCCCTGAGAAACGCCCCAATCCATGATCAATTTCCAGGCAGCATTTAGCACTTTTCGTTCACTTCACAGGGCTGTTATTTTTAGCAAAGCCAGAGGCAATGGGAACAAATTCCTGAATAACCATTCAAGGGAGCCTTTCCACTCCTGCTCGAATCCTGCCATCTCCTCCTTCCCTAAGAAGTCGCAAAGTTTTAGCATTCAAAGGCTCTTCCCTTCATCACCTGCTTTTATATAAATCAAAAGCACAGAACAGCCTTTCCTGTGGAAGGGAATCGGTGAGAATTCTTATTTTTCAAAATTACACTTGGTGGAGAGTCGGGACTGAGAGAACCCAGTGAATTCCGGAGCTGATCAGTGTGAATTAATGAACTAAGCAAGGTGAGGGAAGAAGAAAGAAAAAATAGCAAGTTGGGGCTTGCAGCAGAGCAAACTTTCCTGCCTTTCATCCAGGAAACCAGCGCTGCATTCACGAGCTTCACATTTAAGTGCTGCTTTCAGCTGTTGAAAGAGGGATAATCATTAATAATTCATCCCAGCTCCTCCAACTGATAACCATTTCCTCGTGGGTAAGGAAGGAGACAGATAAATCATGACAGATAAATACGTTTTCTGAGACAAAAGACAACAAAAGCAGAGCTGAGGAGCTGTGGGCTCCTGCTCTTCCCAACCCACGGGGATCAGGATATCCACATTCTGGGCTCCAGCAGAAGATCAGTTCAGGACTGCCCTGGATCCCTGGAAGTGTCCAAGGCCAGGCTGGATGAGGCTTGGGACACCCTGGGATAGTGGAAGGTGTCCCTGCCCATGGCAGGGGTGGCACTGGATGAGTTTAAGGTCCTTCCCAACCCAAACCAGCCTGTGATTCTCTGATTTCCAGCTTGGCCAGAGGAGTGGTCTCATTCCACGTGGACCATGGATGCTGAAGTTGAGGCAGAGGTGGCCAAAAAGCTCATCCCTCTTCCATGCACCCCTGCACATGCACAAAGTGCTCAGAGGGTCTTTAAATTAACCTGTGATCAACAAAACACGAGTTTGGGGACAGTATCAGCCCAGAAAAGAGGTTCTGAAGCTTGGCCTTCCCTGCTCCTCTGCAGGGAGCTGCCCAGGGCCTCTGGATGTGGCAGTTCCCTCCCCTCTCCTGCATAAATAACCCCAAATTCACTGACTGCAAAGGGCTTCTAACAGAAGCACAGCAGTTCAGTGAATCCTCTGTGGAGGTGTGGGAGCTGGCTGGAGGGCTGGGGAAGGGCTCTGGAGCTGGGCACCCTTCAGGAGTGCCTCCAGCAGGTGGGACACTCCTTTTGCTGTCACTGCAGGGGTTACAGTCTGTCCATTTGGTTTAGGGCTGGAAATGAAAGACAAATATTAATAAATCCTAACTATTGCAGGAAAGGTAATGCTGAGCTGATTTTAACTCTCAAGGCTCTAAGCTGCACTGACCTGCAGTTTCTCTGCTTCCTTGGAACTGTGGAATGGTTTGGGTGGGAAGGGACCTTAAAGCCCATCCAGGGCCACCCCCTGCCACGGGCAGGGACACCTCCCACCATCCCAGGCTGCTCCAAGCCTGGCCTTGGACACTTCCAGGGATCCAGGGGCAGCCACAGCTTCTCTGGGAATCTTACCTTACACCAGAGCATCTGAGTGGTGGCAAAATTACCACACCAAGGCTGACAAAAGGAGCTGCAGCTTTTCAATAACCTAACGAGAGGACAGGGCTGAACCTGCTTATTGTACAGGTGTGACATTAAAATTATGTTTCCTGGAACTCACTTTTGATGTTGATTTGTGGGGGGTTTGGATGGGTTTCTCCCCCATCCTGGGCTCCATGTGCATATCCATATTATATTTTGGGATTTTCTGAACACTAAAGGGAAGGCTTTCTGGGGCATGACAGATCCTCACGTTGCTCCCAAGCTGACACGTCCCAGTGTGAACCAGGACAGGATCCTGTCAGGAGCCCAAATCCCAGCTGCCTGGGCAGCCCCCTGGAGCTGCTCCAGAGCTGTTTTGGGTGCCTTTCTGGAGGAGGTGCTGCAGGAGGGGCTGAAGGTGGGGTGCATCCGTGAGGGCATCCCCTTCCTCTGAGAGGGGGAATTAGCAACAGCCTGGAACTGGGCACTGCCAGAGCAGCTGGAATATCCCTCATTGCCCCCACAGACAGGGATTAATCTCTGGCTGCAAAACCAGGGGACAATATTAGTGCAGAAGCTCGTACCAACCACTTATTCCCACATACATCAACATTATTTCCTTTGCCAATGACTGTGGAAGTGAGAGTGGATAATTAGATCCAGCAAGGAGAAAAAAGCAGCAGGGAGCTGAGATCTCCCACTGAATGCTCTGTGTTAGAAGGGACCTCATCCCTTTCCATGGGCAGGGACACCTTCCACTGTCCCAGGCTGCTCCAAGCCTCAATGTCCAACCTGGCCTGGGACACTTCCAGGGATCCAGAGGCAGCCAGAGCTTCTCTGGGAGATCTGTACCAAGGCCCCACCAGCCTCTGATTAATAATAAAAAAAAAAAAAAGGAAAGAAAAAAACCAAGAAAAAAGAATGAAGGGAAGGCAGGTTGCTGAATAAAGTTAATGTATTCCTTCTCCTCCCCCGGGCCAAAGGCAGCGATGATCCTCGGGAGCCCGAGGCAGAGAGGCAGCTCTCAGACAGATGATGATTGCGCTCCTGAGCAGGATGTGGGCTGTGGGGGCTTTGTCTTGTTGTACTTCTGCGAGCACCTCAGAAATTCAGAAGCACCAATTACGGCTGATGCGCCTTTGAAAAGGGAAAATGTTTCCCTTCTTCCAATTAATCCTTAATTTATACAGAAAAGAAGACAGAAATAATTTTCACTGCTGATGACTGAACTCGGTTCTACCCAACCAAATTCACTGCTAAAAACCATTCCATAAAATTGCTGTAAATATTTCTTGGTTTGTAGCTGAAATGCTCTGCAGGACGGAGAATTTTTAGAACTTTCTCACCATTTCACATCAGAGAAAAACAACTAACAAGGGTCAAACCTCTCCTTCACTTGGTTCGTGGTGAAGAGAAAAACATTTTGGTTTCCTACAAGCACACCGCAGTGATTTTATCTGCAATACAAATGCAGCATAAAAGCTCATCGACCACTCAAGTTTATTCAACCTGACCCTGACCAGGGAAGGAAAATGTTTTAAACAAAATATCCCAGGACACAATCAAGCCTTTTTTTATTTTTTTTTCTTGTTCCTTAAGCTCTTTTTTAACACCATTATTTCAGTCATGCCTGAGACTTGGAACACCACCCCACAATCCCACACACAACTCGTTTTTCCAGAGCAATGCTTGGTGTTATTTCTCTTTTCTTGTCTCAGAAAGATCTGCAGCAAACTCCTAAGGACAAGAATGATAAAAGCTAGATACTGCAATCCCAGAATGGACTGGGTTGGAAGGGCCCTTAAAGCCCATCCCCCCCATCCCACCCCTGCCATGGGCAGGGACACCTTCCACTGTCCCAGGCTGCTCCCAGCCCCAGTGTCCAGCCTGGCCTTGGGCACTGCCCGGGATCCAGGGGCAGCCCCAGCTGCTCTGGGCACCCTGTGCCAGGGCCTGCCCACCCTCCCAGGGAACAATTCCTTCCCGAGATCCCATCCATCCCTGCCCTCTGGCAGTGGGAGGCCATTCCCTGTGTCCTGTCCCTCCATGCCTTGTCCCCAGTCCCTCTGCAGCTCTCCTGGAGCCCCTTTAGGCCCTGCAAGGGGCTCTGAGCTCTCCCTGGAGCCTTCTCCTCTCCAGGTGAGCACCCCCAGCTCTCCCAGCCTGAATTCCATTCCCACAGCTCAAATATTGGGAGAAACATCTGACAAAGAGATGGGGCTGCCCATCTCTCCTCCTGCCCACTTCACACCAGCACAGCTCCCCAGGGATCCCTGCCTCACTGCTCTTCCAAAAGCACAGAGGTGAGCTGTTAAAAATACTCAAAATGGAGTCCAGACAGCAAGAACTCCCCAGATCCTGGATGGCTCCCTGAACCAGCCCCATTTCACCTGGGGAAAACCAGCCAGAACAGACTCTACCATCAGGTTCCCCAGGCTCCCAACCAGCACCAGCCTTTGGCCTGAAATACCCCAGAAAGAAACATCAAATTCAGCCAGCAAACAAAACCAACACCAAAACGAGGGGACAGAAGATTCCAGCCCATCCCTTTCCCAGTCCTGGCCAGAGATGCACAGAAGCCAGCCTGGCTCCTGAGCAAGGTGAGGGCAGTAAAGCCTGTAAGCTGCCCTGTGCTGCCCCAGGGGTTTGACAAGGAGGACAGCAGAACCTCCCTCACCCACGGGACACATCTGGGAGCACGCAGAGGGGACGGGGATTTCTCACAATCCAAAGCCAAACCCCCGTGCCTGGTGAACGACCATCTCTTCCTTTTTCCCCCCCCCCAATGCTACAACTCTACCTCCTTAAAAGTTTCCTTCCCCAGACATGCATTTGAGTCCACAAAAATCTAGGTTAGGTCACAGCCCACTTTTTTTCTCCCCCCCTCCCAATGCAGCAAAGTTGTTTTGAATAAACTTCGTTTACATCTTTGCAACTGGCACTACCAGAAGAGCTCAGATCTCCTGCGAGATCTCATCCTTGAGAGAAAAGGGCCTGAGGGCATTTTGGGAGGCAACAGAGAAGGGAAAGTTGGGGGTTTGGAAGATCTGAGCTGCTCCCTGCAGAGCAGATAAAGTTTCCCCCATTCTATCACCCCTGGTACAAATATCTGCTTGTACCTGGGAGGCAGAAGGGGAACCACCACAGCCAGCAGCAGATTGTTTCCCACAGAGTCCCACGTGCTGGGAGCAGACCTTTGGCTTCCATTGCTCACAGAGCTGCAGCCATGAGCCTTTAGGAGCTCCTGCAGCTGGGTGAGGAGCAGCCAGGACGAGGAGCAGGAGGACAGGCCCCGGGAGGTGCCTGGCAGGATCATCAGCAGAGGGAGAACAGCAACCAGCCCAGAGCCCGGCACGACAGGCTTTGATCAGCCCGGCACCAGCCTTGGCTCCCTGCTCCTTCTCCCTAACGAGAGCAGCAGCTCCAAAACCTCCTCAGCTCCCCAGTGCTCCTTCTGGGCTGGGGAAGGACTCGTTCAGATGCTGCTCTGTTCTCCTGTCCATGGCAAACCAAGCATCCCCCACCAGGCTGGGCTCTCCTCAGCGCCCTGCAAGGCTCCTGGGGCTGCTGCAGTGCTCCATTCCCAAATCCCACTCTCCCAGCCTGGGAAAGCAGAGGTGTGCAAGCCCTAACAGACTTCATTCCAGCACTCTGCATTTGCATCCTGCTCTCCCACTGGCAAGGCAGAGCTGCACAGTGCTCCCCTGCAGCCCCAGCACAGGAACCAGGTTTAATAGGAAGCTTTTTCCTTACCAGAGCTGGGCATGTGGTTCACTCGAGGTGGATTCAACAGCTCCACTGGCTGGTCTCTGCCAGAAAGCCCATCTGGAAAGAGGGAGGGGGAGGGAAAAAAAACATAAAATCACATCAACACTTTGGGTAGCTGAGCTGTTTTTAGCCATTCCAAGCAGAGAAAGTAATCAGTAACCGATTATCGATGCAGAGCAGAAACACAAGGAGCACAAATCAATGGAAACGAGAACATTCCCAGGACAGCTAAAGCAGAAAATAAAGGAGGCTCTATCCCCAATTACCCTCAGGTTTTCCTGGTCTTTGAGCCCAGGAAAGCTCACAAACCTTACCAGAGAACAGCTAAACCAGCACTCCTTCCTTGCTGGGAGAACAGAGTTAAGACAGAGACGCAGCCCCACAGAGCGAAGTTGAGGAATGGCTGGAATATGCCAGGGAGATGTTAAGGAAAACTGACAAATCACTGCAGGAGATTAAAATGCAGAGACATGCATAACAAGCCCCATTTTGCATAAGTTTGGATCTCAGAAAGGCATTAAAAACATACTTTGTAAATGAGATGCACAAATCCATCTTGCTGAAGCAGTTCCCTATTTAAAATATTTCCAAGATCCTATCTTGCATCCAGGTAGAGTTAAACAGAACAACCAGTGTTGGAGACTGCCACACCTGAGTTTCTAGTCACTCATTCCCCTCCCAGGAAAGCTGAAGCAAAAAATGCTAAATTATGTTTTCGGTGCAATTATGAGCACCGGGATACAGAGAATTTATCTCAAACCCACTTGTTCCACCTCTGCCAGTCTGTCTCACTTTTCCCCTCCAACCCCTTTCTGTGCTGCAGCTCTGATAGGATCAAGCCAAACCCTGTCTGGAGACATCAAAGAAGCCACCCCATCTCTCTCAGGCAAAGGACAGTGTTGGAAAAATGTTAAGATTTGTTTTCTTCTCCCTGTTTTCTCCATTCTTCTGGAGAGAAAGCACAGCTGGGGATTTCTCCATGTCTTGCCTGGGTTCACCTCCACTGACCATGGAGTGAAGGGGAAGAGCAAAACATCACTATTTCAAATGTGACTGAGCCACCAGAGTCAGTGGAGAGCAGAGCCCAGAAAAATTCCCAGTTCTCCTGGGGAGCTGAGTATCTTCAGCTTCTCTGCTGGGCATTTGCAGACAGAGATGAGCCTCCAGAGGAGAAGAACCCATGGACAAAACAGAGCCCTGCAGCAGCCCCCAGGTGCTCTGTCAGCCAAATCCAGGTCAATTTCAGGGATTTTTAACACTTGTTTAATTCTAAGAAATAAAGAATTTTTTCCACTGATTAAATAAAAAAAAAAATATATATTCTTTTCCACTCATTTAAAAAAAACCCCAAGCCCACAAACCAACATTTCGCCACCTTTGTTTCAAAATGAGGATTGGATTAATCACAGGAGAGCACTTAGGAACATCTTTTAAAGCACTGACACCTGAAAGGCCCAAAGCAAAACCAAGCGCTGCGAGACCAAGGTTCCGCCTCTGCTGTCCAAATAAAGCTCTATAAAATAAAATATTAAATATAAGATATAAAATAAAGCTCTGAATCTCTGGAGTCCTCCCTCAGCACAAGGATGTGGAGCTGCTGGAGCAGTGCAGAGAGGTCAAGCCATGCAATCAGGGTTTGACTCTTCTTACAAGCCACAAACCTTGGTTTGAGTACTGAGACAACCCAGACAAGCTACGAAATATTCCCCAGCTCTCTGCTGGCCAGATGGGTCCCAAGCTACTAAAAAACACCCTCCCAAATTGGTTCTGTGTGAATCAGGCTGCTGATTTCCCCAAAACAAAGTGCTCTGTCCACCGAGCCTGGAGGGAAGCAGACACCAGCCTGTCTGATTCATGGCCCGAGTCAGGGAACGTTTAGTGGAGCTTCATTTCCAGATGGGTATTTCTACTCATTAATTAACAAGATGAAGCCATAATTCATTGATGGAAACTCGAACATGTTGTTTTTATCTTAATCTGTTCCAAAGAGTTGTTTAAGTTATTCAGAAAATATAGCCAGGACAGGTTTGGAAGCAGCTGAGTTTGCAGGATTTAAAGATGCTGAAAATAGCAAAACAAAGGCAAAATGTTTACAAGTTCAGTCCAGAACAAACCAGAAACATGACAGATAAAAACCCCCAGGAAAAATGAAGCAGCAAAATGAACGATTTCACAGAATCAGAGGATTGTCAAGGCTGGAAAAGACCTCTGAGATCATCAAGTCCATCCAGGGCAAAACCAAACCAGATGAGGACAGGGAAATACAACTTCACCGCTTAAAAAAAGACAAGAAATGAAGAGAAACAGAAGGCTGGAACATTCAATAAGGTCTTGAAGAAAACTGCAAGCAGCCTGACTGTAATTAACTCTGATGAGCTTAAAAATGCAGGGCAGAACTGGGAACGAAGAAGTTATTTAAATAGTTTTCCATGTATTCAGATCTTTCGACCCAATGCAAATCACCCTGGCCTACCTGAATTCCTGGAGGGGAGTGATGAGCAACTAAAAATTATCTTTAAAGGACACCCAGAGTGGAGGAAAAGCTCTACAGAGGTGCAGAAGTAAAACTTTAGGGGAGACAGGGAGAAAGGCAGGAGCAAGAGGTAGAGAAAATCAGCATTTCTGACTCAGATTTGTCCCCCTGGAGCTTGAAATGCAGAATTCAAGCTGAAGAACAGACGGCTGGGAGATGCCAAAAGAGTAAAACCTTCCCACAGTGATGGCGACAGAACGAAGCACGACTACAACGGGAAACAGCTGGCCAAGCAAGGCCAGAAGAAGGAAAAGCCAAAGGATTTCCCCACACCAAGCACTCCCCACTCAGAGATGAGGCAGAGGATCCCCAGCTCCCTCCTGGTGCAAGGTTATCCTGCTGCCCTCGGCGGCCACGGCTTCAGGTTCAGCAGCTGAAGATGAACTGTGGGCAACCAGGAGAGAAACTTCAGAGAGAAGGTTTTAAAAAATGGGATGGAGGGGCCGCAGAACTCAGCTTTGCCAGCATCAGCCTGGTTCTCTGTTGAGGGAAGACAACAGAGTGGTCCAGAGGCGTTTTCAGGATGAGCAGTTTCCTGCTAACACTGCGAGCCTGAGAACACTCGACCAGCTTCTGTCTCCTTTGCTCATCAATCTCGTGGACAGCACCTCACTGCACGGGAGCAGTCAGGGGAGCAGTCAGGGGCTTCTGAGCAGGCAGGGAATGCACTGGGAGGGTGGGCAGGCCCTGGCACAGGGTGCCCAGAGCAGCTGCGGCTGCCCCTGGATCCCTGGCAGTGCCCAAGGCCAGGCTGGACACTGGGACTGGGAGCACCCTGGGACAGTGGAAGTGTCCCTGCCCATGGCAGGGGTGGGATGGGATGAGCTCTGAGGCCCCAAATCATGCTCTTTGCCCCTAAGCAAGGCTGCCCAGCGCTCCAGAAGGCAGCACAAGGCTCACCCCTTGCCAGCAGGCTGTTTACAGAGAGCGAGCCACACGAGAGCCCTGGCAGTGCCCAGCAGTGCTGCGCTGTCTCCATTACAGCCCCATGGATCCCCTCCAGGCGCAGGAGCCAGGGTGTCCTCCCCCCTGCTGTCAGTGCCCACACAGCACCGCCAGGCTATAAAAAGCACCCTGCACCGTGTCCCCGGGCCGGGCTGGGGGGCACAGCGTGCAGGCACAGCGTGCACACAGCACTCCTCCCCAGCACCATCCGCGGAGGGCCCGTGGGTGGCTCTGCTCCAGCGCTTGGCTGGATTTAAAATCCAGATCATGCACTGGCCCCGGAGCCTTGGGACGCCAGGCAGCTAAAACAGGCTGGCTGAGGGATTAGAAAGCCTCCACCCCTGGCCGTTAAGCACAGGCCACTGGAACAGCCTGACTTGCATATCAAGCGTGTGTGACAAGTTACAATATTAGCAGTGAGAACGCTAATTACCACGGGCGCGTTATTTATTTGTCTGCTCGCTCGAAATTTACAGAGGGGGGGAGAAAGAAAGGGAAAAAAAAAAAATCCTTCAACGTTTACAAGAAAGCAATTAGGGCAGCAAATGGATTATTTCTCTTTAAACCTATGAGAAAATGCTCAGTGCATATTTCCTCTCTAATTTGTCTGCACTCAAGGAGCTATTTTTGGAAGTCTCCCTAGACTGTATTGTAGCACCACATGTACTGTAATGGCATTTTAATTAGCCCAGAGAGCTGGAAGATGCACTCTGCATCCGAAAGAGAAGCAGCCTAACAAAATGAGAGCATCCTTCCCTTTCCCTTCTCGGAGATTTACAGCAGCTATCAAGCCCAAATACCAATTATGGCTTCGGCTGGAACCGACTGCGCCTGCTATAAAAACCCAGCGCGCCGCCCCGGCCCGCGGAGCTCCACGCAAACAAACCCGGGCTTTAAGCACCATTCACTCAGCCTTCAAAGGTGGATGGTAAAAATAAAAACGGGCAGAACAGGGGACAGGAGGAGGGGAGACAAGTGAAAAAGGAGATGGAGCTGTAGGGAGTGATCAAAATGCCCGTTTTAGAGGAGAGTTAACCCAGTCTCGTTCCTGTGGGGTTGTTTGGGGGCATTTTTTAATGATTAGGGTTACTGCAACTGCCAGGGAGTGACATCGTGCATCACCATCACCAGGATGGTTTGGTATATATACATATATTTAATTTGCCTTCATTTTGACTCCTTGCTGTGGATGCAGTAGAAAGGTCGGGCTGGTGGCCACCTCAGCTCCGGAAGAGGCTGGCACACCTGGAATAGCAAATCCCCTCATGCCCTTGGCAATCCTGACTGCTCCAGAGACATCCCAGAATGCAGGTATCACTCCCACTGAAGCCAGGAGCCCAGCACAGCACTCAGCACCTCGCTAGAGAGAACCAGGATGGGGCTCAAGCTTTCTTTTGCATCAGAATCCACACAAACACCTCACAAGAATCTGATGGTACTCAGGTATAACATCTGCAAGAGCTTGGCACTGCTCTCCTACCCTGGACCTTGTAAAGATACATCCTGCAGGTCACTGTTTGGTTAACATCAAGGTAAAAGCATAAAAGGAAAGATAAAAAAGTTCAAGGCCAGGTTGGATGGAGCTCTGAGAAACCTGATCCAGTGAGAGGCACCCCTGGCCATGGCAGGGGCTTGGAACTGGATGGTCTTTAAGGTCCCTTCCAACCCAAACCCAAATTCTGGGATTCTGATGGTCAGCAGCTGCCTACACAAAAAGCAACATTTAATTTATTACTAGGAAGTTATCCTAGAAGCCAAAATACCTAGGAAGCATTTAAACAGGAAGCTGTGGTCCTCAGGATGTTGACAGGCTGACATCCAAACGACGAGACACCACTTTTCCCCTGGAAGCATTGTGTTCCCCTTCCCATGCCATTATTTTCCTTAATTCCCTGCAGTGGGAGGATGAAGCAACTCCCACCAAACATGACAATCTTCAGCCTCCTCGGCAGACTGCGGTGACTTCATCCGCAGGCAGCCGAGGGGAGACGTGTCACTTTGGAAATCCAGGGGAGCAGAACAATCCTTTAGGTGGCAATGCCAGCGAGCAGAGGTTTGGGGTAAGCCACCCGCTGCACCGGAGAGCTTCCCGCTCGCTGGCACCATCACGGCCAGAAGGAGGAGCTGCCCATTCCAGGAGATTTTATTCCCTTCCCTTGTGGGCAAGGAAAGACAGAAAGCTCCCCACAGCCAGCCTTCCCACTGCCCCCCAACAAAGCACACAGGGGAGGAAGAATAAAACATGCTCACTACAATACTACTACAGTATTTCATGTCTGTTTTTCCTTCCAAGCGAGAAAACCTCACGCATTTAAATAACACTGCTTTTCATTCCATTTTTCTCCAGCTGCTTTCAAAATCAGCTCATTTGGTCCACAGGAAACAACTATGGAAAGCCAGGTAGAATTAGGGCTAAGCTCAAGCACACAGCTGGAGCAACAACACCCCGATCACCCGGGGCACCCTGGGCACTGGGGATGGCTCTGGAAAGGAATCCCAAGGAAGGAATCCACCTGCTGCCATGCCCCACCCCGCACCCACCTGGCAGACACAGCCTCCCACAAAGGTGCACAGGCCTGTGGAGCAGCGGTGTCCCGACCATTCCCCAAGGAGCTCTGACCCCGCGGAGCGGCAGGAGCCGGAGTCCCGTCCCTGGGCGCTCTGCTGCTGGGCAGTTCCAGCCCGTCTGGTCTCTCCAGTGCCAGGAAAGGCTGAGCTCTGATCTCCCCCTGCCAGGCACCGCCCACGGAGTGACATTCCCAGGCACAGAGCTCCGTCCCAGACCCGGCTCTATTTCGGGCCGAGCCGTGTCCTGCAGCCTCTCTCCCGTGGCCATCCCACACCTCCTGCTGCCCAGCGCCAAGCAAACCCCAACCCACAGCCCAGGGCTTCCACCGCCACTACTCCCAGCGTCCCCAGGGCACTGGGAGACTCGGGGTGGCATCCACCACATCCTGGTGGTTACCTCAGTCCCCGGGGAGATGCTGCCTGCAGGATCAGCCTGGCACTCTGCACAGCACCTCCCCGTTATCCCACCCTCATCCCATAGAAAGCCAACTGGGATGAACACCAGGCAGGAGGAAAAGCATCCCTGTCTACCTGCTCCTGACATCATTTCCTTATCACAAGGCTGGAGCCCCTCTGCTCTGGAGCCAGGCTGGGAGAGCTGGGGAAGAGAAGAGAAGCTCCAGGGAGAGCTCAGAGCCCCTTGCAGGGCCTAAAGGGGCTCCAGGAGAGCTGCAGAGGGACTGGGGACAAGGCATGGAGGGACAGGACACAGGGAATGGCTTCCCACTGCCAGAGGGCAGGGATGGATGGGATCTTGGGAAGGAATTGTTCCCTGGGAGGGTGGGCAGGCCCTGGCACAGGGTGCCCAGAGCAGCTGCGGCTGCCCCTGGATCCCTGGCAGTGCCCAAGGCCAGGCTGGACACTGGGGCTGGGAGCAGCCTGGGACAGTGGGAGGTGTCCCTGCCCATGGCAGGGGTGGGATGGGTGGGATGGGCTTTAAGGTCCCTCCCAACCCAACCCACTCTGGGATTCTGTGATTCCACAATACCTGCTGTTACCCACCAGCTTTAGGCTGTCTGTGTGCATCATCTTCGTGTCAATTATGTACAGATTTCTAAAATTTGGACTTCAGATATTTTTAAATCCGAGATTAAAAAAAAAAAAAAAAAAACAGACTCCCATTTCAAAGCATCTAAAAGTAGATTCCACTTTCACAGACTTGGTGGAACAGCAATTTCCCCACTTGCGGCGAAGGAGCCGAGACTCCGCTGCTTATGACTATAAATATATTCATAGATATTTTCCCTGGCACAAAGCACTTCAATTTTAAAGGCAAGAGATTCATCAACTCTTCTGGAGAGCTTCATCCTTTTGCTGCTTTGATTCTGTCAGCGAGCACACGCTCCTGGCAGGAGTGGAGGAGGGCACAATCTGCCACCATCTGCAGGGTGCAATCCATCTGAAAAGGTGACTGTCCTCAAGAAATTAGCATAGTCCAAGCATTTAACTTCGCACTGGAATATTATGTTCAACCAACAGGCTCTTTCCAGAGCCATTCTGCAGAATGTTCCTGCTCCCTGCGTGGTGCTGGGTTTGGGGCTTTTTTTAAGTTTAAATGCAGCCTTTTAACAAAAGTGGATAAAATTTTCCATCCTTCTTGGGAGGCGAACGGGGTAAAGGCAGGATTCCACCACCCTCCCTCGCAGTTAAACGTTTCTTGGGGAGATCAGCGCTATCAAAGCGAGGTGTTCAATCTGCTGAGGCAGGTCCTGTGAACTTGAGCACAGTAAGAAAAGCCAACGCCCCGGGACTGCCTGGGCACTGAGCGGGAGAGGCGCTGCTGGCAGCGAGCCACTCCCCAATCACCCGCTATTCCCAGCATGGGAGCCCCCGCTGCACAGCCACGAACCCACAGGCACGGTGCCCCTTTGATCCAAACCAGTGTTCCAGCAGCTTCTTCACGACTGATTGCTGGTACGAAAACGAAGCAAGGCAAGAGGGGAGGGGGGTGGAAAAAAAAGAAGCACCTTGAAATCATCCGCCATTGTCAGCAGCGGGAGAGAGGCGAAGTGCATCTTCGAGGCGGGAGAGAAGGTTCAATAACCTGCTTAATTTTCCCTTCTCTCCGGATGAATAGACTGTCAGGAAGAAATCCAGCTGAAAGATAGCCTGGCTCTTCCACAGATTCAAACGAGGCTGCAGCTCCTGCCCACGCGCTCCCAGGACGCGATGTTCGAGCTAATGAGATGCCACGGGAAGAAGAGGCTTCCTTCCTTCCAGGAGGGAACAAACTGTCTGTGATGGGAAGCAAGGAGTGTGGATTGCCTGCCAGCCCCGTGGCCGGCTAGCACACGTGCTAAATGAGACTGATCCACACAAGGGATCAATCTGGGCAGGCTCAGGATGGAGATCAGGTTGGCTATCAGGGAAAGGTTCTTCCCCCAGGCTCCCCAGGGAATGGGCACGGCCCCGAGGCTGCCAGAGCTCCAGGAGAGTTTGGACAGCGCTGCCAGGGATGCCCAGGGTGGGGTTGGTGGGGTGGCTGTGCAGGGCCTGGGGTTGGACTCCATGATCCTCGTGGGTCCCTCCCAGCTCTGGAGAATCCATGATTCTATGAACTGTTTCCAACGCAGGCTGCATTCTGATCCTTTCCAGTGCAGGAAAGGGAAGTGAGGACACTTACTGAGCAACCTCTTACACTCATGCATGCTAACCCAGGAAAAATTCCTGGCTGCAGCAGAGGGCAGGGAGAACAGAGGCAAAGGAAACTGAGCCTTGGAGCCCTCCATGGGCACTGCTGGCAACGGGAACCATCCAGGATTTCACAAATAAGAAGATGCCTGCTGGCTTCAGGAGCTCCCTGAACACGTGGGGAGCTGGAGAGAGCAGAGGGGAAAAAAGGGGGAGTTTTTCATTGAGGAAAATAAATATGGAGACATGGAAACAGGACAGTCAGCAAACAGGCCTTGGGCTTGATGGACCTGTGGGTCCCAGGTGCCTGCCAGGCTCCAAAGGCTCCAGCCCCTACCCTTCCGAGTGCCCCATCATCCTTTCTGCTACACTCCCCATCTCTCAGGGTAGAAAACTCATCCTCACATGCAATACCACATCCAAGCCAGTAACAGCAGAAAATCTGTAGCTCACCAGGGAAAAATCCTTTTGGTCTAACACTTTAAGGACCACAGGCCAGAGCTGACTGTGCCTACGATCACCCTATGCCTGCTGAAGATGACAACGACACTTTTGGAGTGCCACCCTCACCCTCAGACAGGGAGGAAGGCAAGGTTTCTCCTTGCTTTGCCCAGATTTCAAGCAGGCGCACGTAAAAATTGAGTAAGTTTGTGTACAAAGCTTGGACCAGAAATCACTGGTATCCAGATATCCAGATCCTGTCCCAACACGCTGATTCAAGATGCTCAAAACAAAACTGGAGATAGCGCTTGGTCAAAACCAAAATCATCAGTTCAACAGCCCTGGAAGCACACAAACAAACAGCAATTAAACCAGTCACGCAATTAAAACCAGTCATGGCCAGAGTGCCCATGTTCCATACTTCCAACACTGGCTCTTCACCCTCAAAAGAAACAAACCCCCCGAAAGTGCCAAGCACCAAAGGTTGCTTTTAACTGAAGATAAGAACGTGGAGCCATCCATCAAAAAGAATGTTTTGCATTAAAATACTCACATTATGTATTTCCGTGGGAATTACCACCCTTAAATTAGAGCCACGAAGAAGTCGGACAATTTCTACAGAGAGTTCTGGATGGAGACCACCAAATCCCAACCCAAAGGACAGCTCGCAGCACCTCCCCTCAGCACCTTCTCTGTTCCATCCTCATCATGGAAGGCAGCAGAAAGCTCCAAGAGAGGAAAATCTCACCAATGCCACCAGGAAGGCACAACCCACAACTCCCTGGCACTCAAAAATCCCCTTTACTCAGGTTCTGTGGCACGTGAGGGGTTAACACAAGCTGAAACACTGGTGCAATGCATAATGGGTTTTCCTTACCACAGTGGATCATTATTGCATGGTGATCTAATACAGTAATAGTAGATAATACCAGTAATATGGATTTGCTTTAGTAAAAGCATTTGAAATTGCATTAAACACAGTAACACGAGAACGGCACCTTGTGAAACGGAAGTTTCTAATTCCTGGTGTGTAGAGGAGCCACTCCTGTTTGCAAGCCAAGGGGAAGCAAGCCTGTCTTACCATGAGGCTGATCCAAAACCAAGGAATAGCAGAAAAGGCCATTCCAGAGACCTCAAGTCCCACCAGCAGCTCAGCAGCACTGCTGAACCTTGTCCCCGAGTGCTGCATCTCACAGGCCTTTTGAACCCTCCCAGGGACAGTGCCCTGGGGTGATGCCTTCATTCATCTGCACAGACATTTTCCCAATATCCACCCTGAGCCTGCCCTGGCCCAGCCTGAGGCTGTTCCCTCTCCTCCTGTCCCTGTTCCCTGGGAGCAGAGCCCGACCCCCCCTGGCTGCCCCCTCCTGTCAGGGAGCTGTGCAGAGCCACAAGGTCCCCCCCTGAGCCTCCTTTGCTCCAGGCTGAGCCCCTTTCCCAGCTCTGTTCCCTGCTCCAGCCCCTCAGGGTCCCTCTTTTTGTGGGGAACCAAAGCTGGATCCAAGGTGCAGCCCCAACACTGGACTTTGTGTACGTTCAAAATAACGTGACAAAGAGGAGAAAAGAAATTAAAAAGCATTTTAAAAGGTATTATTGCCTGCTCCTTCAGGGCACAGAACTTTTATCCACAAGGTGCAGCCTTCACAGGGGGCTGAACAGCACCAAACACCTCGTGGGGCTACACTTTGATAATGCCATGGCTGCCCAGATTGCTCCAGGTCTGCCTGGAGACAGAGAACCAGGAATCTCAGGAGCTGCAACACCTGGGGGACCTCGGAGTCCCTGAGGATGTCCCTGAGTGAACAATCAGCATGATGAAATACTTTTTGTGTGTTACAAAAGGAAACAAGTGTTCTAAGAAGTACTCAGCAGAGATCTCCTGATGGAATTGTGAGTAGGGCCGGGAGAGACCTTCAGTCCCATACCATCTCACCCCTGCCATGGGCAGGGACACGTTCCACTGTCCCAGGCTGCTCCCAGCCCCAATGTCCAACCTGGCCTTGGGCACTGCCAGGGATCCAGGGGCAGCCCCAGCTGCTCTGGGCACCCTGTGCCAGGGCCTGCCCACCCTCACAGGGAATAATTCCTGCCCAATATCCCATTTAACCCTGCTCTCTGGCAGTTTAAAGGCATTCCCTGTGACATGTCCCTCTGTCCCTTGTCCCCAGTCCCTCTGCAGCTCTCCTGGAGCCCCTTTAGGCCCTGCAAGGGGCTCTGAGCTCTCCCTGGAGCCTTCTCTTCTCCAGGAGAACACCCCCAGCCCTCCCAGCAGAGGGGCTCCAGCCTTTGGAGCACCTGACAGTCCCACACCCCAGCACGAGCAGGGAATTAAACCCACACAGCAAAGGCCAGGAGTTACAGACCTGCACCAACAGCAGCTCCAAAAAGTGCCACTGTTCTTGGTAAGCAACAAATACATGGGAAACAAAAACAAAAAAACACCCCTGATCTTTCATTTAAACTCATTTCTGTGTTGTTATGTTGGTTTCTGCTTCATCACTGCAAGTAGAAAAGCGTAAATTAAGATACTTCGGTTTACTACTTAAGTTACTCCTTAAGGTACCATTTACTCAGAAGCAGTTAGACAAAAAAGGGATGATTTCAGGTTTTGCTTTCTTGTTGGTTTTATGGGTTTTTTCTTAAACTGGAGTTATTTCTCTCCCATTTCTCACTTAAAACCATGCCTCCCATAGCCTTCCATGTGCCCTGACCTAAATCCAGCTGGCACCTCCCAGAAATCCATCAGAATTCCTCTGCAGCCAAGAGGTCCTCGCTTATCATAGGAGGGGAAAAACATTGCAAACAAGGTGATCAGTAAGTGGGGGAGTGGGTCCCACCTCACAGATCAGAATGTACTGGGCCTGGAGAACAGGAGGCTCAGTTTCCCATTCCCTAGAACCAGTGCACACTCTGAGCCTGAACCTGCTGTCCCACCTGGATGTTACTTACAGTAACAAACCACAGTGCCTACAAATCTGCTAAACAGCAAATACCTCCATCAGTTTTGGCTGCATCCTCCAGTGTTTTACACCAACAGCCATTTCTGGGCTGCCTTCCCCCAGCCACTGATGGAGAATCCATGGCTGTCTGTGCAATCACACACAGCAGCACTGCCTTCTGCTGGTCCTGCTGCATCCCCATCCAGCCAGCAGCGCCAGTCAATGGCCTCCCCAAAAAAATCAATCCTGGCCCACATTTCAATCCCCCCCAGTGCCCAGCCAGCAGGAATTGCTCATCCTTTGTGCACCACAAGCAAAGGAGCAGCTGAAAACACTTGACATCTGTCAATCCAGGTGAGATTCCCTCAGTGCTGGGTGCTCGCCCCCGGAACTGGAAGTGCAGCAAGGCAGAGCTGATCCCAGCATCGCTGCAGCTCTGCACAAGGACTCATCCCACCCAAAGCCTTTCACAGAGCCAGGGAACATCCTGAGAGGAACCCACCAGGATCACCCAGTGCAGCCCCTATGGCTGCACAGCCACCCCACCAACCCCACCCTGGGCATCCCTGGCAGCGCTGTCCAAACGCTCCTGGAGCTCTGGCAGCCTCGGGGCTGTGCCCATTCCCTGGGGAGCCTGGGCAGTGCCCAGCACCCTCTGGGGGAAGAACTTTTCCCTGATCTCCAGCCTCACCCTGTGGTTTGATCCCTCTCTGCTGCATGTTTAGCCATCGAGTACTGCAAGTAAATGCTCGCTGCTTCCCCTCAAACTCCTCCTCGATACCCGAGGCATGTCCTTGGACAGGTTTTTTTGAACATATTGTTCTCGAGCCATGGTTTAAAATTCACTGTGGCCCTGCGTTGCTGTCATCCTGCACTCCTGTCTCTGGCATACATGAGGTTTGACCTTTTCAGATTTACATTTACAGCGATCACAATCCTTGTGAGCTTTGCTACAGACAGGGAAAAAAATGAATTGAGCGGAATTTCTGGAATGGTGACTGGACTGCTGATGTTTCCTAAGGCAAAGCACACACTGCTTCTATTCCAGCTTCCTAATACCCTGGTAAACAACAGAAAATTGAATGACAAAGGAACCCTAACTAGCTGGAATCTTCTGAAAGATGGAAAACAGACTTCCAGGGCTGCCCACACAAGCGAAGCAGCTTCGGCAGTCACTGTTCAAGGGTAGCACAAACAATGCTCCAAATGAAGAATGCGGCAGGAAAAAAAAAAAATAGGAAAAATGCAGCCCAGCAGCTGGATTTCCAACTGAAGGGAGGAAAGCCAGGCACTTCCAAAAGTGCCCCACCACGGACCCAGCCTCATGCTTCTCCCTCTCCTTTGTGCTGCAGATGCTGTGCTTGTTTTCCTGGTGTCCCTAATTCATGTGGATCCCTTCCACCCAGCTGTCCCAGCAGCACACAGAGCCTCAGTGTGTTCCCAGGCTGTGGGAACCCCAGCCTGCAGCAGAGCTTCCTCTGCCATGCAGCCCCCAGAGGGAGGCAGGCATGCTTCTCCTGACACATCCATCACTCATAAACACACACAAACCCCAAAGCTCTGGATTTTAACAAGGCTTGGAGGGACAGGACACAGGGAATGGCTGCCCAGGGCCAGAGGGCAGGGCTGGATGGGATCTTGGGCAGGAATTGTTCCCTGGGAGGGGGGGCAGGCCCTGGCACAGGGTGCCCAGAGCAGCTGGGGCTGCCCCTGGATCCCTGGAATTGTCCCAGGCCAGGCTGGACACTGGGGCTTGGAGCAGCCTGGGATAGTGGAAGGTGCCCCTGCCCATGGCAGGGGGTAGAATGGGATGAGCTTTAAGTCCCTTCCAACCCAAACCATCCCATGATTCTGTGATTTGCCAGCATTCCCATCCTATGAGACCACAAGAGAGCAGAAACAGGCTCTTGGATAAGGGTGATCAGCTCTGGATAACCATGATCCTCCTCAGACACACAAATTCCTGGGCTTGGCTCATGAAGGTCCCACAAACTTTGGCTTCCCCAGCCCTAAGTGCCCTTTAGTGCCACAAAACACCTGTGCCCAATCAACCCTTTTGCTGTGCCTCATTTTTGAACAGGGAAAATCAAGGGCACGAGGAGGAAAGGCAAAGCTCAAGGAATGGCAGCATTCCCCAGGCCACTTTTCCAGACCCCCTACCCCAGACCCACCACCCTGCCAGTCACTAGTCTCCCACCAAATCATGGAACCATTACAGCTGGAAAACTCCTCTAGGACCAAGCACAACTATTCGCCCAGCACTGCCAGCTCCACCACTGAGCTGCGTCCCCAAGTGCCACATCCACAGTCTCCAAAAACCTCAAAACAAATTCATCTGCCATTTATAATGAGCGGGGGAGACCCAAAACATTTTCTATTTAATCACCTGTGGTGTTTCCAGCACGAGACACTGATGTGCTTGTACAACACCGCTACAGACCAGGAGCATCTGCCTCTGCTTTTAGCAATTTTTTTCCTGGAATACTCCTGCTGTGCACACTCCATCCATCAATAAAATCCATCGATCAGTGTCAAGCACCAAAACCCAGCAGAAAGGTAAAGAGAGGATAAGGAATTGAGAGCTGACTGCAAAGGAGGCAGCTCCCAGGACAGAGGACATGGGATTACTGTCAGAAGGGAGATGGGCAGCACAAACTCTAGGAAAGGTGAAAAGAAGTAGGAAAATAGGACACAGATGGTTAAAACAACACCTTCCCAGTCCTGCTTGGGGCTAAGAGATGGATTTCAACATTGCTTGGGAAGCTCTGCCTGTGAAAGAGAGACTTCACAGTACCCATAAGCTTTTGAGCAAAGCAGCCAAAGAAGTGAGAGCCTCAGCAGAGCTTTGTCCCAGTAGAGGAGTGATCACCCTGGGATGTGCTGGTCCTACACGCCCCTGCCCTTCCAAAAACCAGGCAGCAGAGTGGGGGCTGGGTGGGGTTTTCTCTGGCAGTTTGGGATATGCTGTGCACACAGTTCTCTCCATGCCAGTGCCGTGTGCTGAAAAAACACTGCAGGAAGCAGAAGCAGCTCCCTGAAATCTTCAAAGGGTGGTTGATTTTTTCACCCCAAGAAATTAAAAACTGTGGTGTGCCAAGAAGAGAACAAATCATCAACAGGCTGCCAGGTTGTTTTACTCCTTCTTAACTCGTGATTACCACCACCCATTCCATCATCTGGGGCTAAGCAGAGCTCCAAAGAGATGTGTGGGATCAGAGATTAGTTCTGACAGTTTGAATTATTCCCTCCACACTCGGAAGGAGAAGTAGAAGAGAGGGGAGTTTGGGGTGGCTTTTTGGTATCCTCCAGCCTGGTTTGTCCTTGATTCAGTTCATTTCCACTCAAACAAACCCCAGCTGCTCATGGGTAGGATCAGCTTCACAGGACACAAAGCTGTAACCACACAGGCAGCTCCACGGCCACGAGTGCTGGAGACACCAGCCCTGCACTTTGCCCCAGCTAACAGGGGAAAAACACACCAGGAAAAACAAAAACACACCAGGCCACTTCAGCCCCCATGGTCACTGCCTGGTTTTCTCCTGGCCTTTTGCCATAAAATCATGCAATGGTTGGGGTTGGGAGGGACCTCAAAGCCCATCCAGTGCCTCCTCCTGCCTGGGCAGGGACACCTCCCACTGTCCCAGGCTGCTCCCAGCCCCAATGTCCAGCCTGGCCTTGGGCACTGCCAGGGATCCAGGGGCAGCCACAGCTGCTCTGGGCACCCTGTGCCAGGGCCTGCCCACCCTCCCAGGGAACAATTCCTGCCCAATATCTCATCAGAACCTGCTCTCCTCCAGCTTAAGGCCAATCCCCCTCATTCCATCCCTCCATGACTTTGTGAAAAGTCCCTCTCCAGCTTTCTTGTGAGAATCCTTCCTTTCCCCACCTTGCTCCTGCATTTCTGCCTCTGCAGTAACCTTTTGACTGAAGCAGAACAACTGTGCCTGCAGACCAGCAAGAGAATTAATTAAAACAAAATAATAATAAATACCCCCCCTCCACAAAATAGATTCTTAATACAAATTCAGACCTACATTTTAAAGTACCAGGAACAAGTCAATCAAAGCTAAGTTTGTATTTCCAAAGGACAGAGAGCCTTGGCACTACTTCCCAGAAAGAAACCGTTTTCATTTCAAGTCAAAGTCCCAGCTAGAAATTCTGGTCATACACACACTACCCAGAGTTCAAGGAGCATTTGGGAAACACTCTCAGGGATGTACAGGGTGGGATTGCTGGGGTGCCTGTGCAGGGCCAGGAGCTTGACTGGGTGATCTTGTGGCTCTTCCAGCTCAGGATATTCTGTGATGTTACGATTTCATTTTTCACCAGTTTCTGTCTGCCTAATCCCTGAGAAGAGCAAGGAGCCAGGCTCCAGCCTGAACTCCAAGAGCACTCCAGCAGCTCTGCTGCCAAAGGGTAAAAGGCTTCTTGAAGCATCTTCAGTTCTCGAATCAAAGGGAACGTCACTCACTAAACCAGCATAAAAACAGGAGGCCCTGGCCTATGGATTCTGTGCTGACAGGCTAGAGCTCAGAAGTATCACTGAGAAGAGTGAAGGAATAAAGAAAAACACAACATGAAGACTTTTTGTTGTGAAGACCTTGAAAAAGTTGAGGAGCAAATCGAAGGCTCAGAAAATGGTGAAAAAAGCAGAAACATCCCAAAAAAAATCCTTCCAGGTTCCAGAATGACAGCATCCCGGAGCATTTAACAATTTCCACTTAAGCTAATAGAAAGATTGAACTTTAATTTCCACTGAATTCCTGCCAAAAGCTTTCCTTCAGCTGAGGATGGAAAAAGCATTCTCCCTCCTGCTTTTTCAGCTTGTTCAGGATACACAGCAAGGAAAGGAGGTTTGCACCAGGGCACGGAGCGACAGGACAACAGGAACGGCCTCAAGCTGAAGGAGGGCAGGGATGGATGGGATATTGGGCAGGAATTGTTCCCTGGCAGGGGGGGCAGGCCCTGGCACAAGGTGCCCAGAGCAGCTGGGGCTGCCCCTGGATCCCTGGCAGTGCCCAAGGCCAGGCTGGACACTGGGGCTGGGAGCAGCCTGGGACAGTGGAAGGTGTCCCTGCCTTCTTGTGCCAGGCTGCCCTTTTCCTCACTCCTGAGCCTTAACTGCAGCCATCCCCAAGCTGGAAATGCACTTGTTCACAAACCAAAGATCAGCAGGGGCCTCACAACAATCCAGCCCCTGCAGCTGTGGCCATTGAGCTTTACAGCTCCTGTAACTCCAGGCAGGGGAGCAGCAGCTTCAGTCTGGGCAGGTCCCCAGCTCCTCTCTGGCTCCAGGCTGTACTCCTGAGGGTTGGTTAGCCTGGAAATGCAGGGTTAGGTGGCCAAGGATCCATGAAAGCACTGGTGGATGAAGCAGCCACTTGTCCTGCACAACAAGGTGAGCCAGAAGATGCTAGAAATCCACTTGGGTGCTTCATTAAGCAATTAGAACCTGTTAAATAACCCACAAAGGTGCCCTAGGGATCCACCTGACTCCAGAGGACTCCCCTGTCCTCATCTCCCACTGCAGCCAGGCCGAGGAAGGGCACGTCCCTGAGAGGCTCCTGAACACCGAGGTGGGAGTAACACTGTAGCTTGCAAAGATCCAATTGTTCCCTCAGCACTGCCAAGGCCACCACTAAATCATGTCCCCACAGGTGCCACATCTGCTTGTCCTTTAAATCCCTCCGGGGACGGGCACTCCAGCACTGCCCTGAACAGCTGTGGAGTTCAGGAGGGACTGACTACCCTTTCCATGAAGAAATTTTCCCTACTAACCAAGCTAAACCCACCCTGTGCCACTCGAGTCCAAGAGGAGGCCATCTGTGGAAGAGCCTGGGAGTAACTGCTGGAACAACTCAGAGAAAGAGATCAGGAATAAAAGCCAGCTAAGCATATGAGGGTCCTCTGCAGCATTCAGCTCTCCAACTCCAAGTGGTTTTTATCTGCCTTGAACTCCCATCCTGCAAACAGGTGATGCAATGAACTGACAAAAAGGAAAAGGTTCTTCCCCCTCAGGGTGGTGGGGCACTGGAAGGGGCTCCCCAGGGAATGGGCATGGTCCGAGGCTGCCAAAGTTCAGGGAGAGTTTGGACACTGCTCTCAGGGGTGCCCAGGGTGGGGCTGTTGGGGTGTCCTGGGTAGGGACAGGGGTTGGACTGGATGATCCCTGTGCATCCCTTCCAACTCGGGATACTCTATGAAAACAGCTCCCTCCTGGCCAATCTGCCTCCCAGGAGTTAAACCAGCCAGGAACAAGATCCCCAAGTGCAGAGAAGGAGGCAGACAGGCCTGTGAGTGTCCATTTCCATGGGGAAACTCTGAGGTTGTCCAAAACCTGCCAAAATTAACGATCGGAGAGTCCAGAGCAGGAAAAGATGGGTGGAGGGGAAAAACCCGGCATGCTCTGTAGTGTTTTATCAACATTTATTTATTTATTTTGAAAATGCTGGGTGGAACACGGGGAATTAATAGACCACCATATGCCCATGTGCTTCATCTGCTACAGCGATTTATTCTTATAGTTCTTTTACTACCTTCCTTGGGAACTGAATGGGAGAAGGAACAGCATCCTGACACTTGGAAATTAGCTCGTTTTCACGACTGTCAGCAGGAAAGCAGGAATTAATCCTCTCATTTCAGCCTGAAAAACAGCGACAGTAAGCCCAACGAAGAAAATAAAAATAAAAATTGTTTCTGTGTTTCTAAGGCGGGGGGGGGGGAAGTGCTTGGAAGAGCAGTGGCCTTATTATGCTGGCAAGGCTACAGCCCATGAGATCAATGTTTTGATGAGCACAAGGACTTGTGCCAGAGGGGGACGGGAAGCAGGAGAGGAGACTTCAATGGGCTGAAAGCATGGAGAGAGGAAGAGGCAGGGAAGTGGTTTGGGAATGAATTAGGTCAGGGGTGCATTTAGGACAAGGGAGAGCAGGGAATGCCTGAACAGGGACAAGGGAGCTGGTGGGACCTCAGCCACCAGCCCTAGAGGCTGGGAGGAAAGATGAGAGATGGGAATGTGGTGGCTCTCACCTAGAAGTGAAAGGAGGGTTCTTAGAGGAGGAAAGGAAAGGAGAAGGATTTACAGTGGACTTTGCACAGAACAAGAGAAGCACTAAGGCAGCCCTCACCAGCAGGGCTCAAAGGGAATCCACAAACCTCAGCCAGCTCCCAGGACCAGCTCTGCATCTGGCTTGGACACCTCTCTAAGGTAGCAGAGACTCAAAGTGAACAGCAGATAAGACTCTTGTGGGGTTTGGCTGGTTTGGGGCTTTTTAGCACCTCTCCAAAAGCCTTCCTGCACAGCAGCATGGAGTCATGTCCCACCCCAGGGCTGGCTTTGCCAAGGGGATTTATTTCTGGGCTTGCAATCCCCCCCAAGCTGGGGAAATTTTAATTCGACTGAAATTCTTATTTACAAAAAAAAAAAAAAAAAAAAAANACTTCAGCAAATTACACAACAAAACTTAAAAAAAAAAGAAAGAAAGAAAAAAAGAAACTAAAACTCACAAGTAACTAAACGCAAAGATAAACCTGCGTCCCTTCACACAGAAACACTCATCCACAGCAACCTTGGGCAGAAACCCTGGGCTTCCACACTCCGAAACCTCACACACGAGTCCCTCGAAAACAAGCCCGAATCCGTGCATTCCAAGATGAATTTACGCAGCCAGCATGCAGCGGGAGAGGGCTGGAGGGAGAAAGAACAGCAGCTCCCCACCTCTCCCTCAAACCACAGGCTCTCTCCCCCCCGCCCGGAGCCGGCCTGGAGAGGAGAGGAGCCGCTGCAAGCACCCGGCCGGGCCTGCTGTTCCAAACTGCGAACAAAGGCGCCCTTAAATGTGGTTTGATTGACGCAAATCAAGGGCTGAGCGGGTGATTCATCGCTGTCAGAGCGCGGCACTCGCACAAAACCAGCACCAAACCAGCGCGGGGCCCGGGCGGCCGATGGGCTCCAGCAACACCCGGCGCCATCGGCTCCAACGCGGGGCCCCTCAGGAGAAGGGGAGGGCTTGTTCCCCACTCCTTCCCCTCCCCTCTTCCCAAAGACATTCCGGGTTTTCCCAGGTTGTAACAAATCCCGGGACACGACTGTGTAATTAGCAGCTCGCTGCAGCTCCCCGCGGCTTGGCAGGCAGGATTAGCGTGTCGGAGGAAGCGGAGGCACAACCCCAGCGCAGCTGAGGGAGAACCCAGGGCCGCACCCCGCCCCATTCCCGCTGTTTGACGGACGTGTTCTGGCCCTTCTGGGCCCAAACCCAGCCCACTCCCTCCCTCTCCACACTAAAGACACTTGCCCTCCTCTTTTCCTCTTTTCCTGTCCCGTGAGCTTCTCGAGAGCCCGGCAGGCTGCTTTGGGGCTGGGACACGAGCGATTTCCCCCATTTCGTGAGGGGAGCCTTTGGAAGAGCCCGAAACCGCGGCTCTTGTGCTGACCCCGAACTGGTCCCGCTTTCCTTGAGCTTCAGGAAGCCCTGCAGGGGGGAACCAAGGAAGGGGATAAAGCTGGGATCGCAGAGAAGGTCAGGCTGGGAAGCAGCATTGTCCCGGAGCACGCTGCACAAGGATCCTTCCATTCTCCCTGTGAATCTCAGTGCACAAGGATCCTTCCATGCTCCCTGTGAATCTCAGTGCACAAGGATCCTTCCATGCTCCCCGGGAATCTCAGTGCACAAGGATCCTTCCATGCTCCCCAGGAATCTCAGTGCACAAGGATCCTTCCATGCTCTCTGTGAATCTCAGTGCACAAGGATCCTTCCATGCTCCCCGGGAATCTCAGTGCACAAGGATCCTTCCATGCTCTCTGTGAATCTCAGTGCACAAGGATCCTTCCATGCTCCCTGTGAATCTCAGTGCACAAGGATCCTTCCATGCTCCCTGTGAATCTCAGAGCACAAGGATCCTTCCATGCTCCCCGGGAATCTCAGTCCAGCTTAATTAAAAATCTACAAATCTGTCAGAAGCAGCACGGATCACAAACACTTAGTTCTCCTGGCTGGAAAAGAGTGGGAACTGGGGGAAGAGCTGCTGGGTCACAGGAGGGTCCCTGCCATCAGCAGCAGGCTGGTGCTGTGCTGCTGCAGCTCTCCCACCGCACCCAAAGAGAGCAAACAAACTTCTGCCATAATTAACTCATGAAAATGACACCATTATGTTCCTGCAAACAATTAGGAGACAAAAGAGAATGTACAAAGACCCTGCCAACACCACAAAATAAACTGAAGACATTGTTTCATACTAATTTTCTCATAAACCATTTCAAGACAAACGTGACTAGGTAAGGAAATTCCAACAGCCATGGCCTCTGAGGTCACTCTTCAATCCAAGGAGCATCTTGGGGTGGAAAAGTGGATTTCAGTGGATCAGGGCTGGAAAAGGGTGTCAGGATCTGCCCAGTGGCCTGCACCAAACCTCTGCTCCTCAGCCTTCAGCTCTGCTGGCACAGCAGTCCATGCCAAAGCCTCTGGATCCTGAGCTGGCTTTGCTGGAACAAGCTCATGTTTGCACCTGAGCTTCTCAAAGAGAAGTCAAAAATTACTTCAGCATCCTTGAGCAGCCCAAGGAGGAGTCATTCCAACAGCTCCAGCACATCAGAACTAACTGCTGGGGGTGCAAACAGAGAGGGAGAGGGAGCAGGACAGCAGGGGAGATTTCTCAGAAACACATTACCATGGAAGAGTGGAGTACATGGAGTTTTTTAATCCCTCAGCACTGCAGTTGTCACCGCTCCTCAGGTTCTGGCTTAGTCACCGCTGAAAACAAACCCCAAACATGACTCAAAACCCTGCTGAAGTTTAGCAGTGCCCAGGCAGCCATGGCAGGAGTTTTCCCCCCAGCACTGCTGCCCAGGAATCTGGCAGGATGAGCCTTCAGCTGTGCTCTCCAAACAACAGATCGCTTCTTGTTCCGCCGGCCAAACGGGCAGAGGAAGGGATTCTGCAGGCAGGACCCTACAAGCAGCTGCCTGCAAGAGTCAGCAGCTGGAAGCTGAGGCAAATTATTTTAAAAATAGAGAGGGCACCAGGAGATCAACATGTGAAGATCACGACAAGGTGACAGACAAGAGCAAATACTTTCATTTATAGGATAAATTTCTATAGCTCTCAGGGTTTGAGGCTTAGGAAACCGTCAGCGTGACTAACATCTTTAGGAAGTCCAGAAATGAAATCCTGCCTTGTTTTTGGCTTAATGCAGGAAATCAGCTTTAATGACAACCTACAGTTAGCTCTGGAGTAATTTTCTTTCTGCTTCATTGACATACATGACAAGACTTTATTAGCAGGGCTAAAATTAAAAACAAAACATTTTTTCCCAGCTGCACAGAATGCTTAATGCACACACTGACACCTCAAGAAAAGAGACCGAAAAAAATTATTTCAAAGCAATTCCATCACCTTTTTATATTCCAGCTTCTCCTGGTATTTTACATCAGAAGTTTTGCACTTTGCACAACCACAACCACAGACTTTTCATCATCAAGAATAACCACTGTGCAGCTTGTTTGCATGGAATCCCAGAATGGTTTGAGTTGGAAGGGACCTCAAAGCTCATCTTGTTCCACGGGCAGGGACACCTTCCACTGTCCCAGGCTGCTCCCAGCCCCAATGTCCAGCCTGGCCTTGGGCACTGCCAGGGATCCAGGGGCAGCCGCAGCTGCTCTGGGCACCCTGTGCCAGGGCCTGCCCACCCTCAATGTAAAAAACCCTTATTTTTTATATCTGATCCAAATCAATCCTCTTTTAGCTTAAATCCTTTCCTTACCCCTTGTCCTATCAATAGTTTACATATCCCTGTATTCTTCAGCTGTGTTAAACCTTGTGATAACAGCATTCAAAAACTTCAAATCCGTGAGGAATCACCTCAAATTACACTCTGTTAAAAAAGAATCAAGTTATTTTAAAAGAATTTTTTAAAAGTAAAGGTTTTAAAAGTTAAATAGTATTAGTCCACTGATCGAGTCTGCTGTTTAATAACAGCAGAAGTTTAATAATCCTTCCATGATTTTCCAAGTGCAAGCAGCAGCTCCCGAAGGTGTCATCCTGCCAAGCATCCCTTAAACCTGGTGTGGTTTTTTAAATCTTCCTGCACACAATGTTCCCTAAAAAAAATGTTCTTACAAGAATCTTTCATCTATTCAGAAGCTTTTTCCAATGATAGGACTTGGCTTGTGTGAAATCCTAAAAATATTGAGCCAATTCAGGATCTGTGCTGCCCACTGGGATTGGGTGGTGAGGCACTGCCAGAGGCTTCCCAGGGAAACCATGGATGCTCCATCCCTGAAGTGTCCCAGGCCAGGCTAGATGGGATTTGGAGCACCCTGGGATAGTGGGAGGTGTCCCTGCCCATGGAAAGGGTGGAATGGGATGAGCTTTAAGATCCCTTCCCACCCAACGCAGGCTGAGAGTGCCATATCTGGCTTTTATCATTCTTGTCACGTGGGTAATTTCCAATAATAATCAAATCTGCAACAGCAGTATGGGTTGGATTTTGCTTTCTTTTAGAAATTTTAAGCAGGAGCGATGGTTGAAAAGCTTCAGAAAAAAAAAGAAAAACGCAAAACCCCTAAAAGATTTTGCTTGAGCCCCTCTGTCCAGCATTAGAGAAGAGAAAGGAGAGGGAAGAGAGAAAGGGTAAGGAATGATGATTGTGAAAAGAGAATTTGGTTTTGCTAAGCTGTCAGAGTCCTGCTGCAGAGAGAGGTTACCCAAGGAAGTGATCCTGCAGCACAGCAAACCCACCCCAGGACGCCCCGGTCTACCTCCAGCTGAAATGCTCACATAAAAATCCCCATTATGGTAAAAACCCCAAATCCTAATTTACAGGAGGTCAGCAAGAGCAGAGTCCCTGCCATGGTCAGCAGTGTTTTCTCCTGGCCCCAAGGAGCTTCTCCTGGAACTCCAGCTCAGGGCACGATCGAGGAACAGGACTCCAGTGCCTGTGTAATGAGTGACCAGAGCACGAGGGGAACACGGGATGAAGCCATCAGAACCCAGAGATCACCACAGGGGCCGTGGCTCAAGGCTGCAGTTCCTCGACTCTGCTCTGCTTTGTGTGGCTGAAACCCTCGGCACTGCTTGTTTGTTTTGTGCCTGCTCTGTCTGATTAAAAACGTGTCAGTCACCCAAATAAAGCAAATATTGCCACCAGCGAGCAGGAACTGTCTGCAGAACTGACCCCAGTCGTGCTCCTGACATGTGGGGCTTTGACTGCCACTCTAAGAACCACCAACTCCAAATATTTACTGTAAAACTGCAGAGAATTTTCTAGATATGTCAGGGATATGATTCCTGAAGAGCTTTGGCCGATCAGTCATTTACATCACTTGGGCACCAATTTGGCATTTAGGGGAGGGAGGGAGCTGGGGGTGCTCTCCTGGAGAAGAGAACAATCCAGGGAGAGCTCAGAGCCCCTTGCAGGGCCTAAAGGGGCTCCAGGAGAGCTGCAGAGGGACTGGGGACAAGGGATGGAGGGACAGGACACAGGGAGTGGCTTTAAGCTAAAAGAGGGTAGATTTAGATGGGATCTTGGGTAGGAATTGTTCCCTGGGAGGGTGGGCAGGCCCTGGCACAGGGTGCCCAGAGCAGCTGGGGCTGCCCCTGGATCCCTGGCAGTGCCCAAGGCCAAGGTTGGACATTGGGGCTGGGAGCAGCCTGGGACAGTGGAAGGTGTCCCTGCCCATGGCAGGGGGTGGGATAGGATAAGGTTTAATGTCCCCTCCCACCCAGACCATTCCGTAATTCCCTGAAACTCAGTACAGCAGAGATCCAGGTGAGGAAGGGGCACCTTCCCAAAAAGCTCCCTGAGGAGCAGGGAGGCTCTCAGCTCCTGCTTTGCCCGAGCTGGGAATCACTGAGCAGTTTCCCACCCCAGGCAGAACACAAAGGGCCCGGAGCTGGAGCTGGAGCTGGCCCTGGGAAGAGGCTCTGGAGCTATTTATAGCAGCTCAAGGTGTGTGCTGCCGCTGCCGCTGCTGCAGACAGGGAGCAGCTTGTTTTCCCAGGAATTGATCTGCACGGGCGGATTATATAAACAGTTGTTTCTCGCTCATTTCCACACCGCCGGCATCTCCCGGGGTAGAAACGTGCCTGTCAATACAGCAGCTGCTCGCAGGCAGCAGAGCTGGCAGCAGCTGCAGCGCCTCGAGCTGGGAGCTCTAGGTGAGCTCGGGAAAAGATGTTCCAAAAATACAGCTGCGAAGAAGCCGTCACGTGCAGCTGGATGCAGGCAGAGGAGAGCCATCATCTCCTTCCATGCCGTTCTGCTGCTGTTTAAAAAACCCCAAAGCCAATTTTCTCCGTTTCGCTCCCCATAAATCCCCGTTTAAGCCCTATCCGCACCAGTCTTTTGGATGATGTCGATGGGAAGCTCCGCACCCAGCTTTGGTTTTGGGGAAAGCCAGTCCAATTTCTTTGAAGGCTATTCCTTCTACTGCAATAGTTATCTGCTCCTGCCCCACAGCATTCTCCAATGATTCTATCAGAGCAAATAAAGGCCGGGGAGCTGCTATAAACAGGTAGAGAAGCAATAACCACGCGTGTGAGCGCTCTGCTTTATCTGGCATCATCCAGGGCACACCTCATCTCCTTTGGGTTAATCAGATTTTCGGAGCGGGGCCCAAAAGCTGCAGTTTAACTCCACGGTATGAGGAATGTTCCCTGCACAGAGATTCCTTATCGCTTCTCCATTTTAAAATTTAATGACAAACTGGAGGAGAGAGCCAAGGCTGCAGCCTGCTAAATGCACACTCAGAGGTCGGGGCCCTGAAACTCACTTTCATCTATGGCAGAAGCCACTGGAAAAGAGAGGGAAAACCACCAGCAAGCCTTTGTTTTCCCCTCAGTGAGGTGCTCAGGTTAACTCTGCTGGCTGTGCATTGCAAAAGCAGCACTCACCTAGAGGTTGCTGTTGAGCAACGCGCTCCGACCTCTGTCGCAACTGCAGAAGTTAATTCTGGGCACTGCTGGAGAAAATCCATCTCCTCCAACTGAGGCAGCAGTGTACCACCTCAGGGATCTCAAGGTTGCACCTGAGCAGCTGCTCTCAAACCCAGAGGAGCTCAGCTGACCAGCCAGCACCAGAACAGCAGACCCACAACAACCCACCCCAACAGAAATCCCTGAACACCCATTACTACACCCTCCAAGCCTGGAAGAGCCTTCCCAAAGACTGAGAAACCTGACCTCCAGGCTAACATAACCCCACGCACGTTCTGCTGCAGCCTCAGCAGGTGAGAAGGCATTTCCCTCCTCACATCTTAACAACGAGGGCCCAGGAAACCTCTTCTCATTCCTTTAGATGCTAAAAAGGCAAGCTCAAGTCAGTCCTGGCCAAACAAATGCAAAACACTGTGTTTAACCAGTGTTGTCCTCCCTGGTGGCTGCTGCCCCTCTCTGGGGATGGAGACAGGATCACAGAATCACAGAATGGTGTGGGCTGGAAGGGACTTTAGGATCATCTCATTCCAGCCCTCCTTGTTGTGGACAGGGATGTCACCCAGATGTTGGTTTCTGCCCAGGAGATGCACGTGTGCATGGGTACAGATGTGCAGGTATCCACATTCAGTGTGTGCTCTGCACGTATATTTAACGCCAGCAGAAATTCCCATTTATCATGGCAACCCCATTAGCCACTGCTGCTGCTTCCATTCAGACAGCTCCCTGTGCTTTTTGCACGGGCCTGGAGAGCTGGGATAAGGGGGAAAGGCTTCCCACTGACATAGGGCAGGGTTAGATGGGATGTCGTTGGGAAGGAATCCTTCCCTGTGAGGGTGGGGTGCCCAGAGAAGCTGTGGCTCCCCCTGGATTCCTGGAAGTGTCCAAGGCCAAGTTGGACGGGACTTGGAGCAGCCTGGGAGAGTGGGAGGTGTCCCTGCCCGTGGCAAGGAGTGGGATGGGATGAGCTCTAAGGTCCCTTCCACAGAATGGGAAGCCTGGTATCCCCAACAGCCATCTGGAATATGTGGACCCAACCCCTTCTTTGACAAGGTACAGATTTATTTACTCGGTGTGAATTCTCCTCATGCCCACAGAATGCTGCACTGACCTTGCAGTCTGCAGCTGGACGCTTACGAGACACGAGGCTGGAAAAGCTGGAATGTGGGGGGAAGGTGGCAAGGGGATGGAAGCAAGCCCTCCCTCCCAGCATGGATGCCACCAGGCAGCAGCTCCCCCGAGTTCCCTTGTCTTTTCAAGGGAAGATTACAAAGGTTTAGAAAGCAGCAGCTGCCTCGGGGTGAGATGTGAAACAATCAGCTTGACTCCGTGCCACGCTCCAGCTCGCAGAGAAAACATCATTTGCAGCAGTGGCAGCGAGCCTGCAGGTGAGTGCAGCCCACAGAATTGCTGTTTGGGAAAAAAAAATCCCCAAATACAGACGGCTTAGCAGCAGAGATAACGGCATTTCACTCCACGGGCTTCATCCACTGCGAGAGCTGGGGGAAATGTGTTCCACACGTACACTACCTGCTGCCTGAAACCAGCACCAAAATTTCCTCCTGGGCCAGCAGGCTCTGTGTCCAGGATGTTAATTAGTGCTCCTTTCCCTCCTGCCGTGGGATGAGGGCCAGGTAAAAGCTCTGCACAAGTCGGTGCGATTAACCTGCCAAATCTGTGATTGGCTGCCCATCACGGAGGAGTCACACAGTTAATTCACAGCTCCAGAAGACACAAACACATTTCATGCCTTGCTGAAGCCAGCCGGCATCAGCTGCCTCCTCCCCACAGAGCTGACAAGGCTCACGGACTGAAACCCACGGTTCCTTGCAAAGCAGACTGGAATAGTATGATAAACTGAAAAAGTCTGCAAGTTAATTTGTATCAGCCTGTAATTACCTTCCTTTCTAGAGAGCTCCCTTTATTGTTGTCTCCATGTCAAGGATAAACTGAAAGTTATTCCAACTGCATCCTCCTCATAACAGGCATAGCTTTGAGAGCACCTGCCCAGAGCAGCTGTGGCTGCCCCTGGATCCCTGCAAGTGCCCAAGGCCAGGTTGGACACTGGGGCTTGGAGCAGCCTGGGACACTGGAAGGTGTCCCTGCACGTGGGACGGGATGGGCTTTGAGGTCCTTTCCAGCCCAAACCATTCTGGGATTCTATGGAAACCTTTTCGGAAACCTTAGGCTCCAGGAATCGGATTTTAGACAAGAGTGCTTGTAGGAAGCTATCACTGCTTTCTGCTGCTGTGGGAACAGTGGGATTTGGGGCCAGGGAAACCCTGAGAGCAATAATTAAAGCCTAAAAAAAAAGTGAATTACAGCAGCTATGCTGGATGAAAACATTAAATAAGCGACAGAGAAATACACTGCTCTCAGAGCCATGCTGGTCTGAAACTGCTCACTGCTTTTCCTTCCTTTTCCACATTTATTTCACTTGTTTAGGGCCTATTTTCTATAATTCCTGTTCAGAGAACATCCATTACCTGTCTATTCATGAAGCCATCCAGCCAGGACCCACCCAGGCTCATACCTGGTGATTTCCCAAGTCCAAGTCAAGTTCAGCATCACTCTGCCAGCATCCTTCTGCACCGAGCCATCACCACCATCATCATCACCATCATCATGCCTGGACCATCACAGCAACATAAATACCTAAAAGGACTCTCCAACACTTCAAAAAACCCCCTGCTGCTGCATGGAATGAAGCAGCACGGGAGAGAGGCAGAGTTCAGGAGTACTGAGGGCAAGGACACGGCTGGGGCAGAGCTGTTGCTGGTTCCCCCCACGGGGGACAGAAATATCCCCATTTGTGTAAATACAGCCTTAGTCAACAGGGCGACAAATCCGAACAGAGATAAATGTCACCCGCTGACGTCAGTGCCACAGCAACCTAATCAAAGTACAGCCTTCAGCTATTTTTAAACCTCAGTTAAAGGATTTTTCTTTAAAAAGAAAAAAAAAAAAAAGAAATATTGTTAAAACCCATCTTAAAACAAAAAAAAACAGCAAAAAAAATCCTTGAAAAATAAATGTATTTAGCAGTAAAACAGAGCTGAAATATTTGTTTCCCTCTGGTGCTGTGGCCATACAAGCGAAGCTTTACCCGAGCCCGAAACTCGCTGTTCCATCTGATGCGTCAGTGCACTAGAAAGCAAAAGATAAGGATTTGGGAAAGCGAACACATCAGATTGGCACCGGCCTTTGTATTGGAAATTTACCCAGACAGGTTAAAAATAACACGGGGAACGTTGGGAGCCATGCTGAAGGTCGCTCTCGGCGGAGCTGCTGTTTTTGTAGTACGAGCCGCCGGCGAGACGTGACCGCCACTGCCAGGATTTGTGTCCCGGCACACGCCGGGATCCCCCGGCTCACAGCCACGGCCACGAAGGCTGCTCGGGACCGGGGCTGAGAGGCCGAGCCCAGCGCTTCCTCGATGGACCTGCTTTCCTTCTCAAAGCCAGTGCTCCGTGACTGACGCTGAAAGGAGCTGTTCCTGCCCACTGGCCAGCATTCCCGTCCTGCATTCCCATGGTTTTAAGGCCCGCTGCACCACGGCAGCGCTCACACGCAGCTCGGCACAGAGCTTCAACCTTCAGGCCTTGCAGAGCTCAGTGAGGAGAGAGGAGCACCCACACCTTTGCAGGAGAGCTGGGCAAACATCCACCATGACCAGCCCGAGGGGACGTTCTCCATGGTGACCATGCCTGGGCTCTTCGTGGTCACCACTTAGAAAGAAACCACAGAATCCTCAAGGTTGGAAGAGGCCTTCAAACCAGTCCATCAGCCAGTCCAAACACCCACACAGCACCACCATAATCCCCCCTAGTGATATCCCAAAGTGTTTCCAGAATGCTTCCAAAGACTCCACTACCTCCCTGGGCAAGTTATTGCAGTGCCTGACCACTCTTTCAGTAGTTTTATTTTTTCTAATATCCAATCTGAACCTCCCCTGGTGCATCTTGAGGCCAATTCCTCTCATCCTTTCACTTGAGGCACGGCAGAACAGCCTGACCCCCCACTTCACTACAACCTCCTGTCTGGTACTTGTAGTCAGTGATGAGGTCTCCCCTGAGCCTCCTCTTCTCCAGAATGGGAGCTGGAAAGAAAGCAATTCCGACTGGATTCTGGACTTCACAGGCACAAGAGGCTCCTCTGCTTCCTTGCAGTAGTAAAGTCTTCTACAAACACTTCATGTGGGGGAAAGGTGTCTCCAACAGTTACATCTTCAGTTTAAGCTCAGGCTCCTCAGGGAACTTGCAGAAGTCACTCCTGGGTGTCAGCAGAGACCACCTACCGTGCACCCAAGTCCTCTTTCCGTGCTGTCCTTGAAAGGAGAGGTGGAACGGGTTGGATGCTGTTGGGAGTGGCTGGCAGCAAGTGCTCACACTGATCTCTTCCCCTTGTTTGCTGGTTTTAAAGGAAGAAACTTGATGTTCAGGAGGAGCGGGAATCTTTCATTCTTCCTTCATCTGCAACGTGCAACTGATTTAAGGGTTTCTTGAAGTTATCTGTACTTCACAAGGGGGTGCCTGAAACAGGTTCTGCTCCCACGGAAAACCTGGATCTCCAGCCCCTGCAGCCTCATCCAAGTGCACACTCCACCAGCAAGGTTCTGCTGGGCTTCCAAGCTTCACTGGAAGAAGGAAATAAATCTTCAGCAGCAAAAGCACAAGAACATCAGCGCAGGAGGATGAAAAACACAAGGGGAGGGAAGGGAAGAGGAAAATTCCCATCAGCTCCCACTCAGTGAGATCACACACACGCCTCGACTCGTGAAGATGCACATGAAGACCAAGATAGATGTGCATCGATCCCTCTCTCAACCCAGGGCTTGCCTTATTTAATGGGATATAGCAGAGATAAACCTCCGGCACAAACCAGAGGTGGAAGAATCCATTTCCCCACCAGAGAGAATCAATGATTATCCATTTTCCCTTTTATCCTCCTCGTCGCATGGCGAATTGGAGCAAACGAGCTAACGGCAGCTCCCATCTGCTCCCCTCCCAGATGTTCCTCCAGCTCCAGAATCCCCGGCAGAGCCCGCACCAAACCTGGCCTGATGGGATTCTCTTGCCAAATTTAAACATGACGAGCAAAGCAGCTTCCCTTGGAATGCTAAATTTAGTGCAGCTTGACCGTGTAACCCACAGAGCCGGAGTCACGGAGGGGCTCTCCCGGGACTCAGCACTTGTGTCCAGCTCATTTCAAGTAGGGAATACGCCGGCTCGTGGATCTGGAGTAGCACACGGGCTCTAATTGCATAAAAGAACACCAATACAGAAAAACAAAGTCTTTAAGCAAGAGCCATGCTGAGAGCTCCGAGGTCCCCCGCAGCTCTTTCCCAAATACAACCCCACATTCAGGGAGGGGGGGGGGGAAGGAACACAAAGTGCATTTACTGTAACACTCGCGGATGAAAAACTGTAATTGCTCTGCCTTGACATCTGGTTTCTATTTCGCTCCCATTCTATCAGGTTACATAACAAACAGATGATGCACCAGAGCCCCGGAGTTCTTCAGCAAGTCTTGTGCAGATTTGGTGTTTACATTCCTCGGCATAAAAATTCAAGCTATGCCACACACACAGGCATGTTTGAGGCAGACACAGTGCTCGGAGACAAGCGAGCAGCCTGCAGAGGAAAAGTGAGGCTGACTGGGGAGTGTGGGCGTGTTTTCTTCAGAGCAGGTTCCGTGCAGAAAACGCTCCTCTGTCCCGATCCAGTTCGGGAATTGAGGCTGCTCTCGCAGCTGTGCAGACGGAGTTTGGAGGAGCGAGCCCCAGGAACACATCAAGCTTGCAGCCGGGCGAAACACCCGGGCCAAGCCGGTGCCAAATTTAATGATGCAAACACAAATTCCACCCTGCCCTGTTATCTAACCGAGTGCGACCTCCGGGGCCTTCCTCCACCTCCTCATTTGGGGTTTTAGGGTTTGTCGTTTTTTTGTGGGGTTTTTTTTTTTTTTGAGAAAATGGCACTTTTCACTCACTTCTGCTGTCACGGTGATTCACAGCCTCGAGAGCGCGTGGCCAGCACTGGAACTCAGGCATCCACTCCGCTGAGCCTGTCCCCAGACATCACAGGCTTTCTTCTGAGTCAACAGCACATCCTTCCTCGGCAGCAATTCAGGAAGTCGTGCAGTGCTAATAAAGCTGACTCAGCTGAGCACAGGTCCCAGAGAATCCCTCTTCCCTCCCCGAAACACCGGCACGCAGGAATGGATGAGCCAAGAGCTGGAGAATCGTGGAGCTCGTGATGCTCTGGCCCTTCTCTCGCCATTTTGATCTGAAATAATCCTGAATTGTTCTTGAGTCCAATATTAATGGGATATTTTGTTCACAAAGGATTTTCTGTGGTTCAAACAAACAGCAAGTGTCCCCAAACTTTAAGTCACCCCCAAGCTTCTCACTGCACCTTTAACTGCCAGCTTGGCCTTCTTTACCTTCACTTCTTGGGCCAGCAAAAGCACCAGATCATCGAGCACCAAAACTGCCAGAATTATAAACTCATCTCACATATTATTCTATATTCTGTTCTCATTTTGGGCTCTCTGTCTTGCTTCTTAGAGGCCACAAACACCTCGAGCTTGTCACTGTCAGGCAGGACACTCGTCCAGGTCAACATTCAGCTTCCTCAGGTACAACCCAGTCTAGGACTGGATTTATACCTTCAGGAGAGACCAATTCCCATGGAGACTTGCCAACCTCACCACCACAGGTTATTTTTGAAGGAAGCAAACACGGGACCCTCTCCCAGCTACACCCCAAGGGTGTAAAACATGTCCTGTAAGAGGGTACAAGATCCCCATGCTGTGTTTGGGAAACGCCTGCCAAGGCTCCCTGCAGACCAGACCTCTCCGAGCAGGAGGTCACTGACATTTCAGCTGGAGCCAAATATGAAAATAATAAAAAAGCCCTGATGGGCATTGCTGCAATGCCTGCCCATTTCCAAAGGCTGGTGGCTGGCTCTTCTCCTCACATCACCCTCACACAAATCTGCACGCAGCCATGCGCCGTGGTGCCAGGATGGCACCAGAAGCGCTGCAGGCATTAGTCATGGGCAGGCAAGTGGAAAAATGCTTTCTAAAACACCATTTTTCAGGAGCCCTGTTCCTCAGGTACCACAGGTATCTCTCTACTGCCAGCTCACGCAAACACAACAGCAAAAAAAGGGACTTTTGCTGGTCAGAGAACCCCTTCTGGCCACGTCTTAACAATTAAGCACCAAGAAGGCAATTAACAGTATTGTTTTAGAAGGAACACACAGCACTAGGTGCATTCTCCTCCTTACCAGGAGGTGTTTTTCCCTCTGTTTCCACCCTGGACCGGGTTCCTAGAAAGCCCACAAAGCAGCAGCTTAGGGGAAGAAAGAAGGGAAAAGCAAAAAGATAAAGGAAAAAAATCCAACCAAACAATGCCACCTCCCCTTACAAAACTCCAACAACTAAAATATTTCAGGTGTCCCAAGGAAATTCCATGGAAACTAAGCACGGAGGACAAGAGCAAGGAGCAGAGGCAGGGTTGCTGCAGCCAACAGCCCCAGCACTGACATCTCAAGGGACAGCAGTTCCTTACTCCAGGACGTAACTTTACACCTACCCACAGTCTGCTGCTCTTCTTCAAACATCCTAATTAATGTATTTATTCTTCCATTTCACCTCCAGGACATCCTCAGGTGGCCATTCCACTGAAACACATCAGGATCTAGTCCGTGCTGACGGGATGTTTACAGCTGGTGAAGCAGTCTGTGGGTTGTGCTTCGGATGCCTCCTCCTGCTGTTGGGGGGCAACCCAGGCAGCACAGGGGTCCTCTCCAAAATCAGCACACAGCCCAGTCAAAACAGGTCCTGAAGCAGAACAGGGAACCCCACAGGGAGGCCGAGGGATGTGGAGAAGAGTTTAAGTTCCCTGCTTCCCAACACCTGTCTTTGGAGCAGCAAGAGACACTGTGAGGAAAGGGACTGCAAGACTCCAACTTGCTCAGAGGCCAAGATGGAAAAGCTGTTCCTCCAGCACCAAAAATTTTGAGTGCTTATTCATCCCTGCTTGTCATCTGTAAGCAAACTACTCCTCCATTCACTACAGACTGGCAGAATGCAAGGGCGTAGCAGCGCAGGAGCCTTCTCTTTTACTATTATAAATGGTGCTATTTTTGCCTTTGAGCCTCCGGTATCACCGATCCCACATCCTTCACATGCCTCACCCCGGCTCCCTGCGCTCTGCCATTGTGTCTTCCTGAGCTGGAGGTGTTTTTTCCTGCCGTGGCTTCACCTGCTGGGAGCAGAGCCACGTGCCTGCTCCGTGTACAACCCCTCGTTTAGAGCACGGGCCAATTAATGCAGAGCCACGCGAGCCCCGGTGCCACGTATGCTGCACACCCCCCGAGCTTCTGGCACCCCAAACCCAGCGCACGCCCTCCTTCTGCCCTCTCAGCTCTTCCCACCAGCACCAAGCTTTCCCTGGTGCCAGACAAAACTGGGCTGGCACGGCCAGGGGCACTCGGCAGAGCTCAGCAGCTCCAAGAAGCCGCACAGGGAATTGAGGCAGGGCATGCTCGGGGTGATGCCTCATTAGGCGTCGCAGCATTTGTCATCCTGCACCCACAGCGGCGTTTCTGAGCCCAGGGCTGAGGGGGAAAGCACCTCACACAGCTCAATTCCACTTTGCCAGCGTCTAAAAAGGGAGCTTGAGCTGAAGTTACGATTTGGAGACCAGAGACGGCTCGGCCCAAATGCCTCTGACTGCACGCAAGGCCTGAGCCAGGAGATGTGGAAGCTCCGAGTCAGAAATGCTCCAGTTAAAGGACTCAGTGGAAGTGGCCAGCAGCCCCCACTAGTTTCAGTTCGGGGGCAGAAACATCCCAGGCAGATTTTTCCTCCAGTTAAAGGACTCAGTGGAAGTGGCCAGCAGCCCCCACTAGTTTCAGTTCGGGGGCAGAAACATCCCGGGCAGATTTTTCCTCCCTGCATCTTCCCCGCGCACAAAGGTACCCTCAGTCAGGGAAATCATTAACTCGGAAGAGGCAGAGCGGTAAATAACGCTGCTCCAAGCAGATAAATCACACAGAATTTGCCAATACCGAGAATATATTAACAAACCGAGATGTTATTAACAACTGCAAATGTGACAAAAGCAGTGAAGCTCGCAGACACACTGAAAACACAGACTTGGTGGGAAACAGTAAGAAAAAATATTAGAGGAGTGAATACGGAGCATTCTGCCTCTTTCAGAATCTCTGAAAGCTGTCGGTGAGGTGGCATCTTTGCCAGATACAATCTCACCAACAACGGTTCCTAAACACTACCTACTGCTTCTTGCTGCAAAATAAAACCAGCTGAAGATTTTGGGGGGGCGAAAAACCCACTGCAGTCTAAAAGGAATAGTCCCACAGGTGTTTCTTGCAAGAGGAAAAGGAGTTTGTATCACAACAGGACCTACCTCCCAGCACAAGTGTGTCTCATACCTCTGCCTGCTCAAGCCACAAATGTTTATGTGCCTGAACCAGCTACTGCATCATTATTTCTGAATAAAAACAAGCTCCTTCTGCAGAGCTCCCCAGCTTCAGCAGCCTGAAAAGCCAAACGAGACACCACAGCCATGCTCCTTCATCCCAGCTCACCATCCCTGGGAGGGAGGGCTCATCCCACAGCAGAGCCAGGCTGCTGCCACTACAGAACCCAGCTCCAGGGACTGGTGGCTCCTGAAGGGATTCTCCTGCCTGCTTCTCCTGAAGAAAGCAGCTCCAACAGTCAAGTACAAACCAAAACAGGAAGGAAACAATGGATTTTAAGAGTCCACACATTTCTCTGAACACTTCCAGGGATGGCGACTCCACTGAGCAGCCTGTTCCGGTGCTTTACAAGGAAAAAAATCTGACCTCAGGCACAAAGGACATCAAAGACTCCTCAGTGTGTGATGGGCCCCAGCCTGACCAGTGCGGGTAGGGGATCTCCAGCTCTGCAGCGCCCAGGCCCTGGGGAGAAGGAGGCCCAGCTCCAGCTCTGTCCTCACCCCCACACCACTCGCTGCCCACAACACCCACACTGCTGCCCTGTCCAGAGGCACACCAGGCACCTGAGAGAGGGGGAGGTGAGTGTGTGAGTGTGTGAGTGTGTGATCAGCAGGCTGTGGAGAAGCCCAGCCCCAGCCCCAGCCCAGCACGGCCCTAAGGAATAAGCTCTGGCCAGTTCAGACAGGAGGAGCCTGGACAGACACTCAGTGCAGCCACATCAGGGGAGCGGGAGCTGCTCTGTGCCTGCCACGGAGCCCAAACACCGCCCTGGCACCAAGAGCAGCGCCTGCCTGGCAGGGGAGGGAGGGAAGAGCCCACACAGCCTGCACCCCAACACAGGCACGGGCAGGCAGCTGCCAGAAAGCCCCGGTGACACAACCACCCTGCCTTTTCCTGCAGCCTGAATGCCTCCCGGCACCGCCCCGCGCATCCCACACGGACAGGGAAACGCTTCCAAACCTGAGCCTTCCCTCCGAGCTTCGAGCCTGAAGCGGGGAAAAGGGCAGACGGGTGTTCTTTGCACACGTTCTGCATTTTGGCCAAAACAAGTAAATCTCTCAGGGAATGTTAGCTCGCAGCTCCGGAGAGGAGGAGGAAGGCCAAGGGAACAAGATGAAAAATCCTAGGGAATACAGAGTTTATCAAATCCCTGCACTGGGGATTCTCCTGACTGCCTCTCCTGAAGAAAGCAGCTCCAACAGTCAAGTACTAACCAAAACAGGAAGGAAATAATGAATTTTAAGAGCCCACACATTTCTCTGAACACTTCCAGGGATGGTGACTCCACTGAGCAGCCTGTTCCACTGAGCAGCCGTGCTCAGAGCAAGAGAGCAAGCCATGCTGTCCTTTCTGGCAAGGCAAGCCAACTCTGAGCAGTTTCCTCATCAAAACAGGTGTTCTACCTCTGCAAGTCCTTCCAGACCCAAATCACATCGAGGCCTGCCCTGCCAGGGGCCTCCAGAGCTGATCCACTGGCACCCACAGGCTGGCTGCTTTTCCAGGGACAGAAGGAATGTGTGCAGAAGTTTGTGACGGAACAAACAGTTTGGTTTAGAGCAGCTACGGCTGCTTTCTCAGAATTGGCCAAAAGAACTGCTAATTTCATCCCACAGGTGGGATATGGAGGAATTTCCCCCCCCTCCACCCCTCCACCAGCAGTTTGGTTTGTATTTAGATACAGATAAAGAGAATAATAAACAACCAAAAAAAAAAAATCTAAATTTTAGAAACATTTCTAAATCATTCTTATTGTCAAGTCTGCTCAACTGCTCCATTTAGAGGCAGGGCAGCTGCGGGGGCAGCGATGCCAGTGGGAGGAGGAGCGTGCTCCAGGAAAGCCCAAACGAGCAGTTTCTTCATCAGAGCCTTCTCCAGGGAGAAACCTCTGGAGCCTGGCAGAACCAGCAGGTTCCATCCCACTCTCTGACTCAGAAGCTGCCAGTGGATCATCCCAGCCTCTCCAGCAGCTCCCTGCAAGAATCCCAGTGCAGAAGGATGACCCCATTTCCCAGGTTTTCTCATCCCCTCCCCCATTTCCAGCAGCGCTCAGCAGCACCCCGCTTTGCACAACAGTTGTTCCAGCAAATGGCTTTTGCAGAAAGTTTCTTTCATCTGATGGCTGGAACATCTAAAGATCAAGTCCCTGTTGCCCAATGGTTTGGGCAATCGTTCCCAAAACATCACGTTCTTTTGTGCAACTGCTACCCACGGTTTCCCCGACAAAAGCAAACACCAGGATTAACAGTAGAAAATAATAGACAAAAAAAAAAAATGGAGCCTGAGCAAGCAGCTCGAAAAGGAGCCCCTCAGGTGCCAGGAGGTGAAGCAGTGGAACAGGGCCGGGAGCCACTGAGCAGAGCCCAGGGGAGGGGTTAAGGAGCGGGGCAGAGGGGCTGCAACACCCACTGCAGCAGCTTTGACACCCCAGCTGGGCACTCCTGGACTTGGCCACTGTGCAGCTGCAAAATTGGCAACCTCTGGCCTACTTTGGGGCATGTTAGAGTCCAACTGTATTTACGCTGACAGAGACAAGCAAAGGTTGTGACGATTTATTGACGCAAGAGCTATTTTGTGCTCCATGCCAGAAATTAATCAGTGGAGGAGGAGGAATTCTCTTCAAGCGCTTTGGTGAGCTGCTAAAAACAACAGGCTGAGGTCTCCCATGGCAAACACCATCAAAAAGAGAGGGAAAGAAAGGAAAGGAAGAAAGAAAGGAAGAAAGGAAGAAAGGAGGAAAGAAAGAAAGGAGGAAAGAAAGAAAGGAGGAAGGAAAGAAGGAAAGAAGGAAAGAAGGAAAGAAGGAAAGAAGGAAAGAAGGAAAGAAGGAAAGAAGGAAAGAAAGAAAGAAAGAAAGAAAGAAAGAAAGAAAGAAAGAAAGAAAGAAAGAAAGAAAGAAAGAAAAAGGGCAACTTCCACACAGCAGCTTCTTTAGAAAGACTCAGGAATCAGGCAGTGCCTGAGCTGAACTGCCCTGCATAACTTTCCTTGCGAGAAAGAAAATACATGAGAGGAATAAATCAGTCAACACAACCTGGGGCTGTGTTTGTCCAGATCAACCTGTCTCAAGTACATTTGGGGAAGGTGGAGGTGGTGGTGAAGGTGGGGTGACCCTGCGAGTTGGCTCTGCCCTGCTGTGATTCCAGATAAAAAGAAGGAAACCAGAGGCAGCAGTCCCATCACCTCCCTGAGAGAGCTGCTGCACAGAGCTCTGCTTTGAAGGGGAAAAAATAAAAAGGAAAAGAATCTTTAATGTAGACTGAAGGAACAGCATCAGCCCTACCTGCCAAGAAGACATCACGATAAACCTGTCAAGAGTTACGAGCCTGCAGAACAGGCCTTGCACCTGCTGGAAAGAGAAAAAAAAAAAAAGGAAGGGAAAAAGCCATCTAATGCCAATCAGATTCTTGCTGCTGGCAGGGAAGAGATGCCAGAGCCCTTCTCCTGGGTTTGGTAAGCTGTGAGGATCACATGCTTTCCCCTGGCAGAGGTTCTGTGAGACCACTGGCACCTCAGCTAGAATTAAGCAAGTTCTTGGAAGTTTCAGAGATTTTTCCTGAAGTGACAGACGTCAAGGATTCAGTACTTGGATGGACTTATGGAGTTTGGTGTATGGTCTTTTTACTGTTTTGGATGATTTTATGACCAGAGAAGAGACGGCTGGTCTAGTTCAGGCTTTTATGTCTTCCCACAGGAGCAGCTCAAGCATTTTCTAGATCAGGAGTGGAAAAAAAAAAAACATTTAAAACCGTTTCTCTTTATAGGCAGCATAAAATAAAGGTCATGGTTAACAGAGGGGGTTAAGTCTGTTTGAGCAGAAAGTGCAAGTTTTGAATGCTGAAACAGAAGAGCAAAATAGAATTCCCAGTGGATTATTTTAACACCAGGAGGCTTTAAAGGTTCCCGGCCTGAAGAACTGCCAGTTGATCAGAACTACCTGAAGCCACCTTTCCAGCAGCAGACAAAACATAAAACCACACCTGCCCTCAGATCTCTGAGCAAATAATCGGGCTGAGGGAGCTCTCCCCACCTCTCCCAGCTGCCCCCCATTGCTCTGGGGCTATTGATCCGAACAACCCCATTGATCTGGGGCTATTGATCCTGGGCTGAAGCCTCATGGCACAAAGGCACCACACCAAGGGAGTTCATGGACAGCAGCAGCTGGCAAAGAAGCAGCCAGAGCCCACAGCACAGCCAGCACAGAGCCCCTTGCCCCACAGTTTTCATCCTGGCGGGGTCACACGGCCATAGCAGCTGCCATGGAGGACAAAAAGGGTACCTGAAGCCAAGGCTGGCAGTTCAAAGCTCCCAAAGCAGACCTCAGCCCCATTACAGTCTGCCCCAAAAAGCTATTTATGTGGTTTGGCAGCACAGCCAACGTGAGCACACAGATCCCAGGAGAGTGAAAGGGTCAGGATCGATTTTTTTTCAAACAAGTGATTTCTCTGAATTCGACTGCAATCTCTCCAACACCCCGATGCCAGCCCTGCCACAGAGCACAGGGGGTTTCCAGCTGTCCCCTCCACTGCTAGCAACTCTACCTGGCCCATGGCTGGAGGTTTCTCCTGGAGGAGAGGGTGGCACGGGCAAAACACCGCATGTTCACGGGCAAGTCAAAAGAAGTTGTTTTCCAGTGTTGGGATTATTCAGCTCTTGGTACAACCAAAATGACAAGGGGAAAAAAAACCAAAAAAACAAAACAGCAAAACGACCAACAAAAGTAAAATTTTCTTTATCAGGCCCCCCCCCCCCAAAAAAACCCATATCACACATGACCAGAGGCTGTGGTCAGGCTCCCGTCCCCCCAGGCTGACCTTGCCCAGCCATCCTGGCAGAACCTCCTCAGCTCAGCAACCCCAGCCTCCAAAACAAGGCTGATGTTGCTACATCAAAGTGCAGCAGGGCAGCTACAAACACTGATTAAGGCTGGCCTGCGGATTCCCTGGAAAAGCCCGGCTTGGCAGGGGTCAAAGCAGGATCAGCCGTGCCCCACTGAACCCCAAACACACTCGGGGGCTCCTGAAAACTCCCACAAGAACTGAGCTGAGACAGGAGGAGCTCAGAAGAGCCTGCCTGGGGTAATTCCCAGGTGGAGTTCAGCTTTCAGTAGGGGTGAAGTTCAATACTGGCCTCATCCTTCTGAGAGGATGAAAATCTGCTGCCACACCTGAGCTAATCAGTCCATCAAGCCACAGGGTGACAGCAATCCCCAGGGGGAACCCCAGGAGCTGCTGAGCATCTCAAAGCAAACCAGGGCACTGCAGGCAAAGCAGTGATTTTCCCAGGAACTGATGAAACAACAGGATTTGGGGTTTTGGTTATGGAAACAAAAGCTTTAGAAGACCTGCTGATGTATTTATTTTAGTTTTCTTAAGAGAAGAATCAATTGTGTGCCCCATTTCTCTGCAGTTTGACCACTCCACCTGGCACCTCCAACCTCGCAGGTGTCAAGGCCTTTTCTTGCTTAATGGCCTAAATAGAAATAATAAAATGAATAAATAAAGAGGGGGGGAATTCCTGGTACATGGCAAGCTACAGGGAGAAAGGGACTCGCAAAGCCTTTCCTGAAGGATGGGACAGCTACCAACTCCACAATTGCTCATTCTCCAGCCAGGCACCTGCTGCTCCACGATCACTCACTCCTGGCTATCCTCTGACTGTGAGGGCAGTTTCTACAGCTGTTGGAGGATGAAAACAACACACTAAAACTACACTGAAATAAGAAAAGTCATTGCAATTGTCTCTTCACTCTTCTTCCTGACCCAGCACCACAGAATCAGAGAAACACAGAATCTCCAGAGCTGGGAGGGACCCCCAGGGATCACTGAATCCATCCCCAGGCCCTGCACAGCCACCCCACCAACCCCACCCTGGGCATCCCTGGCAGCACTGTCCAAACCCGCCTGGAGCTCTGGCAGCCTCGGGGCTGTGCCCATTCCCTGGGGAGCCTGGGCAGTGCCCAGCACCCTCTGGGGGAAGAACCTTTCCCTAAAATCCAACCTAACCTTGCCCTGGCACAGCTCCAGCTGCTCCCTCAGGTCCTACATGGAAACATCATTGAATAAAAACAAATCTCCTAGAGTGTTTGACCAAGAGCTCTCAAAAGTAAGGCCCTGCTTTCCCATTTGCAGCGAGGGTGAGCAGAACCTGCCAAGCACAGGTAGTCAATCCCAGACTTCAAGGATGCAGAAGGCCATGTCTGGCTGACATCCCTCTGGGAAGAAGTGGATTTTCTGTCCCTGCTCTCAGATCACTGTCAGAATCAGCAGGGTGACTGAGACAGTCCTTTGCCATCAGCTCTGTCCCAGTTACCCCACCCAGGATACCCCAACAAGCCTCACTGCTGTGAGAGCCTGGCTCCAGAGGTGATAAGCTGAATAATTTAAAACAAGCCCTGAGAAAATACTCCTTGTTAAGACCAGTAACAAACCTAATTTGGGGAAGTATGGGCAAGCAGGGCAAACTGGGGTCAACCAAACGTGAGTAACAAAAATGGAGAGTCACCTCGTAGAAAAAGGTTTGTCTCCTTTCCAAGTGAGACACAAGATCCCAAGGACTATCTCAGCCATTATTAGAGAACCACCTGACTTTAAAAGTACGACCTTTTTCATATCCTTTTCCTACCCTGTACTTCATTTGAAATAATCCCGAGTTCTCTGCCTCTCATCACAAGTGCCTGCTTCTCATCTTTGCACTGCAGGAAACATCACAGGCTAAAAAACTTACTTTAGAAACAGACTTTTAAAGAATTCCTAAGTGCAAGAACTGCATTTAAAGAAAGAGCAGAAATGAGAGGAATGTACTTGGCAGGGACACTGACCTAGCAGGAACTTCAACTTGAACCCCAAGTTGAAGCACAAAACAATTCTTCTCTTTTGAGGGTACAATAAAACCCTTGTACAGAAAATCCCAGGTATTTGATGCTCCAGAAAGTGAAAACTTCACAGGTTTAGTGGGAGCGGACTGCAAACTTTCAAGGACCTCGGAATGACACTGTTCCTAGAGGAAATCCAGGACAGGCTCAGCTCCCAACCTAGGTAGGAACGGGACAGCAGGTGGAAGAGGTGTTCTGTCGTGGGCTGGGGAGAGAAAAGGGAACGGAGGCATGGCCAGTTCCCCTCTGCTGCAGCTCTCAGCTCTTCTAACTGAGTTTGCTCCACAGCCAACCCCAAAGGGCCCCCCAAAACTGGGGAACCAGACTGCTCGGGGGAACAGCCTCTGAATTCCCAGTCTAGAATAATCCAGTAAAACCTGAGCACCAGACTGCTGAGGGGAAGCAGGGCTCCCTGGCAGTGCCCAAGGCCAGGCTGGAGAGGACTTGGAGCAGCCTGGGACAGTGGAAGGTGTCCCTGCCCATGGCAGGGGTGGGATGGGCTGGGCTTTAAGGCCCCTTCCTACCCAAACCATTCCACGACTCTGTGATACACCACATCCAGATGTTCTTCCACAGCCAGCATCTGCCGTGGCCAGCCCCGCTGGAGGAGGGCTACAATCTACCCCCACAGCCCCTGTGTTTATTTGAAACGATGCTCCTGCCCCCGGATAACTTCCCCAGACAGCCTCATTACTGCCAGAAAGTAGGTCAGTGTCATTTAAAGCCGGCTTGAAATGCATCTCCACAGAAACTTCTTAATCTTTAAAAAGAGAACGCATCAAATATTTATTGGGCGGTGCAAAACGCCGGGAGACGCTGGCGGGGAGAGCTCCTCTGTGTGCTGCATGAAATGGCTCTCCATGCCTCACCGAGCCCTGGAGTAGGGGAGGAGAGTGGCTGGGTGCAGATAAAGCCCCGTACAAAAGTCCTTATCTGCCCAGCACATCGCAGTACGTGACTCCCTAACTCGTTCTCCCGGTGGTGCCATGTGATCCTGGAGCTTTCTGCTTCCTCCGGGAGCTCCTCTCAGCCTTAATGATCCCTGCTGCAGATTTTCCCCCTATCAGCCAGGCAGCTCATTCTTAAAACTTCAATATTCCTAATTATCGAACATTCAGCCCTGCAAAATGTAGCTGAAATTTGCATCTCTGCAAGAGTGGCTCTGAAGAAAGGATGGAGCATTTGCATTCAGACTGGTTAATTCCTGCAAGATAACATTTCATAAACAAAATGCTTCATTGAACATGGAGATTTTCAGCTTTTACAAAGGAAAGTGAACTTTAAACAAATACAAATCAGTTGAGTGATTAACTTTAAGTGTTTTGGTTTTTTAAAACTAGTCCTTATGTATAACCAGTATCAGCAGAACAATCTTTACTGATTAAAGAAGCGAACGACAGTGAAACTCAAGCCACTGAATATTAAGGAGGGAGGTAGAAGGAGACTGCAAGGAATCATTTAAGGTCAATAAGAGAGGGGAAAAAAAAACCAAAACACAAAAAAACCCTATAAAAAACCCCACAGCACTCACAGGGCAGTCAGCCTGGCTAAGGTGAGCACTGCGGTTACGTAAGGCAAGTTTAAATCGTGGCCAACGTTAACAGGTTAAGGAGTGAAACGCAACACGCTTTC
>VXAC01002279.1:154519-181071 GCA_013399225.1 Rhipidura dahli
CCCCCCCCCCCCCCGCCAAGCTTTGTCATAATCCTAAATGTTATCTTAATTAGCCTAATTTTCTTAATTATGCTTCGCAGCAACTCGAGCCTTCGCAGCACAATCCCAGCGCTTTTTTTCCAGCTTTGTTCCAGCGCTGGAAGAGGCGGCGACTCCTCTGCCAAAAGCCAAAGGGCACGTGACGCCTCCCAGCTCGGTCCTGACTGGATCTGCACAGCCTCCTGCTCCCACCACCGCGGGGAAAAGCCAGCTCCAGCCCCCTTTCCCCACCTCCACCCAGCTGCAGGGAGCTGCCTGTTCCTCTGGGCCTCACCAGCACGGTGCCCGTGGCACGAGGGGCACTGGCAGCCCCCCGGCTTCTCCTGCAGCACACGAGCTGCTGGTCCCAAGCCCAGACTCCAGAAGGAGACTGGAGAGAGCCCAGAAAACAAAGCTCGAGGTCTTCCCCCCATATCCAGGGCTCAGACTGATTTAGCCACTGGGAGTTTTCTCCCACCTGGGTATTCTACTTCTCCAGAAGCTGTTTCTTGCTCCCTGAGGAATCTCACTCCAAACCACAACAAGAGAGGAGGCAGTGATGGGGGAAGAAGCCACACTTTTCTCAGCCAACTTAAATCTCCTCCGTATTCCTTCACCTTGTTCAGTGCCCGACACTTCTCACCAAAGCTTTGCAGAGTGAAATGAAAATTCAAGAAAGCCCAACCCAAACCACTTCCATTCATCTGCGCCGCAACAACTTCATGGCACGGCTCCTAAAACATCCCATTAGTGCTGGGCTTGGAGAAGATTAGAGAAGAAAGCTTGAACCCACTGAAGCAAGGCTTAATAGGCTCTCGAGTTAAGCCAGAGCCTTCCCTTAAACAATGCCCATCATTAGGGATAATTACCTGTAGCTGTATAATCACCGTGGCTATGATAACTGACATGAGAAGTCCAGATGTCATCTTTGGCAAGGGTTGGGAAATACTTCTGCTCCCCATTATACAACTGACTCTTGAAAGAGAAACGAGCAACAGGAACACCGGGGCTGAAAAGCCACCGTGGAGCACAGCAGAATTCCAACCCAGCTCTTGGAAATACAACCAGAGTCAGAAGCCAGCACCCAGGAAGGGCACAGGGATGTCCAAGGCCATCCTGCCCAGCTGCCACATCCCTGGGTTTTGGTCAGACCGCCCTCCTCAGCACCATTCTAGACAGGGTTGTTGGAAAAACGAAGCTCAATGTGGTTTTCAGAGCTGAGCCAAAGCAGCAGACCCAGCAGAAAGAGGCAGTAGAAACAAGAGTTGGGTGGTGAATTACAAAGGGAAGCAAGACAAACCAGCAGCAGGCTTCCACTGAGCAACAGCCCGGCCAGGAAGGACACCAGCACTTCCCAAAGCTCTGGAGTGCCAAGCAATACCTATGCTTGGGTTTCGACTGCAGGTGGATGTTTAAGGTGTCCCACCACCACAGCTAGGCAAAAGCAGGCGGCCACAGCTGCCCAGCCTCACTCCTGAGACAGGAAAACCCTGAAACAACAATCTTCTGTTATCTGAAGAGCAGAGCTCCTGAAAAACATCACTCTGCAGCTGTGTCCCAGGTGAACACCTACGTGCACTCCTACAAACACACTTCAGTTTCCCAACTCCTCATGGTGCCAACAAGTTTCAAAACCTAAGGCTGCTACATTATGGAAGCAGGTATCACTTTTCTTTTCTGTTTGATAACTCTGATGTTTTTAGAGACTGATAAACTCGTTTCAGTTGTGAGGAGAGGGTCGGATCTACCTCTGCTGCCCGTGAACTCCAGCACCCCTATTTACTGCAGGATTTCTTCCCTCACAAATAAGCAGTTCCTTAAACCTTAGGAGCTTTTAGCACTTCAGCCTTACTTGTTAACCCAGCCCTGATTAAACTGAAGTCACAGAGTAATCTCTCAGAGGCAGAGTTAAGTAAGTCCTTCCACGTGCCCTGTTGTTGTTGGATTATTTGCTTCCCAGCAGCCAGTTCTGTACCATAAACTCAAGCAGTCCAAGCACAATTAAAATTCCTCTTACAAAGCTCTGCCTGACACAAAAGTTGCCCCAAACTCCCTAAAAACAAACCTTTAAGCTCCTAAGCAGGTAGCTGAGTGGCTACAGAGCCTCCTGACAGACAGAAGCACACCATTTGGTAGTGATGAATCACGCCTCCAACTGCAAGACACATTAGGGATAATCCCCCAGCCAGCGCTGAGGTGGATCAATTGACTTTTGTTCCAGCAAAACCATTCCTTCCTATTAAAAAGTACTTTAGGAGGCAAAGAGTTTTCTTAAATATCACTAAAGGCAGCAGCAGAACCGTGCCCGTTGCTGGGAGGTGCCACCGCACATCGTTAGCGCTCATCAGCGCCGATTTAACAAATTAAACATCTGGCTAATGACTCAGAAAACACCAACAGTTTGCACTGATGCAACAATTAGGAAGCCGAATTTTCAGAACGATTACAGAAACCTGACATGGTAGAACCTCCCTGTTAACTCTTGGTGACAGTAACATCCAAGTTGTGCCTTCACACCGGAGAGCAGCCCAGGGACGGGCTCTGGAGCATCATCCCAGCACGGAAAGAGGCAACAGACCGTGCTCTGGGCTGCCTGCTGGGACTCCCAGTGGCCCTGCCCTTACCTGGATGGCTTTGGGAGCTCATTGCTGGCAGTGTCTAGTCCTTGGGAGAAGGGATTCGAGACGGATCGGCTTCCACGGGAGTAACAGCAGCTCGGAAGAGCTCCAGTGCTTCACCAGTACATAGGAATGGGAGGTGGGGGCTAAATCATGGCCACCTTGTAAAATCCAGGGCACAGGGACATGCTGAGTTGTATGGGAAGTAATCCAAGAGGGTGGCAGAGTGTCTTCCAATGGCTTTTAAAATGGGAACCTGCAATTAAAGGAAGAGATGTCTGCGTTAGCAAATTAAGATTAACAGCCATTTAAATTGTACATTATATAACCTATTTATCCCCTAGATTAAACTACAGTGCTATTTCAGGCATTAAGGGTTGCAGAGAGAGTAATTTTCAGAGTTGTAAATGTTACTTTGATTAATAACCATAAAGATGCAGATTAATACTTAATATTATTTAGGAAAAAAACAATTTAAAAAAACCAACTTTCCAACGACACATTCAAGTCTCAGAAACCCAAAATTCCATGTTAATTCTCATCCTCCAACAGCACCATATGAAGCCACTTCAGTCCAACAGCTTCCATATTTTAAAAGCCATATGCATGAGTGGTAACTGTACTTCACGCATCTGTTCCCTGAAGAAGTCTAAAGAAAAATTCCTCAGTGCCAAGAAGTGGTCTTGGAGCAGGAAGGAAAAAACCCACACAATCAGTTCCACTCCCACTCTACCCAAGCCTCCAGCAGATTACTGAGGAGCAGCTCCATACTGCCCCAGGGGGGAAAAAAAATCCACCATTCCCAGTTATTTTGAAGCTGTATGTTAAAGGGAGGGAGAGAGGACAGAGGGGAAATAACCCCCAGAGTCAGCAAGCCCTAACCCCCAAAAAATGCAAGAGTAGGAGCAGTAGACACCCTGGCTTGGAGAAACCCCACCTGAGGCACCCACGCTGGCCCAGCCAGCCACCCTCACACCAAAACAACTTGCTCAAGCTCAGCTTTGGGGGGAAATCAGGGATTTTTTGGCCCTGTACCAAGTGACATCCAGTATTCCCCATCCTTGGACGAGTTCCAGGCCAGGTTGGACATCGAGGCTTGGAGCAACCTGGGATAGTGGAAGGTGTCCCTGCCCATGGCAGGGAATGGGATGGGCTTTGACATCCCTTTCCACCCAAACCATCCTGGGATTCTGGGATTCCTGGACATCCATGTTTTACAGGCAGAGTATGTCAGGGATAGATTCTGCTCCCAGCCAGCTGACCCAGATTAAACCCAGCTGTGTCCCTGATGCAGAGCATCCCACAGCCACAGGTGATTGCCCTTCTTTGCACCATCAAACACCATCGCAGCAGCAGCAGCAGCAGCAGCAGCGCAGCCCTCCTGGGCACCAGGGGCAAGGGGCGAGCTCCTCCTGCCTGGCCAGGCATCAGCCAGCACTGGGATGAGGTCACCCTGCTGTCAGCAGCCAGCTCCAACCCATCCCCACGGATCCAGCTGACTCTGCTCACCCCAAACTGCTCGGGCAGCAGATCCCAAGGAGTGGTGCCCTCCAGCAGCGCCGGGGCGGGGGATGGCTGCAATGGGAGCTGCGATGGGAGCTGCGATGGGAGCTGCTCCTGCCTTGCACAAGCAGCATCTGTCCACAGCAGGGCTGTGCCACGGCGTTTCAGGCAGTGCTGGCTGTTCCTGGAAGAGCTCTCAGCACGCTCAGTGCTCCTTTCCAAGAAGCAAAACCAGCCCTGAGACTTCCAGCACGGGCACAGTCGCTCAGGATGGGCTTTCTGAGGTTATTGCCCTCATAGGCAGGCACTGCTGAACACAGCCCCTTCCTCGCTGCACTTCGTTAAAAGCCCCCTTTAATTGGCTGTTTCTCTGCAGCCCAAGTGTCTCAGCATCACCACTCTCCAAGTTCCTCTCTGCCCATCTTGCATTCTTAGAGACCTGGAACGCGTTCCATGGTACACGCCAAATTCGAGAGAAAATCACTTAAATGTCATTCCTAACCCCTGCAGGTCTCTGCCATCCCAAATGTTCAAGATGTTCCAGTCCCATTAATCAGCACATCCTGCTAAACAGAGCTGGGTCAGCTTAGACCAGGCATTAGCAAGACACTGACATAATTTATTTCCATTAGAAGCAGCAGGTACTGTTGTAGCATAAGCCATCTCAGCTGCAGACCAGGAGGATTTGGAGTGGAGTTACCAGATTTCTGCGTCCTCGTTTCCCCAGCACAAGAATGAAAATGTGAGCATGAACAGTGGGAAGTTTCCCAGAGGAAACAGACTGAATCAGTAGCACCAAATCCATTCAACAGCACCACTGAATGGTTTAATCCATTCCCACTTCTGCCCCAGCCCTGGAAGTGTCCGAGGCTGGGGGCTTGGAGCACCCTGGGACAGTGGGAAGTGTCCCTGCCCATGGCAGGGGGTGGGATGAGATGGGTTTTAAGGTCCCTTCCAAATACTCAGGGATTCCACAATTCTCTCCAGCACACGGCAGTCACGTCCCAAGTGACCTGTCCCTAAACTCTAATTTTCAGGTAGCCTTCGCACTGATCTCAGTGCAGACCCAAGAGCTGCTGCTAGGCCTCCCTCTGCCACAATTCTCGTGTAAATTTGTCATTCTGCCACTGTCCCAAGGAAAACGCTCCTTAAACTGAAAGAAGTGAAACGCTGTCTGGCTGTCTGAAGGGTTTTCCAAGCCCATTATCTCGTTAGAGAAAAAAAAAAAAAAAAAAGATTAAAAAGAAAAACAAACCCGAGTTTGTTTAACTTCTACTCCAGTGCCTCCTGGGACAAGGGCGATCACCTCTGGCCTGAGGAACAGCGAGTGCACCCCAAGCATCATCCCAGAGGCACATTCCCCTCGGGCACTGGCTCAGGGCCGCCTGCCCGCTGCCATCCCAGCGGATGCCTTGGCCACACGGGTCACAGCAAGGCTCACCCTGGTTTTTGGGGGGCTGGGGGCACAGCAGGCGTTGCTGGGAGCAGCAAGGCTGGGTCAGCCGCTGCCATCGGAGCACGGCACGAGCCCCGGGGTGGCTGCTGGCTGCAGGGACTGTCCTGGCAGACAGCAGGCAGGGCCCCGGGGCTGTGCCAGGGCTGGCACTTCCCTGGGCACAGGGCAGAGGGAGGGCTCGGGGAGCATCCACAGATGTGGCAGCGTGGGAAGGGCCGAGCACAACCGCAGGCTCCAACAAGCAGCTGTGTGAAACGTTACAGGATTGGGGCTGCCATCGTCGAGCCTCCTGCCCTGCAGGAGAATTCTCAGTGTCTGGTCACTGCTGGATTTTTAACAGACTCGGGAACAGGAGTGCACAAGGAAGCACCTGTTTATTTTAGCCTGCTTCTGGCAGGGCACACCTTAAAGTGCAGGCTCCCTGAAACCACTGGGCTGGTGCACCAGCAGCTGTACCCTCACTACATCCCCGGGTCAGAGGGTGCTCTGAGCACGCTGTCACCTCCCTGTCAACGCCCCAGAGGAGCCTCTGTACCTCCAGGGACAGCACAGAGCAGGACAGGCTGAGGGGCTGCAGCCTCTGCCAGAGCTGGTTTGCTGCCCCAGCAAACCACCAACCCCTGCCAGGCACCTTCCTTGGATTAAATGTAATTCCAATTCTTCTCTCACCCCTACAGAAAGTTTCTTTTCTTCTTTTCCATAAGAATCTTAGAGTTCTGCTGCAAGGATGGCTGGTTGATAGGAGCAGCTCCCCTACAAAGACAGGCTGAGAAAGCTGGGGCTGTTCAGAAGAGAAGGCCATGGGGAGACCTTGAAGCAACATTCCACTACCTGAAAGGGCTATGAGGAAGCTGGAGAGGCACTCTGCATCAGGAACTGCAGTGAGGGGACCCTGAATAATGGGCTCAAACTGAAAAGAGTGGAAGTTTAGGTTATACATTAGGAACAAACGTTTTACTGTGAGGGTGGTGAGACACCGGCATAGGCTGGCCAAGAAGCTGTGGATGCCCCATCCCTGAAGTGTCCAAGGACCAGTTGGATGGGGCTTGGAGCAGCCTGGGACAGGGGAAGAGGGGTGGAACAAGATGGTCTTTAAAGTCCCTTCCAAGCCCTCATGGTTCCAGTCAGCAGCCCAGATGTGCAGAACCACTAATGACACTCACCCTAGAACTTCATTTACACAGAGCTCCGTTCTTCGGAGTTTTAATTACTCTCCAGCCCAGATAAGAATCTTGGCCCGGGGCTGAGGTTTTGGGGCTGAGTCAGCCTGGGCTGCTCCAGGACCCGGAGCCCTGGGTGAACAAAGGGATGCTGGAAGGGATGCTTCCACATCCTCCAACAGTGCTCCAGCACTGTGGGGTTTGCTCTCCCAAAGCCATGGGAACACCACCACCACCTTCCAAAAGGCGTCAGTGCCACTCCTCCTGCCTGGCACCGATTGATCACAGCGAGATCATTATTTTTTGCCCACGAGAAAGGTGATATGTAAGATGCCAGCATCACCCTGATATTTATTTCCCTGGATTGCTGCTCATAGCAGGCAGCCTGCAGACAGCCCAGCACTGCAGCACACACGTGCTCAGCACGGCCTCTCTCAGAGCTTTATCGATTAAACCTCTCCTCTGACAACAGATCCTGCACTTTAACCACGGGGGGGGAAAGCTGCCTTTGCTTTTCAGGGTTTGTTTATAAAATACTGCCAATACAGGATCCATACACGAAGAGAGGAGGGCAAGAAGAGGCTTAGAGGTGCCTGAAAACAATTCCCTGTGACCACAGGAGGATTTGCTGCATCTTTATTTAGACTGATGGAACAGCTTGGGCTGGAAGGGACCTCAAAGCCCATCTCAATCCAAACCCAGGCAGGGACACCTTCCACTAGGCCAGGCTGTTTTGTTTAGAGCAGAGCCAGGGTGAAACAGCCTCCTGAGCTGATCTCCCCTCCGGGGACCACATCTCCCAGCCACCGCCCTGCAAGGTGACCAAAAGAGTGGCGGTCATCCCCAGGACCCCCAGAGCCCTCTGGCAACACCCCCAGAGCTCCTGTCTCTCCAGCAGAATACAGCTGGATCTGTCCCAGGAGAGCAGGTGTCACAAGCACTGCCCACTTCCACAAGTGCTGCTTTTCCTTCAGTTTCAGCAATACCCAGACCTCCTCCAGGAAATGGATTTGCAAACCTCAAATGTCATCAGACTCTCAAAGAATTCGGAGTCTCCAGGCGGTTTTCTGTCTCTAAACACACACTGAGAGCAACAGGTGACACTGTAAAATCTGCTATCAGCTTAATGCTCACTTGGGGCCAGAAGAGCGACCAGAGGATCATGGAATAATGGAAAATAAAAACACAGCAGTGAATTTGCTGCTGCATTAGCCCAGTTCCTCCAAACCCACGCATATTTTGTGCACATCTGGACATTCCCCCTTCCTTTTCCAAGAAGGCAGTGTAAAAGTTTCAAAAGGACAAGAAAAGCACCCCCAGAGGTGTGGTACCAATTCCTCACACAGGTGGAGCAGACGATAAACCTGCAGTTCAGACAGAGGTGATTTACAGATGTCACAGTGATGCAGAGCCATGATGAATACAGACAAATCACTCATTGCTCTGCTTTCCATCTATTTCTTTCAGAGCCAGAAGTTTTACCCCTGCTTTTGCTGAGTGAGAAGCTGGGTGGACATAGGAGGGAAGGCCAGGAAACCCATGGGACAAGTCCCTGGCTCTCAGGAGTATTTGACAAGAGTCACCTTCAGTGACAGTGCACGTCTTGTGAAATGCCTCCCTCCTGGGATGCTGCTGGAGAACGTGGCAATTAAGTACTCTTAAAGACCTTGAAAAACCTTAAAATCTCACCTGGACACCAACCTACAGTCACCAAACCAACCCAGCTCTGCTTTGTCCCACACAGAAGCAACAGTCCCATCTCATAAAATATAAAGTTTGCTCTGTAAAACTTTCTGTATTGCACTGAAATCACCTATCAGATTCTTTACAGTTTCCAAACCTGCCCTCAGGAAGTTAAGGAAAATGCTGGCAAGTGGAAGTGCTGACACAAAACTCAGGAATGCTCATGGAAGAGGGGCAGGGAGCACAAGCAGTGTGAGCACTGAAGCCTTCACCACAGTTAGATCTGTGCAAGTAACAATTAAACAGGAAAGCCACCCCAACCCAGCTGCTGCCAACAGCTCCTCTCCACAGGAACACCAGGTACAAACATGCCCCGGTGAGGAGGGAGGATCCAGACTGACCAGTCCGGCCCTCTTTGCCAGGACATCCCATCCCATCCTTGCCAAACCCGAAGCACCAGACCCAGGGCTGCCTGCCTCCAACATCAAAAGCTCGGCACGGCGATTCCAGCACGCAGGGCGCCTCGGAAACGGGGCAAGACCCAGGCAGCACTTCAAGGAATCAGCCCCCAGTGCATTTGTTTAGCAAATGCTGACATTTCCCCGCTGGCCATCACAACAGGCTCTCACATGACAGCCCAGAACCGAGCAAACACAGAGCAAACACGGAGCAAACACGGCGCTTCCGCCTCTGCCCGGAACCTCCACTCTGCAGCAGGAGAGGCTGCCCGTGTGCCCACACCAACCACTGGGACCCTCCCCAAACACAGCCAGGGCTCTGGGTGGTGAGAACCCTGAGACAGGCTCTGTGTGCTGAGATGATAGCACAGGTTCCACCTGGAGCCACGTCTGTCCTGCGTGTTGAACTACAGTGGGTGTGCACCAAGGACTGACCAGCAGCTGCCCGGAGCTTGCACAGCTCCTCCTGAGCAGTGCCTTGGAGCTGCTCTGGAGCAATCCTGCCGTTATTCCAGGCAATTCAAGCAGTGCTACACCTGAGCTGAAGTCACCAACACACGTGGAAAGGACACCTAATGAACAGCAGCCACAAGTGGCAGGAGGCTATTAACTAATTGTGAGCACCTTCATTAGCACAGAGCTAACCCGCAGCTGTTCAAGGGGAGCACACCTAGATGGAAATAATTAATCTAATTACACGTAACAGAAATTCTCCATAAAAACAGTCAAGGAAAACGCTTTCTACAGGTTCCCATCCTTTTGGATCTTACTGTCAAGCAACTGATTTCCAGGGCACGCAGGCTCCCTGGGTAAAGCTGCTTTTCCCAGGCTCTTGTCAGCTGTGTCTCAAAGTCAGGGGCTCACACTCATCTCTGGTGGCAGTCTTGTACTTCAGCTCTGGAAATCCAAGCACTGAAACACCAGCCCAAACTGAAAACACGGTATCCCAGTAGAAGTGGAGACACCCTGCACCCATTTCCACGTTAAATTAACACAAAACTGGCGTTGTTGAGCTTAGCCCGGCAGTATTTTCCTCACTAAGTCTGAAACTGAGGAAATGCCTCATGGTACCTTGTACTTTTGCAAATCACCACCCTGACCAGCACTTAGAGCTGCTCTGAAAACCAAAGGTGCCTCCACAGCCTAAAAACAAAAATCTTCTGGTGGACACCCAAAACCCCAGAAGTTCTGTGCCCCTTCTCCTTCCCTGCTGGGAGTACACGAGAGCATCCCCACAATTTCTGCTTCCACAGCAACACCACTGGGTAGATCTCTCATCCATTTTCAGACCTTGACACGCACTGATGTCGAAACCACTGCAGGCAGCAGCGAAGCAAAAACACTTTGGGAACAACCAAGTGCATGAGGAGTGAACCCAAACCCTCCCATGCGTCACCCAAGACTCTGAACAAAAGATCCCGAGCAAATTTGGAAATACCACCTCATGTTCACTCTGTGGGAGCTCCAATTTAAAGTGGCCAAAACAGCTTGGGAATTGTTTTCTTTCAGAGTCAGGCAGGAAGAGCTGCAGATTCAGAAAGGCAGGCGACTGCTTGAAACCTGGGACTGTGCAAATCTGCAGGAGTACAGAGCCCTCCTTGACTAGCAAGGCTCTGGCAGAGGGTCTGAAGGAGCAGGATGCTTCTGAGCTCGATCCAGTTTCTCAGCAAGAGCAGCAAGAACAAGCAGTCTCACAGATGGATCCGCGTGGGAGGGAGAAAGGATAAAAGTCTGCCTCGGGAGCCTGTTCCAGCTGCTACCGGAGCCTCGCAGGAGTCGGCACAAATTGGGCAGAGCTACCTATAAAAATCTACTGCCTTGGCTTTTTCTGAAGCCCTCTTCTTTCCCCATTCCATGTTTTTCCTCCATCCTACTATTTCCACATTCGAAGGAGTCCAAATCGGAGAGCTGAAAGCAGTGCCTGACAGAAGGTGAATGCAGACTGGGAGTTTATCCCGATTCTTCATTCCCGCCTCGCTACACACACTCAGGAGCACAAAAATCAGAACTCCTTGTAAATGCTTGACTGAGAAGTGATAAAAAATGGATTAATCGAGGCCAGGTTGGAACCTGAAGTAGTGAGGGGCAGCCCTGCCCATGGCAGGGGGGTGGAACTAGATGGTCTTTCAGGCCCCTTCTGTAATTCTGTAATTCCATATTCCTTTCATCCAGAATCCCCCCAACAACATTTCCAGTGCCAGGAAGAGAGAGGTTGTGTGGCTGGCAGCCAGGAAGCTCACCTCACTGGCTGAAAGCAATTCTTTACCTGGGGTTGTTTTTCAGCTCCTCAGGTAGGCAAAGGCAGAGAGAAAAACATTTACCTTTTCTCTTCATGCACTTGAGCTGTTCCAGCCACATCTGAACTTCTTGTTCCTTCTGACAAAGAATCAGAATTACTGGTCACTAGCTGTGCCTAACCCATCTGGTCTCCCAGCATAAAATAGCTGAGTACATGTGTCATCAATCACTGTTAATTACTTCATTAACTTGGAAAACGAATATTGACTTTTTTTTTAAAGAACAAACATTGTTTAAGGTCAGTCTAGTCCTTTTTTTTTTTTTTTCTTTTAATTGAATGCTATCTGATTACCAGGAGAAAATAATTTAGTCTGAGCACTCAAGCAACCCTGCCACATCACTGGTGCAGGAGACATCTCCCCAAATCCTTTTCTGGTTTGATCCAGAAGCTTCGTGCTGTTCTCCAGAGCCCCGTGCTCACCGCGCTGCCATTCCCACCTACTGCTCCCGTGGCTCTGCAGGTCCTGACCTTTGTCATGCTCTGGGAAAGAAACATGCCCCAAGGTCTCCACAAACAAGTTGCATCACTGTGGAGTGGACATTTAGCCCTCTGCTGTCGGCTGCAAAACAGTGACACAGCGAGAGATCACAGCTGTTGGTGCGTTCTCATCTGCAGCAGAGCCGCCGCCAGCACGTGAAACCACTCAGGAGCCACACAGTGCAGGGCCAGCTTGCCCCTGGACTGTCCCCCTGCCTCAGAAGCTCCCTGGGATTGCCTCCTGGCCCCAGCATGAGCTCACCTTCCTGCCAGGCAGAGGGGTCCCTCTCCACACCTCCTCACAGAGCCTCGTCCAGCCTCTCCCTGGAGGAGCCACTTTAACTCAGTATTTATGACATTTTTTCATACCTCAGTTATCGGCTCACTCACTGTCCACCTCCAAATAGCTGTTTGGTTTCAGGGCATCCCCTGTCACTCCTGTCCCCCAGTATCCCATACCTCTGTCCCCAAACCCAGACTCTGCTTCCCAGCCCACACTGCAGAACGTGCGTGGTTCACTCGAGCACCTCGCCCTTGGCTGCTGCCCAGCCCAGCGGGCACAGCCCACCCTCACCCACCAAAGCTCTGGGACCCTGTTGTGGCTACCCAAGTTCACATTTCTGTGTGTTTATTCCTCCTGTCTGGCACCCAGTGCCAATCATGACACCAAAACACTGCACCTCCCACAGCCACCCCACCAGCCGGAGCCCTGCACGGGATCCCAGAATCTCAGAGTGGTTTGGGTTGGAAGGGGCCTCAAAGAGCACCTCATCCCAACCCCAAAGTGCAGTTCCACTCTACCAGTTCTTCTTTTAAAGGGCCTGCTTTCCTACAGCCAGTGAAAATGTCCTACAGCCTATGAATAGTGCATTGTGCATTCGTGTGTCTTAACTCAAAGGAACTCTACCTAAATCCAGATTTTACACATGAGCATAAAGGATAATGCACCAAGCAGAAAGCAAGAAATCACAACTTCACCTTTAAAGTGCAACACAGTTTGCTCTGATTTGTTGGGAAAAACTGCTCTCCTGTCCCCAGCATCATGTGAACAAGTGATGCTGACCTGTAGCCGCTCCCAGGAGCATCCCTGAGCACCCAGAGCAGTGCTGGTACCCTGCTCAGTCCCCAGCTCCTCTGCCAGAGCTTCTGGGACTCCAAGCCCCAGACTGCTGCTAACTGAACAGGCAGGAATCCCCACGGGAAGCTGAAATAAATAGATGGCTGTATATTTACTGGGGTGCCACGACTTCAGTTCTAAGTCACAAGTTACATTTTCCAGCCACATCCACAGCAAGAATAGAAAACAAAGTCAGTCACCACAAACCTCTAAGTTCCTCTGTTGCACCCCTCTGAACAGGGTTACATTTCTCATGACCAGCATCACCCTTTAATGAATCTAGAACCTTCCAGCAAATACTTCAGTCTTAAAAGCTGACAAGCAAGAAGAGTGAGGAAGGAACAGCTGGCACCACTCAGACCCCAGGGGGTTTCAGGTTGTTTATTATACATTTTTCTGTTTTATAACACCACCAAAGCCAGAAAGGAACACAACCCTTTAAGGAAGTACCTGCAGGTTACCTTGATAGACAAATGCCAGCAAACTTTTGGGAACTTCCTTTCCAGGTGTTGCTCCCAACACCACAGTGGGTCCTTAGCTCAGTGAGAAGGAAGGGTTTCATTTACTTTAGGATTTACACCACACTTTATGTAGCCCATTTTGCCTGTTTGCACAGTGAGAACACAGCAAGGCAAACTGGAACTGCCCTTTGAAATAAGAAAACTGGACTGCAAAGCCACACAAAACACTGGACACATTGCAAGTACGTGCCATGGGGGCTTTTTAAGGTGTGTTTTACAACACTGGCAGTCGCCAGCTGGAAAGGGACTGCCCAAGGAAGTTGTCCCCAAGGAAGCCTTAGAGCCCTCACTTAGGCTTTCCATCGGGAGCGACCTCAAAGCCCATCCCATCCCACCCCTGCCATGGGGCAGGGACACCTCCCACTGTCCCAGGCTGCTCCCAGCCCCAATGTCCAGCCTGGCCTTGGGCACTGCCAGGGATCCAGGGCCTGCCCACCCTCCCAGGGAACAATTCCTGCCCAATATCCCATCCATCCCACCCTCTGGCAGTGGGAAGCCATTCCCTGTGTCCTGTCCCTCCATCTCTTATCCTCAGTCCCTCTGCAGCTCTCCTGGAGCCCCTTTAGGCCCTGGAAGGGGCTCTGAGCTCTCCCTAGAGCCTCCTCTTGTCTCCCCTAGCCTGGGTCCAGAGGGGCTCCAGCCCTTGGAGCATCTTTGTGCCTCCTCTGGACTCTCTCCAGCAGCTCCAGGTCCTTCTGCTTTGGCCCCAGGACTGGGGCAGCTCTGCAGGTGGGGTCTCACCTGAGCAGGGCAGAGGGGCAAAGCCCCCCCCCCCACTGGTCACACTTCTTTTGGCGCAGCTCAGGACATGGGGTTTGGGATTTCTGGGCTGCAGAGCACTTTGCTGGGCCATGCTGAGCTTCTCATCCACCAACACCTCCGAGCCCTTTATGGCTTTTCACACTGAACAGCACAGGCAGAATATTCCTCCCTGCAACTCGCTCCTCTCTTAGGGTGGGAACCAAGCAAAGTAATTTACACCTGCTTCTGTCCCTCTTCAGCCTTTTAGAACATCAAAGCCCAGTCTTCGGGGGGGTCTGTTTTTCACTTTCCTGGCGCTTGGGATTTTGCACCTTTGCATGCTCCTAAATCTCCTCCAGCTTCCAGGAGGAGCTGCTTGGCTTTCAAGGGAAGCTGCCAGGAGTCACCAAAGCTCTGCTCTGCAGAATCTCCTCTCACCTTATCCACCTGATCACCTGCTGCTTGGGATACTCTGAAATAAAACAGCAGGGAAGGATACAAGGTGAGAACAAAACAAATCTAAAGGCTTTGCATGTGGGCATTAATCTGGAAGCATCTTGTACCTGACAGGAGGCTGTGCTGAGGTGGGGGCTGGTCTTTTCCCCCTGGGGGAACAGCTGGATTTGGTGATATTAAAGAACTTTTCCAACCTCAATAATCCTGTGTTTCTATGAACATAAGGATTATTAACAACTTACATTATGGCAGAGGGGAAAAAAAAAATGGCCTGACAGCCACCTCCAGCCAAGTGCATCCCCTTCCCGAAGGAAACCACGCACACTCTGACAGACAGACAGACAGACACATCTCCTCTGGGTGTCAGGCAGCTGCACATTTACATTTCAGCACCAGGTTTATAAGCAAGCAAAGGGCACTGCAAAGCAAACACGGCTCCCATCAGCTCAGAGCACTCGGCATGCAGAGCACACTGCGAGGCTGGGGCGGGGGGAAGGAGATTGCAGGAATTTTTTCCTGAAATGGAATGGGGAGATAAGATCGAGTGAAAAGGAGCAGAGGCTGCTGACATATCTAGACTCCCAGAAGCCAGTAAATATGCAAATGGACTGCCATTTCTGCCAGTAACACTCAGAACCAACTTTGATTCTGCTAAAATATATCGCATTAAACAAGGGAGATAAGCCCAGCACCGAATCCACACAGAGCAGCTCCCTTTGACCAAGACAGCTTTCCTTCTCACTCCAGGGAATCCTAAACAAAGCCTTCTGTTCAAAGAGTCTCCACTCTGCCTATCACTGTGTTTGTGAATAACTCTGGCCAGTTACCTTTCCAAAGTCTGATTTGCAAGCACTGTTAAAAACTCTCCATAAAGCCATAAACTCCCCCTGGAAAAACTGCATCCAGTACCAGTCGCAAATCCTTCCCCAAACCAGGAAAGGGCTTGTTGCCCCGAAGCCACAAACAGCAAATTTCACACGAGATGTCAGAGAGGAGAAAATAAAGGGTGTATTGGATGTGCATCCCCAGAGACAGAGATTACGGAGCAAGAACTGAAGTTGATGTGACCTGATAGCAGATGATAAACTCAGGAGATGATAAAGGCATTCCCCTTGGGGTTGGACAGACACACCAGGCAGAAATATGTATATATAGACTAAAATATTAAATATAGACATGATTTGTTTTCATACACACGTGTGAATTAAACAGATGTACATTGGAGCACCGGAGGCAAAGAAAGCATCCCTTACTTCCACTCCATTTTATCTGAATCAGCGAGATGAGCTCAAAGGCCAGCGCTGGCTGCAGCCTGAGACAGAGATTGCGCATGCTGCCGAGCAAGAGCAGCTCTCCCCTGCCACAGCAGGCACTGAACTCGGCCTGCAGCACTGATTCCATCCAGCGAGGCTGATTCCTGGCAGAGGGAAAGCAGTGCAGCCTCCCTCCCTTAGCTGCTCCTCTGAGATTCCAGCACACGGGCAACGGCAGCGAGAATTCCGAGCGAGCGCCAGCATTACAAAATAAGCGTGTGCCGAAGCTGGCGAGATGTAAAAAATAAACCCCAGACCTGTGCGGGCTGAACGAGCCTCCCACGTGCGGCACAATGCAACAGGAACGATTTGCCCAGCGATGCCAGGCTCTGCAGGGAGAGGAAAGCGGGCTCCAGCTCTCCGGGAGAAGGGAGGCCTCCGGAATCCCCAGGAGCAGGAACCCATCCCCAGCCCTGTGGCAAACAGCACGGAGAGCAATCCAGCGGGAGATGGCTGGGGAAGGCTCCCAGCGCTGCGGGAAGGTTATGACAAAGCAGGTTTGCTGGCAGGGAGGAGAGACAGAGCCGTGCACGGGGGCTGTGAGGGCCGGCTCCAGGAGAGGAGAGCCTCGGGAACAGGGAATAACCCAGCAGCTGGGAAGTGCCAGCCCAGGAAACACCTGAGCTCAGTCCCTGCTCCTTCCATCGCAGGCAGTGGCATTAGGAGAAGGGCAGGAGCTGTCCCCGTGCGTGCCTGGGACCCACAGCCACGCTGGCTGGCTGGCTCCAGCACATGCTCACAATTCCCTCATCCCCGTTCCGAGGCTGCGATAATTCCCCTTCTCCTTGCCAGTGCTAGGAAGGAGCCTCAGAGCTATATGCTGAGGCCCTGGAATTTAAATATACGATAACACTGTAAATAAAAGGAAACAAATTCCTTAAGGAAAACCTTTTCACTTGCCAGATCAGTTCCCAATAGTAACTGCTCTGCTTTGACAAGAGATAAATATTTACAGTCTGAAACAGAGAACACCTTGTGTTGCAATACTGGAACGCAAACCTTGTCAGTCCTGGTATCCTAACGAGAGGGTTTTGATATTTAAAAGAAAAAAATTAGACATAAACCCCCAAGCTGAGCACTTAGAAGTGCACACACACACAATTATTGTGCTCAAAACAAAAACCTGAAGGTAGTCACACAGAGAAATTGTCAAACATGCTGAATCCAGAACAGATTTTCTCAAAAGGAGACCTCATCCCCCAGGGAATGTAGACAGTTTACAGCAAAAGTCTAAATTATTGCCAAGAATATGCTGCTTCTTTTTATTTATTTAAATATAGTCTAAGTCGCTCCTCTTAGACATTCCTCCGGTGAAAGCAGACACTGAAGAGTTTTCTTACTGGAGCAAAAAGGCAGCAAGGAGGATCAGATGTCCACATCCAGCTCCTTGGACTGGAACATCCCACACCGGGAATACCCTCGGAAGAGGGAAGAGGAAGCCCGACAGCTAAAGCCTGAGCTATCTCTGAGCTTCCAGCATGACTCCCAACCTCGGGGCCTGACCAGCTCCTTCCAGCTAAGGGAGGAATGTGGGGAATGCCATTCATACTGGCACTGAGGAAGATCGAGGAATGGCAAGTGCACGATGACTGCAGATCCCCATCCCCGGGAGGGTGATAAGCCTGTGCAAGGATGCGAGGAGATGCTGCCATTCTTGCTGCCATTTCAAACCAGGTAACCACCTCGCTGAGCACGAGTGCTTTTCCCTGCTGCCCTGCCTGCGCAGCCCCAACACCTGTTCCTACCATGAGGCCAGCCTGGCTGAGCTGTTTTGCTACAGGATCTCCTATCTGAGGTGTAATTTTCCTCCCCAACTGCTGTCTGGGCTTTTATGGCCCGCTCCCTTTGAAGTGGGGCAGCCTGGCCGACACAAGAGTTCAATGTCTACCTGCCACTCTCGCTTGGCTCCCTGACTTCCTTCTGCCCTTCCCAGGGAATTCTCACCCCGTGCAGAACTCTCCTGGCTGCTGCCCCACCAGCCCATCCCTGCAGTCAGCCCAGCCTTATGTTCCGTGCACAAGTTCTCCGTTTGCTCCCCTGCTTCCAGCATCCCTGCACAGCAGTTTATTTTTAGACCAGCATTTTTAGAGCAAAGCCCAGAAGCAGCAGCACACTTTCAGTGCCAAACAGAATTCAGCCGTGGTTCCAGTGCTCTCAGCTGACAGGAGGAGGACACTGGGGTTTGGTGGCCACAGAGCAGTGGTGCGGCTCCCCGGCTGCCACCCGGCTCAGCCCAGTGTTGCCACACCACTCCCCTCTCCAGCAAAGGAATTGTTTTTCCCTGCGAGAAGGATCTGATCCCCCTCTCTTCTGTGAACCAGGCAAGGATCACAGAACCACTGAGGCTGGAAAAGACCTCCAGGATCATCCAGTCCAACCTCAGAGCACCGAGGGCCACATCCAGACATTTCTGGGACACCCCCGGGGACGGTGACTCTGCCATTCCCTGGGCAGCTCCTTCCAAAGCCTGACAGCTCTTTCAGGGAAGCAATTCCTCCTGATGTCCACCCTAAAAGTCCAGAGAGAGAACTGTGCTGGCCCAGGAGAGCCCAGAGCTTCCCCCTTGCAGGTCCACATGAACATTTGTAATTTGGGATCACCACTTACAGCCAGCTCAGGGCAAAGGGGAGATCCCTGCTGGCTTTACCAGGTGCTGGATCAAGCCCTTAACCACCAACACAGACAAGGACAAGTGCCCCAATATACACAGCGAGGCTCCTGCCCAGCTTTATCATCAGCTTTGTGGGGTCAGAGGTGGTTTTCAAGTTCTAAATACCAATATTTGCCTTCTTTTTCCCACAGCTTGTTGTTTCCAGTGCAATTACAGAACAACAGAATCAGATGCACCAGGCACCACCACCACCTTTTCCTGTTGACACAACACAACCGAGTAGAGGCAGCAGCAGCAGAGACACCCAGACACAGCAACTGAGATGAACAAGACCGTTTAATCTGTGCAAATCCACCCAAAATCTGCAGGGATGGCTCAGAAAATTGCACTGTAAAAGTCTTTTCTGCTCTCAACAGCTCACGGAACGTCCTCATGAACAAGATTGCAGTGACAAGGCCATCTTCTCCAAGGTATAAAGCAGCCAGGGACAGGGCCACACTTTGCCCTGAAATCACATCAAGCCTTTTTGTCCACTGACCCCGAAGTCTCCAGCCTTCCTGCAGGTTTGATAGTTTATAACATAAAAACTCAGATTACTTTTCCCTGCCACGAGCTGGTGGTTTTTGCAAAGCTTCAAGCAGGAAGCGTTTTTCCTAATGTTGAATGCTGCATTCACTGTTATGATTAAGCCCATCCTCAAAGGCTCCATCCGAGGCACAGGGAGCAGATGAGGCAGCAGGGATGAACAAGGGGATGAAGAAAAGCCTGAAAAGGAGAGGCAGACACAGCCCCCAAGAAGCATTAGATACCTACCATGTACAATCAGAATAAATACTCCTTTCTAGTCCTCTGCCTCCTCCTTTGATCACGCTTCCAGGTCAGTATCTTGTGAGAGGCAGTCCTGACTCAAATGTATCCTTCAGCCCCCACCAGGATCTGACAGCAGGTATCAGTCATGGAAATAAATAAGTAAAGAACGTTTCCTCCCAACCAAAGCTGTTTGATTCAAATAGGAAATCTGTCCTGGGCAGGAGAAATGCACAGCAGAACCCATATGGAGAGTCATTTATTCTGGCAGGTCCACATGCATCCAGTGGTGAAGAGGAACTGAAAGGCCAATGCAGATGACAGTAGCCAGTGCCTGTCCCAGCCCACTGGAAGGACTGGTCACTCAGCAGGACATCCAACAAACACCACATCCCAACACACCTGACCCTGCGTGGCCTCTTTCCCTTGCCTTCCCTTCCTCTTCAGCACACAGCAAGGACAAGACACCAAGTCTGAGCATTCTCACCACCCAGCACACCCAGGCTCCTCACTGCCCCGCTGAGTAAGAACAGCAGCAGCCCTAAAAGGTGAAGAACTTGGATGATCCATGCAGCAATTCCCACCCACAGCAGGGCTCAGGGGCTGGTTTGCTGACCAACAGCAGTAAAAGCAGTGTCAGACCAGGCTCTCTGCTTTGCAGGGGGAGCAGAGAAGGGCTGAGCTTTGCAACAACCCAGCAGAGAACCTGCTCACATTCATGGAATCATCAAGGTTGGAAGAGCCCTCCAGGACCATGGAGTCCAACCATTAGCTCAGCCAGAGCTGTTTCCTTCCCTGCCCCTGAAGATGCCCCAGCAGCACAACCCACACTCAAACTAAACCATCTCCCTGGGAAGGCAGCAGGAATCTGCACTTGGCTGTGTTCTTGCCCTCTCCAGCTTTACAAAAGCTGCCAGCCAGCCTTCATCCCCTCCAGCAAGACCTCCCCAGGAAACATGATCCAGTATCCTCTGAGTTCTGCCCAGGCAGCCTGAAGAAAGGAGCCAGGCCTCCCAGCAGGACACACGCCCCGCTGTGCTGCACGAGGCCGAGCTCCGTGTCACCGTCCCGGGGACTTGGAGAGGTCCCCTCTCCTGACTCACCCACGGCACTGGGGATGGTGGTTTTATTTTATTCCACGTCTCTGCTGCCTGGGGAAACGACTCTCTTCACTTGAACAGATGAGCTGCACGTGTGCAGAGCTGTAAAATATAACCCAGCCTGCGGGAAAGCTCAGCTTTACCCCCAAATTCTCCCTTCAGGACCCCTCCCGATGGACAGTCTGCACACAGCTCTGCCCCTTCCAGTGCCCCCTGGGAATTCCATGGCCTTTGCATCCCTATCTGTCTGCAGTTGGAACCACAGCATCCAAAGTGGGACCAACAGCCCATCTCCCATCTCATCCCACCTCCTTCCAAACCAGGGTCCTCAAATACCTGCCTGGTGCTGCCGTGTTCCTTCTCCCTGCCCTGAGCTCCCGAGGCTAAAACTCACATACACACTCTTCCAGTTTGCAAAGGTGGTCCATTGTTACAAAGGTGTGAGTGATGCCATTTTCCTTCACTTCTGTGCACGTCAGTTGAGCAGAGAAGCAAATCTCACCCCTCCACATGCACGTGAACCTGCAGCAAAATGCAGCCCTTTTTGGTTTTTTTTTTGCTCTCCAGGAGAACCACCTGCGTTGAGGATTTCACCAGAATCCACAAGGAACAATAAATAACAAGAACTGAAGAACTGTAGCTCCCATGGGGGAAAATGTATTCCTTGTTTCAGGCTCACATTGAGGAGGACCATTCCCTTGGAGACAAAGTTTTGCCCAGCACAACCCCAGGACCAACCTGAGCACTCTTTTCCCTGAGCAAACGCAACATAAAGCTGCTGCAGCACATCAGGAAAATCCACAGGGCAGGGGAAGGATGTGAAGGGACTGGTGACAGCCCAGTTATGAGTTCTGCCATTCCTCCCAAGTGCAGGGTAACACAGACCCTCCCAGCAAACCAGCACGTGACAAATGGGAGGCACGGTGCACTAACGCTCGCAGAATTTAACTGTAATTAAGTCTCACTGACAGACACCTCATTAAAGCACCACTTCTGCAGAAAAAATTAATAAAGTGAATTATTTCCCGCCTGTGTGAAATATCGGGGGTTTTTCTCTCTTCATCAAAGATGCATGCAGCTCAGTTCAGCTGGGTGGCGGTGCTCCCCGGAATGAACGAGTGGCACGCTTAAAAAGACATTTAAAACAACACGTTGCTGCACTGCCAAAACCCAGGCTGAGATGCTCAGCCCCTGCACGTTATTTTAGCCTGTGATGGCAGAAAATAAAAACCCTTAAAATACAATTCTTCACCCAGCAGGCACAGACAGAGAGATAAAGAGATAGATAAAGTAACTGGCTTGTTATTAGAAAACCAAACTAAATTAAGACGACCTAATAAAAAAAGGGGATTCTCATGACCCAAAGATCCAGTTTTCAACTTGCAACTTTCTGGGGTTTAAATGCCTCTTATGTGAGGAACAAAGCAATTGATGAGGGGGCCAGAGGGCTGAGTGTGCCCAGGCCCACGAGCCAACACACATTCCTCTGCACTGGGAGATGGCTCCTTGAAGCATATTTTAACCAAACTTCTCTGAGGTAATATCCAATATGAAAATGAACTACAAGAAATGAAGCTGATCGAGATGTGCCCAGTAATGCATGCCATGAAAAAGGTCTGAATTTTCAGAGGGGAAGGCCAAGCTGTAATTCCTTGCAAAGGGAAAACCACGGAAGCTTTCCAAGAGATTTTTACAGTCTTTTTCTAATTGTTCCCTTTTCCAACATCATTATGCAACCTCCGTGTGCTTTCCTGCTTCTCTACCCCCCCTTTATTTCACCCATTCTCCCCACCCCCCAACTTCTTCTAAATGCTGTGAGGCAGCTCCTTTAAGACAGCCAGAAATACAGTGCAGATTTTTCTCTCCTCCTCCTCTCAGTTTAAACTGCCCAAATCTTTCCGGTGAAGAAGCATTGCCCAAAATCTGCTCGCTATTCAAGCAGCCCTGGCAATGACAAGCAGCACTTCATGAATCATCTGTTATATATTGCCTTATCAACACGGTCCACTGCAGGAGAAAGTAAACCTGGCCCACTCTGGGGCTGTGCACAACACAATCAAAATGCAATTAAGTGGCATTAATTACAGGAGGGCTCCGAGGAGTTCCCTCATCCAAGGATTCAGTACAGGCTATATATATATATATATGTATGAGGCAACGTAAATGGAGCCAAAATGCTAACAGCCATTTCCTCCCCCACCACACACAGCTTTTACTTTAATATTTCAAAGGACTATTTACCCCTTTTACTGGTTTCCAATATTGTCACGTTTCTAATTATTAAAGCAGACAGCTTTAGTGTTTCTGCTGTTTGTCAGCTTCAGCTATTTGAGGCAAACACACATATTTTCATGGGTGTTTCTCCCCCCCCAAGCCAGACCTCTAAGCTCAGCAAGCGAGGAGAACCTTGCACTGCTCTGTTTCCTCCCACTGCTCTGGAGCACTGGTGTGCTGGGGAGCCTGGCAGCAAAGGTGCACGGCAAGAGAGAAGCCATCCCTGAGGGAAGGGGGCTCAAAACTGAACAGCAATTGTGAATCCAGTAGCAAGACACATCCCATCAGCTTCTCTGCCCAGTGAAACACAGCCTTCCAAAAGCACGGACTCCAGGGATTCCAGCAGGACTCTGATAAAATCTGAACTCACCCAGACTAGGTGGCAGGATTGAAAAAGAGGACGGAAAAGCGATGGGGTAACTGGAAACAAGCTAAAGGTGAACTGGCAGAGCAAGGAAGTAGAATATGACACCACTAAAGAAGCCAGCAAGAAGAATACTTGGCAGATATTTAACAAATGTCATGGCCCAATAACATCTTCATTTAATATTTCCTTGTGGTTTGGGACAAGCTCTGCCATTTGGAACAGTCCAGCAACAGATCCCACTGAGCAAATGAACTCCTCTGTGTGTACTCAACCATGGGTACAAGAGGAGGGAAATACGGTCCCAATGGCTGGGGTTTATATTTTTGATCTATAAATACAAAATATGCGGTGCCAAGGAGCACACAAACACTTCTTGAGATGGAGGAGGGCACCAAAGAAGTGCTTTAACCCCAAGATGAAGCTGGCACAGCTGGGCAGTGAGCACTCAGGTTCTCAGACCCTGAAGGGAGCATCACTTAACCCACACACACCCAGGGTGACCCCGACAAAATATGGGGACAGCCAGTTCCAGTGACCTTACAAAGGTACAGCGTGGCACACCAGCATGGCAGGAACGCTGGAAGATGAAGGAAAACTGTCCTGAAATATTTGATTCTATCCCATCTCACGTTATCTAAGGGCAAGCTTTAGTCTCAACACGTCATCCGCAATGTGCTTGGGCACTTCATGCATAGAAAGTCTGCATCTTCCCCTGATTAGAAACCTGCAAATGAACCTTGAGGACAAGTTTCAGGCACTGCACCAAGTTTCTGGATCACAGATACACCTTAAACTGGCTTTAAAAGGCCTAATCCCCAGAAAGCACAAAGCATTTGAAAGAGAGATAAAGAGGGCAAACTCAGCTAAACCCACGGGCAGCTTTAACCTTTATTTTGAACAAACCCTACTCCTCACCCCTGCAGTGCCACAGGGGATTTAAGGTTGAAGACTCAACTCCAGCTTTTCAGCAGGCTGTAAACAGGCAGCTCCTGTGCTTCCACCTCTGCCCATGGGAGGAAGGAACTGTTCCCTGGGAGGGTGGACAGGCCCTGGCACACGGTGCCCAGAGCAGCTGTGGCTGCCCCTGGATCCCTGGCAGTGCCCAAGGCCAGGCTGGACATTGGGGCTGGGAGCAGCCTGGGACAGTGGGAGGTGTCCCTGCCCATGGCAGGGGGGGTGGAACAAGATGGGTTTTAAGGTCCCTTTTCACCCAAACCATTCTATGAGTAGATAAAACCAGTAAAAGCAGTTTCTTGCATAATCTTTGTGCTGGTGAAGATGCAACTTTCTGCTGTGCTTATGTTTCACAGGCAACGTCCTACTAATGCAGGAGAGATAAAAAACAACAGTGCAGTAATAGCAGGAAAAGGTAAACACAAGAATGAGGGACTTTTTAAAGCTAGGAGTGATGTGTTTGCAGACACATGCTGGCCTTTCTTTATTTTCCTAGTGATTCACCATCAAAAGGCAAGCAAGAAAGTGAAACTAATTTCCACTAAGGAGTTCACCTGCATCCCACAGCAGGATCTTGGTATCCTCCACCTGTAATCTCCCACCCTGGACACTCCCCGGGCTTCTCAAGAAGTTGACCATTCACACCTGGCAGTGCTCCTTTACTTTAGGATAGTCTCTTTATGAGATTTTAAGAGATGGCAGCACACAGACACAGACTGCCCAACAAACATCTCCTCCCAAGGGAATCCAAGCTTTCCATGCCCCCATCCTGCTGAGCAAATGACCATTTCTTCTGCTGTTCTGAGCTGATTTTCAAAACGCTTTTTCTAATCCTTTCTAAAGCTAAGTCCCGAAGCAAAACAAACAAAAAAACCCAGGGTGGCAAAGTTAAAATTTGGAAGATTTAAATGTATTTTTTCCTTAAGTTTAGGCCAGCAAGGGCACAGCTTAATATCAACACCACGAATCTGTAAGATGCACGGGCTAAAACAAGCCATCCAAGGATGAAGGGAAAAAGCAGAGAATCCTGGAAAGCTGCATCTTCCACATTTCACTTTATCCAGAAAATCTGCAGTCGCTAAAACTTACTCTTCCTAACTGGGTGGCATTTTACATTTCCAAATGTAATTGACTGAGCGTGTTGCCATGGCGACAGCAGGGTTCTGCAATAACTTTGTTGCCTTGTAATTGCTGTATATTTGTATACAAGCAGCTGAGCTTTCTTTAATTCAATGCCCTCAACTCTTCCAGCGAGGCTGCGGAGCGGCGACGGCAGCTTTTTAGGCTGAGAACTCCCAACAGCGGTGCTGGAAACATCAGAAACGATTAAAACTCAGCGCCGCGACCGACCGCATTACACACACACACACACACACAGAAAAAACCCCACCACGAAACCCTGCCAGGAACCAGATTATTATATAAACTTCAGAGCTCCTTAGCTTTTAAAAACGCTGCCGTTATAACAACAACAACAACAAGAAAAAAAAAACCCCACAATTTAGATAATTAACTCCAGGTAGATTTGGCACCGAGCGAAGAAGCACTTTGAGGGCAGGGAATAAATGCAGCACGAGTCCCATTTATTGACAGGGCGTAATACCGGTGCATCGAAACGCGCTGGCCAGGGGGATTATCCACTCGCCAGGGCCAAAATAATGCTTGCTCCATCTCCTCGGCCTCAAACCAGCCTTCTGAGGACAACGGGATGCAGCTGTGGGAAAGGAGCGCGGCACCGAGCTGCCTGGTGGGAAAGAAGTGGGGAAGCCGGCAGGGAGCCGGTGCCTCGCCGCACGCCCCATCCCAGGGTTTTACGAGGCATTTTCACACCCTGGATCCACCCACACCTTCCCGACACGGATCCCAACTCCTTGGGAGCGTTTATCGGAGCTGTAATCCAGCCCGGGAATATGAGGCAAGGCTGGAACACGAAATCCGCTCGTACGGGGCGTTAGCGGTGACGAGCCTAATTTATGCAAATCTGCCAAAACAGCCGATTGAGGGCCAAAACCCCCACCGAGGGCAGCACCTTCCACCACCGCCGAGTGGGCGCACGGCACAATTACGCAAGTGCTTCGAGCGAAGGGCAGGTTCCCTTCCCCTCCGAGACGCTGCCCAGCGCCCAGCACCGACAGCGACAAAATTATTGTTATGTAAATCCATCTGCTCCGCCGAGCTGTCAGGGCGCCGGCCAACACCCCGGACACCGCATCTGGGGAGCGGGCAACATTTTTTTGGGGGAAGGAGTGTGTGGGGGGGGGAGAGCGCCGGCATCGCGCAGCATCTCCGCTGATAAATCCCTGCAGCAAAACCCACACGCGGCTGCCGGGCAACACCTCCCTCCGCGCTCCTCTGCCAGCCCCAAACCTCAGCTTTTTCTGCTCCGCTTCGCCCCGTGAGAGCCAAGGCTTGAGGTTCCGCGGCGGCACACGTGGTGTGATCCCCCCCGGGCCCCCCAGCACCGGGGTCCTGCCGGCGACGCTGCAGCCCTGGGCCTCGGACCTGTCACTGCCGCCTCCGGGCTCCCCGAGAGCGCCGCGCTGCCGAGGGCAGCACCCCGTTTTCTCCTCCCGGGGACACATAAAAAAACAAGCCGTTTTGGGGCTTTTTTGTTTTTTT
>VXAC01002279.1:182842-201582 GCA_013399225.1 Rhipidura dahli
AAAAAAAAAGGAAAGGAAAAAAAAAAGAACTCGTGTCGTTCAGCCATCTGGATTTACATAAATTCTGGGACCTGATGGGAATTGCTAACAACTTTGTCCCTCTCTCAAAATCTGCATATATGTGGTAGTATAGATACACTGCTCCTTTTCTCTTTTACCTTTTCTGAGATATTTAGCATTTAAATTTTCATTTGAAAGGGCTGCCCTTATAAAAAATCCCTGGCATATTGATCCAACCTTTAAAATTTCTTTTTTTTTTTTTTTTCATGCTGTGAACAGGCTCCCCAGGGAATGGGTACGGCCCCAAGGCTACCAGAGCTCCAGGAGTGCTTGGACAACGTTCTCAGGGATGCACAGGGTGGGATTGGTGGGGTGCCTGAGCAGGGCCAGGGGTTGGACTGGATGATCCATCAGTAATTCCTCCATCCTTGGAAGTGTCCCAGGCCAGCTTGGACGGGGCTTGGAGCAACCTGCTCTAGTGGAAGGTGTCCCTGTCCATGGCAGGGCATGGATTCTGACAATCCCACTAGCAAAACATCCCATTACCCTCAGCTTTCCATCTTGCTTTATTTTTAAGATAATAATACATTCCCATCAGCTTCCAACCATTACATTTTGACAGGAGCACACAGGCAGCACGGCTTGCTCTGGAGCAGGCTGGGATTTTGGGGATATTTTCCCTGGAATACATACCTGAGAGCACCACTGGCACTAAGAAGGCCGCTTCTGCCTGAAGCTGAAGCCCTTTTTGTTTCATTTTCAGCTTCTTGGGGCTCATGGGCTTGTTTGTTGTTCTTTGGCTGGTGAGGTTTTGGGTTTCCTCGCGTGGTTGTTCTGCCCTCTTTATTCAGGGCCAGCTTGTACGCTCGGAGGGATGGGTGAGTGTGTGTATAAATAACCTCCCAAATTATTTTCTCAGTGTTCTGGCTGGAAGGGCTTCGGGGCTAGAAGGTACCAAGGCAGGGTAATATTTGTTACAGCAGCCAGGTGGGTGTCTGCCCTCCCTTGTGCTCCCCATTTTTGCTCCATCTGGGGGGTGGTTTGGTCCCAAACCCTTTAAACGTGGCTTACAACCAATCTTTTGGCCCCAGTGGTCACTGCAGGTTGTAGGTGTGACCCACCTGTGTCCCATGCAGGGCATTCTCCTGGCCACTTGCCCAGCCACGCCGGCTGCCTCCCCTCTCGGCACTGCTGGAGCAGTTTGGAAGCAGGAAACCAGAGGAGCAAACTGCAAGTTGCCATGGGAGTGTAAGTGTTACCCTCGGGTTTTGTTTGACGCTGTACCTGTGGCTGTGGGTGTGAGTACGTGTCTCTGTAAACAGCCAGTCTAGGCTAACCTGTGCATAATGGCACTAAATTAAACCTGGGTCTCTGCTCGTGGGAATTGGACCTCAGAGATTCACGAGGGAAGGGCTCCTTGCTGTATGTTAAACCCAACATATTGGCTATAGCTGTATATAGTCTGTTTTTACTGTAATTGCAGCTGAAAAACTTACTCAGAAGCCGGTTGAAGCAGAAAATAAAAATCTAAAAAAAAAACTCCCAGCCCTGGCAGAGCTAATTCATAAAGATTTAAATAAAAAGCAATTACAGAACTTCCCGCCTACCTCCACCTCATCATCTTTAGCTGAACTCCTTGTTTGTCAGGAATGATTCCATTTTTTCTGCTCTCAAGCAGGAAACAGCCATCACAACACTCCAGCTAATTTCCCTCGCTAGTCACAGGGAGCTGGTGAAAGTAAAATAGGGTGTTTCAGCTTTCCACTCCAATCCTGCCACTCCACAGCCTGAAAAATAAAAAAGGAGGAAAAAGTGAGGAAGAGAGCCAGCAGGAACTTCCTCTGGAGCCTAGACACCAAAGAAGTGCTGGTGCCACTTGGTTCCCTGGAGAAAGTCAAGCCTAGACACAATTTCCAGCCTGGTGATGGCTTCCCCTTCTTCCTCCCTATCATTCAAACACCACCACTCACCTCCCTTGGTTTTCCTGTCCCACCCATCACCCTTCTGTGCCTAACCTGCCATTCCCTGTTCTCCATCTTTCCCACAGCACTTTTCCTTTTTGCCAGCAGAAGGAAAACCCCACCAGCCCACAACACGGCTGTGATGGGACAGGCAGAGTTCAATTTACATTACCCCTCTCCTGTGTTTTGCCCCGACATACCTTCTATTGTGCAGTTTGGTTCTGTTGTTACTGGGTTTTTTCAATCCTGGTGAATTCTGCTTCAGCTGGAACTCTTCCTCCTCTCCTTTTTCAGAGACGGAGCCCTCTTCCTTACCCTGCTGCAAAATCCATCCCTTGTGCAGTCCTGCATGGCTCAGAGGGAGTGTGAGGCAGAACAAGGGGCTTCTCCCCCACCTCTGTGAGGCAGAACAAGGGGCTTCTCCCCAGCCCCGAGCCCCCCACGCCTGAGTTTGGCTGCGGGAGCTGTTCCCCAGCTTGTCTGCACACCCAACACCTCATCAAGTCTGCAGCACTCAGGGCCTGAAGAGCTGGGATCCTGAAGCAGCAAGAGCCAGGCTCTCAGAAAAAAATTATTGCTGTTGTTTTGGGCAAAAGCAAGTCCCTGTCCCCCACCTGGGGGAAAAAAAGAAGCAATTGAAGTTCAAAATGAAGGTCACAATACAAAATTTGCTTTCTTCTCCATATTTACGCTTTGTTTCTGCTGATGGAGATGCGTTGGATCGCTCTGGCAGTCATTTTGCAATGCACTTTGAAAATAAAACTCCCTGCTGAAGTTTGTTTTTGATATCTTTTCTGGATTTGTATAAACTTCTTATTTGTTTAGCAGCTATACTCTCGACTGTGTTGTGGAACATCCCGACTTGGAAGGGATCCACGAGGATTCCTACTGCAGAGAGAAAAATTATTCTGGGGCCATTACAAAGCACTGCCCAAAAGTTCTTACCATGTCATCATCCCTCTGAATTAAACTGAAGAATTAAGAGTATGAAAGAAATTTCTTTTTCCCCCTCAACTGTTTTTCTGGTTCAGTCAATTTTAGTAGCACACTTAAGGCTTACATTTAGGAAAAAAAAAAAAAAAAGCAGAAATAAGTCTAAAATGAATATGGAATCTTTGTGAAGTCGATGCTAGAGTAACTGTTGGATACACTTAGTTTATCAGTGCTCGTTTTCTGATTCCTAATAGTAAAAGCAAGGGAAGTGGGTATCAATTTATTATATTTATTTTCATCTGTGGCAACTGCTAGGAGAAAAATGTGGGGCGTGTCTCTCTATAGTGGGAACCTTAGAGGAAATATTGATCCATTTTTCTATTCTGCCTCTTTCAACCAGAAAAAAAAAAAAAAAAAAACAAACGACAAAAAAGACATCATCCAGGGTGAAAACCAATTAAAGTCTAAATAAATGTAAGAAAAACATGACCAGAAAAAAAATAAATATAGAAATGAAAATATCTGCAGCCTGGCCCCTGGGTGTTGGTTTTACATAAAGATACTGACTTGCAGCTGAATGACAAGTAGGATATTTTTCTGCTGAAATATTGATAGTAGATTACACTAAACCACAAACTATCTCCAGAAAGCCCATCATTTCTAATCCTAATGGTGTTTTCTTTCCCTTGGCTGACTGCTACATTCATGAGATGATGGCTTTATTCTATCTGGGGGAAAAACTTTTTACCATACAGCTAAATTAACTTGTCAAAAGACTTCAAACTTCGGAAGCTTTTACAGCTCGATTCAAAGCTATTATTCAGGATTGAATGAGAAGGCTGCGGACTGTAAAAGCTGGCAAAAAAAAATAATAAAAAAAAAACTTCAGCAGCATTCAGGAGCTGAATGGAAGGGTTACTTTTTGTTCAGGTTTGTGTGTGTTTCATTGAGCAGTCTCACAAGAGCTGGATTTTCGTATTTTAAGGCAAAATGCTTCTTTCTGCTGCTCTGGAAGCTGTGACCCAGCCCGTGCTCTTTCACACACACTTGGTTATATTTAGTTTGTGCCAACCTAAATAAGTGTCAACCAGCTCTCCAGAAATGCAGGGAGCACAAAAGAGAAAGGCCAGCAGCTAAATTGAGGCAGAACGAGAACACAATTAGACTTATTTTTATCCTTTTCTTTTAAAATCAGATCACAGACTATCTTACACTCAGCTCCAGCTTTCTCATGCAAATAAAAATGCCTGGCTTGAGGAGCAGCAACTTTTAGATTCTGCAGACGAGGAGCAGCTGGCAGAGCTTGTGCTTGGAGTCTTTCCCATCACGGGTCCAACCTACTTTGGGACAGAGCTGGAATAAATCATGGGATGGGATGGGTTGGGTTGGGTTGGAAGGGACCCTAAAGCCCATCCAGTCCCACCCCGCTGCCATGGGAACACCTCCCACTGTCCCAGGCTGCTCCAAGACCCATCCAGCCTGGCCTTGGGCATTGCCAGGGATCCAGGGGCAGCCCCAGCTGAGGGCCTCACTGCTCTTACACTAAAGAATTTCCTTCTAAATCATCTTCCCACCATCTGAGTTTAGGTTTTGAGGGAGCCAGCAGCAGAGCACCAAGGTGTTTTGGAGCTCAGCACTCCAGAAGCCAAGCTCTGGAGAGCACTTAATTGCTGCCTTTGTAATGAGGTACCAAGCTGACCTCCTGGTTTTGAGCACTTGAGGCTAAAGTTGCACTGATGGGTGATGTGTGGGGACACAATTGCACGGACCTCTCAATTTCCCAATCTTTCCCTCCTCTGTTTCGTTGCTCTAAGGGTTGTTAAATCTCATTTCATGTGGGTCACAGCATTTCCTGAATACCAATATCCATTAAAAGGCACCTGTGCTTTGCATTTGGCAAAACCTCAGCCGACCTTTTTCCCCTTTCCCATGGCAAAACCAAAACTGCAGCCAGCTTTGGGTTGGAATCCATCAGAAAGCACTAAAATACCTCAAATTTCCTCTATCTGCCCATCGAGGAGCAAGGAGTTCTTTCCTAATGCAAGCTCCTGAAATGTGGTATCCTAAAAACTCGTGTTCCTTACGAGCACCTTCACCAAGTTCTTAAAAAGCATCCCAGCAGGGCAGGACGTGCCAGCAGAAGTGTCGGGAATAGCAGCAGTGGCATGGGAATCATGAGAGGAATGTCTGAAAAGTGTGGAGGGCTGCACTCAGACCCCGTTACAGAGCTGGGTGGGACTCTGGAATCCGGCCCTCTTTTGCAGATACGTTGTTTAATGGAAACATAAGGAGGGAGCGCTGTTAAGGATAAAAATAAAGTTTAGAATGTATCAGGATGAGAGGTCAGAGGAGTCAAAGACCTCTGCAGCCCTGGAAGTGTCTGCGTGTGTGACTATGAAACACGGGCAGAAAGCAGAGCTGCTTCCCTCCTCCAGGATCAAGATCAGGTCTGTGAAAGACCAGGAGGTTCCACAAGGAAAAAAAAAAGGAAGGAAAAAGGCAGACTTTCCATTCGGAACCAGGGCAGATCACAGAAAGCCCGTGGTGCCCTGGACTGGACCCCAGGGGATGCGTGTGCATCATTGCACAGGGATTGGTTTGGGATGTCCACGCTGTGATCTGAGGAGGTGAGGCACACGGACCTCGATTCATCCTTATCAGGAGCTTCCCATCAGGTGGCCTGCTGCACACTAAAGACCCAGCTATCAGCAGAGCCTTTGTCTTGTGTCAGGACGAGGGGCAGGACGTGTTCTGCTCGTACACAGAGACCAAGGATCATGTGGTGGGAAGTGTAGGGGTCCAAAACTGGGATGTGCTTGTGTGTAGCTGGGCAGACAGAAGGTGTTGGGGCTTTTTTCCCCTGCTTCTCTGGTCAAGGGAATCCTAGAATCCCAAAAAGGGTTGGGTTGGAAGAGATCTTAAAGCTCATCCCATCCCACGCCTGTGCCATGGGCAGGGACACCTTCCACTGTCCCAGGCTGCTCCCAGCCCCAATGTCCAGCCTGGCCTTGGGCGCTGCGAGGGACCCAGGGGCAGCCCCAGCTGCTCTGGGCACCCTGTGCCAGGGCCTGCCCACCCTCCCAGGGAACAATTCCTTCCTCATGTCTAATCAAAATCTATCCCACTTCAGTGGAAGCCATTCCCCCTTGTCCCAAGTCCCTCTCCCGCTCTCCTGGAGCCCCTTTAGGCACTCAAATGGGCTCTAAGCTCTCTCCAGAGCCTTCTCCCTTCTCCAGGGTGAACACTCCCAGCCTGTCTCCATAGGAAAGGTGCTCCTGTCTTATCTCCAGCACAAGAACATTTTTTGTCACCTTGCTTTTGGTAAACCCAGACAGCACTTTCAGGGGAGTTTACTTGTTAAATTATCCACAGTGCCACAGATGCTGGGCTCTTTATTCCAGTCGTATATTTCAAGGAACAGTTTCTCCAGCAAACAGTGCAACAGCTGTGGCTGATAAAACTCCTGGGTGCCATCCTTATCCTTTTTCCTGATAGAGACTGTCACAGATTTAACCATCAAGTTCTGGCTTGGATATGCTGGTGCTCTGCAGCCAGCCAGAAATGAAATGGGGCTGGATAGCCTTCACGTGACAGAAGAAGGATCCCCAAGGCTGTAAAACTCATGGAGCTGCAATTGTCAGAGCAGAGGAAGGAGCTGTGTGCAGCACAGGTAGCAGAATCTCGTTTGGATGTGACAGGGATGTGCAGTGAGATGTTCTGCCATGCTTGGCCACTGGGACCTTGCCACAAGACAGAGGATTTTGGAAGGTGGGCTCCTGTGCCAACAGGAAAGAAGTTCTCTGAAGATCTCTTACATATTTCCAAGCCGAATTCCCAGAGCATCCAGCAGTTTGGGTGGTGCCTCAGTTACCGACTGTCTACTCCAAAAACCTCTCCTGAGGTTTCTCCTAAAAAATTGGACCTGGAAACCTCTCCCAAAGCATCCAAAGCAGCTGTGTGGGGTGTGAGGTCACACCTCTGTCAGGATACATCCCTACAGCTCTGGGAGTCTCGTGGAGGCCAGGTGAAGTGCTCCTTTCTGGGGTACACACTCCGGGAATGGGGGCCAGGCCCCCGGGGAGCACCGGGGAGCTTCCCCTGGCTGCTGCCAGCCTGGGTGGGATCCCAGCCAGCAGAGAAACGATCCCATCTTCCCTGGGTGTTCCTGGGCCAGCAGGACAGCCCCCGCTGCACAACAGCAGCCTTACAGTTGGGTTTAAAGAAGCATTTTCGCTCCTCTGGACTTCAGCCCAAAATCCCTCTTGGAGTAACTCACATTCATGTCAGCAGAACAAGCCCAGCCAAATGGAAAGTTCTCTCTCTCTCTCTTTTTTTTTTTTTCTTCCCCTTTAATTAAACTGTTATTCTCTCAAATCAAATGTGAGCGTTCTTCTCATTCCAAACTAAGAAAGATCACAGGTGAATGCTTCCAGAGAAATTAAAAACTGACTTGAGACAGCTTTGCTTTAAGCAGAAAGTATCTTTTTTTCCCCTTTTTTATGCTGGATACCTCTTCACCGAGCCAACGGCTGGAACTGAAGTGGGGCAGGTTTTTAGACCATCAAGTACAGAAGATGTTTTCTGTCTGCATTCCTCCTTCAGAAGAGATAAACCAAGCCTAGAGAAATGAGGATGCTGCAGCTCCTCGTGTCGTGGAGGGGCTACCATGCCCAAAACACCCCGCTCCCCTCATTCCCAGAGCCACCATGAGCCTTGCTGGCAGAAACAAACCCTCCCTGTCTCTGCTGCTTTGCTCACTCCAGGTACTGGCATCCCAAATAAAAGAATCATTTATGCTGTAAAAGACGATTGGGATGGCTGAGCCCAGCTGCCAACCCAGCATCACCACCATGTTCTCCACCAAACCTCATCCACACACTTGCTGAGCACTTCCAGGAGTGGGGACTCCTCCACTGCCCTGGGCAGCCTGTGCCAACTCTTTGCAACCCTTCCCATGAAGAGAAATTCCCTTAACTCTGGTCTAAACCTCCCACTGGCCCAGCCTGAGGCCGTTCCCTCTCCTCCTGTCCCTCATCCCTGGGAGCAGAGCCCGACCCCCACCTGGCTGCACCCTCCTGTCAGGGAGTTGCAGAATCCTCAGCTCCCACCAGCCCTTAAAAAACCCTCTTGTCACAACCCTCAGCAATTTACTTCCAGCCTGCCTGGGTGTCTTGTGGGGTACTGAAACCCTGGAGACTGGCAGAAAACAACAGAGTTAAAAGAATGGAGTGGAATTACCCATCCCCTGTGCATTAACTGGCTTCAGATGGTACCAGCTTGCTGGTGTTTTTTCTGCCTCTCTGGCAGGGAGTGTTTTATTTGCTTAGTAAAGTTTTCACATGCAATATGTTGTTGCTGTTTTGTTTTGTTTCCAAAATCCCTTACCTATATATTTATTACAGACAGATATTATACCCTGGCAGTAAGGGAACGCTGCAAAGTGCTAGTTAACTTCCCAGAGCTGCCTGAATAATTCCATAAATACGAGGGGACTGGAATGACAACAATAAAGGGATCTGTACTTTGAACAATAAATACGAACTGGAGCTCTGCTTTGGATTTGAGGCATGCTGCAGCTAATAGGTATTCAGCTTGTGTGGGCCACTGACATTTAAATAAACACATGTGCAGTCCAAGGGGGTTGGCTGCAGAGCCTCTTGTCAATTGAATCCAGCCCTGGGAACACTGAGAGAGTGGTTCAGGGTTGCAGGAATTCCACGCTGGGCTCTAGCCCTCGGTGGGATCGCTCCTGAAAAACCAGGAGTTGTCCTCCATGGGGAAAAAAATAAAGGAGGGGGGGACACGACATAATGGGAATGGGGGGAGGGGGGTGGAACCCCCCCCCCCACCCCCACCCCAAAATATGTGGCTTCAAAGAAATGCTGAAAATATTTATAAGGAAAATGCCTGGCGGGCTGAAGGAGAGCTCAGCTCCTCAAGCTGAGATAGCTCAGCAACCTGAACACCATTCCTGCAGTGCCTTGGGAAGAAATCACCTTTGAACAGGGCCATTTCACAGGAATTTGCAGAGCCCGGCCAGAGTGGACTCTGCAAACCCATTCCTGCTGGGACAGGAGCGGGAAGGAGCCTGGGACAGCAGCTCTGTGCAGCTCCTGGGGCTTGCAGAGCCTCCTGCAAAGGTAGCCCCAAAACCAAGGCTTGTTTGGCAGCATCAGACACACAGAGAGGGACAGGTGTAAGTGGGGCTCACCCCCTGCACCCCACACCAGAACAGCTGAAAGGCCTGGAGGGGTCTCCAGCCTTTGTTTTGTGTGATTCCCATAAACCTTAAGCATTCATAGCCCATATGCTCTCCCCCAGTATTGCAGAAAACACAGTTTCACAGGAAACACATTTTCCCTCACCAGGGATGACCCAGGAACAAAGGGGGCATCAGCTCTGGGGCTGTCAGCTGCAGAAGGAAGAAAATGTCCACTTTGAAAAAAATAAAATTAAGTCAAACCAACAGCAAAACAAACTAATTAAAAAAAAAAAAACCACCACCAAAACAATCCAAAGAGGAATGAATTGAGCTACTTATCACTGATTTCAACACCGAGCAGAGCAGTGGAGGCTGCGCAACAGCATTACAGATAATTGGAAAACTGGGATGGAAGGAATCCATTCCTTCGGTAGCTGGAATGGTGGCTCCTGGGGAATCCTTTGTGGCCACCAGTGCGTGCAGAATGGGGGCAATTCACTTGATACCATGGGCTCTGGTTTCTCAAAAGCTCCCTCGCTGGAAAAGACTCTCCCCTGGGATTAGAGGAAAGGTTCTGGAAAGTGAATTCCAGCCTGGTAGGAAGCAGGAAGGGACAGGTAGGGATAAATGGCTCTTTTCCAGGGAAGAGGGGATCCCATTGGAATCCCCAAGCAGTTTGGGTTGTGGCACGTGCTGCTCTCGGGGCCTAAAGGGTCAGGAAAAGGGGTATTGGGGCAACTTGCAGAAGAAAAAGATAAAGACTTCAAGCAGCAAAAATGAGTGAGAATTAGGAAAAAGACTGCAGAGGACTGTTGAAGTGTCTGGAAAAGAGTTCAGACAGATAAAACAAACAGCAAAGTCACCGGAATCGATTACTTCTCATTAACAAAGTCATTTGTGCCTTTGTGAAGGAAATTAAAGATGAAATAATTGAACCTGTAAGCGGTCACGCTGAGCTTGGTTCCTCTTCCCAAATTTGAAAAGGGAGGGACAGGGACACAGCCCTGGAGAATCAGCATCATCCCTGTACAGGGAGGTTTTGCCTCACCAAACCATGGTGGTTCTGTGAAGGAGCCAACACCTGGATCAGCTGTTCTGACCTTCCTGGGTTCCCCAAAACATCTCCAGTCTTCTTCACTGGGGGCTCTGAGGTACCCTGGGATCAGAGGTAAAAATGCCTCAAGGAAGAGGGGACCCAAACCAGAGACCCTGGCTGCGCAGCGACCTGAAAAGAGAGAGGGAGAGCTCGTGTCAGCACTCAGAGATGTGCAGAGCACCATAAAATCAGCAGAGCCCATGGCTGGGAGAGCACAGGAAGCACCTCTGGGAAGCAGCTCTCGGGGGAAGAGGCACAGATCTCCCCGGGAGCTTGGGAAAACCTGTCCTGAAGTGCCAGGCTGAGACAGCTGCTCCCATCTCAAGCTGGAGAGGTGCTCTGACAAGGCCATCACAGCCAGCACTGGAGGCATCTTTAGCAAAAGAGGGCTCCTGGGTTTGGGAGGAGCGGGCTCAGGGGTTCCCTGGGGCTGTGTCTCTGCTCCAGCAGTGGAACACTCAGGTGCCAGCACCAGTAGGGATTGAAACAGCCCTGCCAAGAGGCAGAGCCCTGCCCAGCCACCCCAGAGCCCAAGAGAGAGAGATTTTGCCAAAAAAGCCTGTTCCAGAGGACAGCCACTGTTTAAAACCCTGTGTCCTTTTGGAGCTTCCTGGGGCGAGGTCAGGCTCTCTGCCCTCGGAGTGTGAAGCTCCCAGAGGGGCCGGATTGTTTTCCTCCCGTGCTTTACCACACAAGGCAATTCCTTCACTTGCCTGCAGTGACCAGAGAGCTGGAATTATCTCAGCCAGGGGAACACTTCCCTCAGGAGCTGAAGAGAGCCAAATGGCCCCAGAAGACCATCTCAGTCCTGTGAGAAGCTGCTCTAATGCCTGCAATACATTTTGGTGATCTACCGCTGCGCCTTGGGTTCTGTTTAAGGGGCTGACTCGTGCTGGGGAGCTTTATGGAGATTTGTTTGCACTCAGATGAGTTATTGCCAGCCAGAAGGCTCTGCTAGGAATCACAGGACTGTATTTCTTGCTGATGGAAAGGTGATAGCGTTGCACTAACACCAAAACCAAGGCCTTTTGCTGCTATCACCAGGGAGCCCTGCGATCCCTGCCCGCAGGATGAGATGCTGCTCTACAAACCACAGGATCCCAGAAATTAAAAAAATAAGGCTGTCCACACCCTTAAGAGAATTGCTCCTTTCCACCCTCAGCAAGATAGCAAACCAAATTTAATTTGAATCAGAGCTCCCTCACAGAGTGGCTGCAGCTGGGTGCCTGTGGGAGCTCAGGAAATTACACTGGGAGGGAGAAGGGCTTGAGAATTTGGGGACAAAGAATCAAATCAACCCCTTGCATGGGACTGAGACCAAACCAAGGAGCTGCAAGACTTTAACTTGACAGGCTGGGAGAGCTGGGGGTGCTCACCTGGAGAGGAGAAGGCTCCAGGGAGAGCTCAGAGCCCCTTCCAGGTTCTAAAGGGGCTCCAGGAGAGCTGCAGAGGGACTGGGGACAAGGCATGGAGGGACAGGACACAGGGAATGGCTTTAAACTGGTAGAGGGCAGGGTTAAATGGGATCTTGGGCAGGAATTGTTCCCTGGGAGGGTGGGCAGCCGTGGCTGCCCCTGGATCCCTGGCAATGCCCAAGGCCAGGTTGGAAAACAATCCCCACCCCTCAGAGCTGCAGCAATCGCAGCTGCTACAGGAGCTCCGAGGCACAGAAACCTCTTTAGGAGCTGAGAGCTGCAGAGCAGCACTTCCCTCCCAGTTAATTTATTTCCAGATTTTTTTTTTTTCTTTTTGAGAGGGATTCTCCTGTGATCAGTTATTCCTTGACAGTTCCCTGCTTTCCGTAGGAAGCCGGGCTCCTTCAGCGGTCCCAGCTGAGAAACAGCCTTTGCCTCACAAGTTAATTATAGGAGAGGGCTGAGGGCTGCTCAGCTCCTTCCAAGCACGGCAGGCTTGGCCACAGGAGCCCCCTGTGCAGCCAGGGAAGAACAGAGGGAGAACCCAGGGGATTCACATGGGAGCGCTGAGCTGTTTCACCCACAGCCACCAGCCCTGGCTGGTTTTTACCAGGGCTTCTGGCCACAAATACTTGGGACCTCAAAATAAATAAATAAATAAATAAATAAATAAATAAATAAATAAATAAATAAATAAATAAAACACCAAAAGAAATCACTTCTAAATTGCCCAAACAGCAGAAGATACACACAACCTGTGTGCATCCCGATGCTCCCTGCTAAGAGCAAAGAGATGGATTCGTTAAGATTCAATTTACTCCCTCCCCCCCCTCCCCAAATTAATTAAAACTACAGTGAGACTCACTGATATCTAAAAATATGGGGGGGGGGGGGGGAAAAAATCGGATTTAGCATTAGCATTTTGGTTTCAGCAGTTCAGCACTGAACCTGTGGATTGTTAAAACTCCCAGCAATTGATTCTTTTATTACCAGCTACCTGCTGAGAGCTGCCTGTGTTGATGTTTCACTGACAGCAGAACACTTCCTACCCCGTTATTACCTGAAACCACTTGGAAAAATAACACATCCAGCAGGCTGTCATGAAGACATCCCCAAAGTGGGAGCTGCCACTGGTGATGCTGACATTTCAGGGTGTATCCAGGGCCCTGCGTGGGGTTAAACCCTCTGCAATGGTTTGAAACAAGCTCAGTTCATCAGGTCGGTGGTAGCTGCAGCACCTTCCAGCAGGTGATGGTGTTTTTGGTAAATAGATGGTGGAAATGGGGCCTTCACGAACACCCAGAGCACATAATGCTGCTGCCTTTCAGCACAAAATGGTTGGGGTTGGAAGCGACTTTAAAATCCACATCAAACAACCCAAAACCTTCAGGGACCCACCGAGACATCGGGGGAGAGGGTTTGGTGCTCCAGACAGCAAAGAGGGCCATTGTGGGAGCTGCATGGAGAGGAGAGCGCTGACTTTTCAGAGGGCAGCCACAAATGGAGATTCCTTTCAGGGGGGTTGGGTCAGTCTGGGGTCTGGGTTTTCCTTTTGTGACCTTCTTTGTGGAAAGGGAGGCAGGCAAGGGCCAGGGTTGAGCCAGGATGGGCTCCAGGATAAGCACCTTGCCCAGCAGCAGAGGAAGCAGACACCAGGAGCGTTCCCTCCTCTCTGCCCAACAGGCAGCCAGGAGAAGAAAAGCAGGGAGAAAGCAGGTGGGCATCCAGGGAAACCTCCTCGGGCTCCTTGAAGCCAAACTGAGCCCACAAAACATTTCCATATCAGCACAAGAGGGTGCCTGCCCCAACCCCATCAGAATTCCCATTTGCCTGAGGAGTTTCTCACGAGGTGACCCAGCAGAGGCTGTTTCCACAGGTCCCTGGGGGCATCCTGGTCCCAGATGGATCTTCAGGATGCTCTTCTCTCCAAGAACACACCAGTCCTGGCTGTGAGAACATGCTGTGTTGGGTTAAAGGCTGGACTCGGTCCCGGGAGCCTTTTCCAACCTGTGGTTCTACCAAGAGTGATCCATGAAGGTTCTGCTCCTCTTTTCCACACCTACAAACCCTGGGAGCTAAAGGAGCAGAAGAAAAGAGCAGCAGAGAGAGCCCAGCACCACGGAATTCCCACAAAAGCTCCAGCTGCAGGAGGGTGTGAGCACGAGGCAGACACAGAAGTGGATATGAGCAGGAGAGGGGTGGGAAAGCAGGATTTCCCAGAGGGAGTGGGCTGGGAAGGGAGGCCATTGCCAGCTCCATCCAAGCTGCAGCCTTCTTCGGTGGGACAGCTCCAAAGGCACCACGGCAGCCTCTGCAAGGGGACAAGCCGCCAGGATGCACGTGCCAGGCAGAGCTTCCCAAGGTGGACTGAAATTGCAGCACTTAACAGGGGCAGCAACAAATAAAGCCAAACAAATAAACAAACAAACAAAAATAACCCCAAACAAAACAAACAAAAATGAACCCCCAAAAAACCAATAAATTGATTAAAAAAACCCACCAACAAGAAAGGAAGGGGGAAAAAAAGGAAAAAAAATAGGAAAAAAAGGAAAAAAAATGGAAAAAAAAATGAAAAGGGGGGNAAGGGGGGGAAAGAGGGGGAAAAAGGGGAAAAAGGGAAAAAAGGAAAAAAAGGGAAAAGGGCAAAAAAGGGAAAAAGGAAAGAAGGGAAAAAAGGGGGAAAAAGGAAAAAAAGAAAAAAGAAAAAAAGGAAAAAAGGAAAAAAAAGAAAAAATAAGGAAAAAAGGAAAATAAAGGAAAAAAGGGAAAAAAGGGAAAAAAGGGAAAAAAGGGAAAAAAGGGAAAAAAGGGGAAAAAAAAGGAAAAAAATTTAAAAAAAGGAAAAAAAGAAAAAAAAAAGGAAAAAAAAAAGGAAAAAAAGAAAAAAAACCCCAAGTGGCAGTGGATAATTATTCAGTGTTTCAGCTACTTTTTCCCTCAGAAAAGAGGAGTTCCTGGGGCTGGAGAACCCTCTAAGGAGCAGGAGGAGGGCCTGATCCTCTCCATGCTGTGGGAAGCCTCTGGAGGCCAGCATCTGATACCAGCTCAGCCATTTGCTCAGCGTGGAGGGTCCCAGCTGGGTCCCTGTGCCCTGCTCTGTTCCTGGGGGCTGCTCTCGGGCAGGCAGGAGCTGCACAAACCCTGGAGTCCAGCATTCCCCACCTCCTGTCCCTCAGGCCGGTGGGACCACCACCTCCATCCTGTCCATCCATATTCCCCAGGCAGGATCCATTCCTCAGGGGCCCTGAGGCTGGATCCCAGTAAGGGAAGGAGGGAGCCTGCAGTGTGCGGTATGCTGCTGAGGACCATGGCACAGCCAAAAAGATGAGTTACTGAACTCAGCATCCCAGGCTGGCACCACCAGCAGCAGGTGGGAGCCCCTTTCCCACCCTTCCAGCACCAGCTATTATTCTATGTATATATTATATTATATTATTCTATATATTATTCTATTTCTTATGTATTCTCTGAGTGGAGGAGAGCCACCCACACACCAGTCCAGCCTGGCTTGGAGTCCACTGCTCCAAAATGAGCCTGGTGGGATGAGGGACACCCAAGCCACACCTGCAGCAGCCCCCTCAGACAGAGAACCTGTGCAGGGATGGGGATGCTGTGGCTGCAGGCAAAACAGCTCTGGGAAACAGCGTGCCTGGAGCAGTTTTCCCTCTCTCCTCTCCACCCCTTTCTCTCTGGGAGCAGAGCTGGGTTTATTCATCCCCTCTCCATTGATGCTGGCGTGCGTCAGCGGCTGCACGGGTGTGGGAGGTGCAAGCGTGCCTCAGTCAAATCCCAGCCTCTCAGCTTAATAACACCTCAGGGGCACGGAGAAAAACAGCAGGGGAAATAAACGATCCAACAATATCAGCTGAAAAGGAAGAGGGGGGAAAAAAAAAACACCCAACCAACAAAAAACCCCACCCCAAAACCTCCGCAGCAGGAGGTGAAGGAAAAACAACGCCTGGAAAAAATACATCAATAAATAATTGAATCTCATTTTCTTTTGCACGAGGCAGATAAATCTCAGAATGGTTTGGGTTGGGAGGGAGCTGAAAGCCCATCCTGTTCCACCCCCTGCCATAGGCAGGGACACCTTTCACCATCCCAGGCTGCTCCCAGCCCCAGTGTCCAGCCTGGCCTGGGACACTGCCAGGGATCCAGGGGCAGCCACAGCTGCTCTGGGCACCCTGTGCCAGGGCCTGCCCACCCTCCCAGGGGAGGATTTTTTCCTCAGAAAGAGAATTGTTGAGGATAGATGGCTGAAGGTAGGACCCTGAGCTGGGGATGCTGAGCAGCAGCACAGGACAAGGGGATTGGGCTGCACCAGTCCTGGGGGAAGGTCAGTGCCACCTCACCCCACTCCCCCAAACCCCGGGAACCTGGGCAGGATGGACTTAACCCAAACGAGCCACTTGGCCAGCCCCGACCACGGGCACCGGCGCTTTGGGGAGCTCCTTTGAGGAGGGAGGTTGGACACCTGGGAAGAGGCTGAACCGAGATCTGGGCACCATCAGCATGGCAGCCCCCAGCCCTGACAGCTCCCCCAGGCAACGCCCCAAAAATGCAAGTGGTTGGCAGCGCAGGAGAAGGAATACAGGGAGGGGAGGACAGCAGGCATATCCCGTGGGATGAGGGAGGGGATCCCAGCTCCCACACGCACACACAGGATTCCTGTAGAGCAGGATAACAGTGCCCATCCCCAGACAAGGAGTTTTTACACCTGAGTGGCCTCAAGAGGAGCAGCCCATCCCCAGCTGGGGCAACAGCTGGCAGGAGCCCGTCCCTTCACCCCATTAGGGTGAACTGTGCCAGGAATTCAGCCACGGGGAGAGCTGCGCTTTGAGCACAGCAGCGAGCAGGGGAGCGCAGAGCCCTCACGGAGGTCACCGAACACCTGCCCGGCACGGCTCTGCCACCGCCCCGCATTTCCCAGCAGCGCCGGCCCCACAACCTGGGCTCGTGAGTCGCTATCCCTGCTGGCAGTGGGGCTCCGAAGCAGAGCCTGGGCAGCAGGTAAGGTGGCCCGGGGCTCCCGGGGAGCTGCCGTAGCCATCCACGTGCCGCCGGGCGGGCGCTGGCTGCTCCGCACAAGGCGCCCGTGCCGCGCAGCCCACGCTCCGGCAGGCAGATGATGTTTTTCTGAATGCATCCCCAGCTCTAATGAGACATTACTCACAGGCTGCGGAATGAAACGGAATAATAGCATCTCTCTCGGCGTTAGTCACGCTTCGAGCGCGTACCTTTCAGAGCAGGAGGGGATTTGATAGGATAATCTTCCAGGAGACACGTAGGAAGCTTTCATTGAGGGACGCGGCCCCACTGGCAAATTGCAGCTTGCTGCTCCTCGTGCTGCTGCGCTCAATGATGCTGGCAANGCCCCTGGAGAGAGGTTTTGGGGCAAGACAAAAGGGTTTGGGAGTTTTACCAGCTCCGGGTGCCACGATTCTTTCGGCCCTCGCTGCCCACAGTCACACAAGGGCTTTTCCTTCCCTGTGCCCTGCCCGAACAAACCCCGTATGGCTGGAGGGGAACACGGGCTGCTAAGGAAGAATAAACTCATTTTGCACGCGTGGAACCCCAGACCTCTGCGAGCGCAGAGCGCCGCAGCCTCCCACAGGAGGCATCCCGGGATGCCTGACGAGACGGTGAAGGGAAGCTGGTCAGGTTGGGAGAAGGCAGCTTTGTCCCAAAACCGCTTCTCTCCCGCCTCTGTTTGGATGACCCCGTGGTAAAAAGCAGGAACCAGCTTTCTGGGAAAGCCCAGCCCGCTGAGGGCTGCCCTTTGGGAAGCCCAGAGAGACAAACTGGCTCGGTACCGGCAACGCTGCGCTTTGTTTGGGAAAACTCATTGCAGGGTCTCATCCCTCCTTCCTTTACCCATGTTTGAGGCACGCTAAAGGCTGCCAAGCAATCTATCCCGTGAGCTCGAGGAGATGGAGAGGAAATCTGGTGCCCAGTCAGAGGCTCTTAAGCGATTTCAGCCGCGGTGCAGCGCAGGACAGGCGCAATCTCGCACAGCGGTGCAGTGGCTTTCCTGCAGCCTCCTGCCAGCCCCAGAGAGACATCCGCGGGGGATGGATGAACAAACACAGCACAGGGGCTGAGATGAGGCCCAAAGCCTCCTGTCCTGCCCCAGGGAAGAGCCCCTGCACCCTGGCTAAGGGCAGTTTGTTCCTAGAGGCTGCCAGCCCCAGGGCTGGCGGGGCTGCTCCGGCAGCTGGAGGTGCAAAGGCTCCAGCTCTGTGAGAAAACACAAGCAGCCTCCAGGAAAGCAAAAACTCACCCTGTGCCCTTCCCCAGGGACTTCTTGTATCAAAAACAACCCCAGAACCTTAAAAAAAACCCCCAAAACACCCAAATAGGGTAGAGAAAAACAAAAAGGGAAGGGAAAGAGTCACACAGGATGTTGCAGTTCTCCCGGTGAGGACCAGTTCCTCAGTCATGGATAAGATGTGAGCAAGCCTGCACACCTGTGGGGCAGGGGATGAGCTCTGGGGGCCTCCCAAAGCCCCAGAGGGGCATTAAAGTCACTCTGTCTTCACGTGGTGGACCCATAAAAACACATGGTGCACAACTCAGGTCCCTCCTGAACCTCCGGTGGTGCCTCAAATCACCCCAGAGAAGCAAAAAGCTCTATTTTGCTATGGCAGTGCTACACCTGCTACACCACCAGTGCAAAGATTTGGACCAGCAAACCCCAAAATGCTCCCTCTTCTTTTCTTTTGCATCCAGGTAGCAAATCGGTTTGGAACAGCGGCAGCTAATTGATGCCACAGAGAATGTAACAGCAGTGACAATGACTCCTGCACACCTCCCTGGTCCCCTGCAGGTGGGAGAGCAACAGCTTCCCCTTTAAAGCAAAGCAGGGTGGAAGCAAAAAACGAAGAGAGTACCCTGCACGTTTCCAAGCATGAGACTCCCATACAAATGGTCCCCACAATGTTTAAACCATTTGGGATCCTTCCTTATGCTGTTTCTAAGTTTGAAGAATGCCTGCTGGGGATGATTAATATTCCTCCTCCTACACTTACCCGTTACTCCTGACAGCAAAAATTAAAACAGGAGCTTCTCTTCATTCAACCCCAGCCCACAGGAACGTGGCTGCACGGGGAGAAGCTGTTAATAAAAAAAAAAAA
>VXAC01002279.1:201609-213455 GCA_013399225.1 Rhipidura dahli
AAAAAAGAAGTTTGGGGGAAGGTTTGTAAATGTGCTGCATTCGCAGGCGGGAGAGAGGTGTGGCTCTCATTCAGCATCCCTGGCGGATGGAAGTCCCCTCCCGACGGGACTCTCGGCACGGCCGCCGCTCAGGTGGCTTTCGGGGGAAAGCAGCAGCGGGCAGCACCTCGCTGCAGGTCCCTGGCACGGCGGGGATGCCCAAGGGATCGCCCCAGCCTGGCTCGCACCGGTTGCTATGGGCACTGCTGCCTGCGAGCGGCCGGCAACGCGGGGCGACCTTGACCTAGCACTGCCACAAGAACCTCGTGGGCTTCACCTCAAAGCCCATCAGAGACTGCTCAAGGTTGTCCAGCATCCTAAAATTGAGTATTACAGGTCCCCCCTGCCATGCTCAGGCAAGGAACTCCAAGTCAAAGCCCTCAGCTCCCTACAAAAGTGTTTCCCCATCAGCTTGGCCCATTTTGGGGAGGGGGCAGGGATAGTGGTTTGCCTTTTCTTTTCTTCCTTGCACGGAGGGCTGGAGAAGCCAGTTTTCCCCCCCTGCTTCACCATGTGGCTTGGCTGCAGCAGATCTCCAAACAGCAGAGTTAACTCTGAGTCTGGAAAGCTTCAAGGGACGTCGTGCAACAGACACTTACACAACCCTAATGAGCCAGAGATGTCCTCAAGGAAAAAAAAAAAAACGCTCCAAGAAACCATGTTAATTGCAGCCCTTTCCCTTCAATTAGCTTCCCTCCATTTAAAAGCAGGAATGAGAGATCAGAAATTCCAGGCAGGCCTGAGAAAACTGGTGTTCCACAGCAGCCCGAGCTTGGGATGCAAGCAGGACTCACTCTCCAGTCTCTGCTGGGCTCCTCCACCCATATTTCTCCCCAAGCACATTTTTAAGACCCCGTGGTTGCACCACAAAGCACAACTTCCCTAGGGAGAGAGGGCAGGGCAAGATTCCTCACCGGGAGCGGTGTGATGGGACAAGGAGCAATGGGCTGCATGTGAAAGAGGGGAAATTGAGGTTAGAGATGGGGAAAAAATCCTCCCCTGGGAGGGTGGGCAGGCCCTGGCACAGGGTGCCCAGAGCAACTGGGGCTGCCCCTGGATCCCTGGCAGTGCCCAAGGCCAGGCTGGATATTGGGGCTGGGAGCAGCCTGGGACAGTGGGAGGTGTCCCTGCCATGGCAGGGATGGCACTGGATGGGCTTTAAGGCCCCTTCCAACCCAAACCATTCCATGAGCCCAAGCGGGGTGCCCCGGGAAGGAGGAGATTCCCCCGTGGCGTTTGGGTTCCCTCAGCCTGCAGAGGTCTTTAACAAATCGAGTGGATCGGTGCCTCGCACAGAGCACCTTCGCGGGGCGGGCGCAGGCACGGAGCGGAACAGCGACGCTCCTCTTTAACGAGGATAAAGATCAAAATGAAGTCAATTAAGTCTGCCGCCGGTGACATTTGTCTGAGCGCATGAAAATCGGTATAAACTGAAGCAAGACAAGTTGTTTGAACTCCGTAGGCAGGATTGTTTCTCTCTTTTTCTTCCCCCTCCCCTTTCAAAATCAGTTTTTCACGATGCATTTCGATTTTGTTTCCCTGCCTTGCTGGTAGGTTCAGGGGACATGTGGGACAGATTCCACTCGACAGTTTGTAAACAGCTGACGTGGGAGGGAGAGGGCACTCGAGTTATTGGAATTGTTTTCATTCAAAAAATTTTGTAAATTAATTCCTCCCCCGAGCGCCGGCTCCGAGCCGCGCTCCTCCCCTCCACAGGCAGATGTGCCTTCTGCTCCCTCGCAAACACCGAGCCTGCCGCGCTCGCTGCGCAAATGCCAAGGTGCTAATTAGCTGTAGCAGGAGTCAGGCGAGGACAAGGCGCAGCGCGGCGAGCAAGGAGCTTCCCAAAGGCTCCTCCGAGTCGCCGGCAGGGACAGGAGCGGGGATGGGGGCCGAGGTGCGCGGGGTGCCCGAGGAGGAGGAGCACCCGCAGGCTCCCACGCGGATGGACCTCTGTGAGCAGCGACAAGGGACGTGCGTGCCCCGTCGGAGTCAGCAGGGCTCCGGTGACGATCTCCGTGTGTCCCTTCCCGCTCAGGGTATTCGGTGGTTCCACATCAATCCGGCCCGCCCGGAGCGTGTAATCCCCGTTTCTGCCCTAAACACCGGCCCCTTGTTCTCCGGCACGGCTCCAACAAATTGGATGTTTCCTCCTCTCACTCGGGGGAGCCAGAGCTGCTACACCCATCGCACTTCCATCGACACTTCCCCGTCTCCGCTCCCTCTCCTGCCTTTACCACACTGGAATATTTTAAGCCTCAGGACAGGGAATGTCACTTAAGCCCTCTTTGTTTCAGACGGTACCTGCTGACCACTTAATTACAGAGTGATTACCACGCGGTAATTACGCGGTGAGCACCGTTTCCGAGCGCTGCTCTCCGCCTGCCTTCCGTGGGACAGCTCCTCCCCGCCCGGACTGCGGGGCTGCAGTCCCTTGTCACCATTAATTCGCCGTGTTTAATTCACCTGGCGCTCCCCAGACTCCCATCTAGGAAGCGAGCGACAGCGGAGGTGGCACCAGGGAGGTGCCCGGCTGCAGAGCCACAGCCCCCGGGTACCGGCACCCACCTGGGGAAGAACACCCGGCCCCAGCCAGTGCCCTCCTTTCCCAGGCTGGCGGCAGCGAGAAGTAATTAAATGTTATTTCTCGCTGCTATTGCTTCCCCTGCCTCTGTGAGCAGCTGTCTCCCGGCTCTCTCTCGCGTTTGGAGCTTGCTGGAAGCATCCCTGGGCTGCCCCTTCCTGCTCTCCAGCAAGCTGCCTTTCCCAAGGACTCCCTTCTGCATTTCCCTGCAGGAAGCGCAGAAAGCGCTGCCTCCTCGGCTGACTCATAATCCTCTCCTCAAACATACAGATTATTTAAACATAAGCGAGGTTTTCATGCCGGGTTTCGGAGTGCTGGGAGAGTATTAAAATCCACCATTTTATCCTCGGCACGCCCAGCCCCGACACCCAGAACCAGAACCATGGCACTGGAGGAGCCACCCAGCCCGGAGATGGAGCCCAGCACCATCCCCTCAGCGGGAAGGCACAGACAGGGCAGGTCAGACAGCTCCTGGAAGCAAACCCTGAATCCCTCGTGGCACTGGGCTGTGGGGTCACCGCTCTGATACCAAAAAACCCCCATAGCCTGCTGAGGTGACACCGTGGTGGCCCCAGGGCTGAGCTTGCTCTTTCCTCCCCTTGGTCTCCTGCAAGTCTCAGGAAAGCCACGTTTCAGCCACACCTGTCAGCAGGCAGCAGCACAGGGATCCAGAGTCCAGATCCCCAGAGAAATGAGCTAATGGGAATGCAAAAACATGAAAGAAAATGCACTGGGATGCCCCCAGTTCTAAGAGCCAGCCAAGCACTGTCTGAGCCCAAGCCGCCAACACTCCCCACACCTCACCCTCCCCGAGAGACCTGTCAGCCCATCTCCACCTCCCTGCCCAGCTGCTCCCGTCTTTCCCAGGGATATACTCCCCTCCTACCACCCCAAAATCCCCATCAGGGCTCCTTCCCTCTGGCTCATGCAGCTCCAGCAGCATTAACCGCCCCTGCTGCCACCACAGCCGCCTGTTCTGCCACCCAGCACCTCCCCAAGGCCTTGCTGCAGCCCTGCCCTTCCTTTTAAACCTTTATTCGACAGTTTTTCATTAACGAGGGGCCTAATTAACCCCTTCCAGGCAGGAGCGAGGTGGGATATGCTCACCCAGCCTGCAGCGCCCTGCTGGTGGTGCCAGAGCTCTCGGAGCCCGTGTGCCCCGTGGCACGGCAGGATTTTGGAGTGAAAAGAAGGGAAAAGCACCGGGGAACCCGCGACAAGGCCCTGCTACTCTCCGTGGCCACCATCGCTCCTCCCCGAGCTGTTCTGTTTCAGCACCACCCTCTCCATTCCCCAGGAATTTTCCTCGTGGAAAGCTCTTCCCACAATTAGGCATGAAAGCCGTAGGTAAAAGGTCTCCTCACGTGTGTCAGTCCCTCTTTATTCCATTTCTGCCCTCCTCTGACTCCACCCGTTGGCCCATCACAGGGAAGCTGCGTTCCTTCCCCGAGAGAGGGACAGTGTTCACCTCTCTTTCCTCTGCTGGTGTTTTTCTCTCTCCCAGCAGCTTCAGCGGGTTTTTATCGTGATTCCAGCGCTTCTCCACCGATCCCTGACTCGGAAAGTTGACGCCGTGCTCCAAGAAGCCGCCAGCCTCCAGCGCATCCCTGCGGCCCCATCCCCTCACTTCTGGCACCACGGCCCAGCAGCCACCCCCCAACACGGTCATTTCCACCCAGCTCCAAACCCGGCATCTTTATTAGCAGGTGCTAAATTGCCGCTCCAGCTGCTGAATGCTGACAATTAACTCAATTAACATCTAAACAGATGCAATTTTTGAGGAAACGAACAACATTAATAACAACCAAAAGGGGAAAAAGGCTGCAATTACAAATGAGGGGTGGGGGGAAGCCCTGCGCGGCTACAGACAGGCGTGTGCCGTTCCCAGTGTCCCCTGGAGAGCTGTCAGAGCACGGCCCCTCTCTCTGCCGCAGAGCTGGCCCAGAACATCCATCCTTCCTGCCGCTGGATGTGCCAGGGATGCGGCACAGCCCGGCTCCGCTCGGAGCGGGACCCCCCGACCTTATCCGTGCAGCCCTCGCTCCCTGCGCTGCTTCAGGCCGGTGACCTCTGTCTGCCAGCAGTGACCCGGTGCCTGAGCTCCGTGCAGGACACAGGGACATCTAATGGCAGGAGAACAACACTGCCAACAGCGCAGCTCAAAGAGCGGGGCGGCAGCAGCGAGAAAACGGGGTGAAAAACGCGGGTTCCCGGCCGGAGCTGCGGCTGGGTCCCTGCCTGCTCCCAGCTCCTGGGAATGGTTGTGGTTGCTGCCCCAAACATCCACGGAAAGGAAGATTTGTCGCTTTCCAAAGTGCCTTTATTTTTACATCCACGGCCACTGCCTGCCAGCCCGAGTCTCCAAACTGCCCTCCTGGTGTGCTCTGGTTGTCGGGAGCAGCTTCCATAGAATCCTGGAACCCTCTGGGTGGGAAGGGACCTTAAAGGTGACCCAGTGCCACCCCCTGTCATGGGCAGGGACACCTCCCACTGTCCCAGGCTGCTCCCAGCCCCAGTGTCCAGCCTGGCCTTGGGCACTGCCAGGGATCCAGGGGCAGCCACAGCTGCTCTGGGCACCCTGTGCCAGGGCCTGCCCACCCTCCCAGGGAACAATTCCTGCACAAAATCCCATTGAAATGGTGACACTTCGGGCACTGCTCTCAGGACAGTGTGTCCTCCCAGGTTGTCCCAGTTTAGTCACCAGCCCCCAAAAAAGTGCCCCTGAGCCTCACTCCCCTTGTTGCTGCTGCTCGAGGACCCCTTTTCCTGGCCAGCTGTGCTCCCCACAAACCAGGGACAAAGCCCCTTCCCGGGGCCCTCTGTGCCCCTCAGACAACGGGGCCAGCAGCAGGCAGAGCCCTAAGTGCAGCTCCCTGCTAGGTTTAATGCTCAGATTAAATTTTAAAGAGCATTTAATTGGCAATCGCTCTGCTCTCTCTGCTGACACGCCCGGCACCTCCCCGGCCGGTGCTTTTCCAGGGGCAGAGGGGGAAGGAGAGGGTTTGCACAGAGAGTGGATGGGCCTCCCCTTGAAGCCAAACCCCTCCTCTCAGAGGCTGGGGAAGTTCTGTGCTGATTTGTGAGGTTCTGGAGATCGATTGTTGACGTGTGTTTGCATCTCCTTCCAGATGTTGGCACGGGGGGAAGTCCAAAACCCAGATTCATTTTCCTTGCATTTGGGAGGAAAATGAAATGTGCCGGCACAGGCAAGAATGTTCCCCTTCCTTTTTTTTTTTTTTTTTCTCAAAGTTCCAGCCAATTCTCAAAGTTCCAGTAATTACCATTTAGGTCAGGGGTTTCTAAAGAAAGCAAACCCCAAATTCCCGTGGAAGGAAGGACTGTGGCGTTTCACCCTGTTTGCCAACAAGGCAGGATTTCATCCCAGTAATACCTCCCCAGGAAAAGGCTCCACTTTGGCTAAACAGCAAGTGACTTGGCTGAAAAATCTGGGGTGATGCACAAAACAATCTCTGTGGGGTTATTTCCCTCTCCCCAGTTTCTCCCTGTCGTTATTTTGGTGTAAACAGGATCTCTGGAGCAATGCCCTGGGTCCTGTGGCCCACATCACGGCCACCTGCTGACAAATCCAACCCACTGCTCGCTGCCATCCCCTCGTTTAATTTTTAATCCCCTGTAATTAAGAGGTCTACTGAAAACAAGGCAAACTGGGGGGATAAAAACTGCACAGGGTTTGGCAAGGCAGTGGCTTCACCCAGGATTTATCCTGGAAGAGGCAGCTGAAGGAGACTCAAGTCCTTTTCCAACGTAAACGGGAGCATCAGTCTCCATTTAATCTTCATTTAGTCTCCCATTCAGCTTGAGCCTTATGGACTGTGCTGGCTGTTTGCAAAGTGCACAGAGTGCTGGGCTCCTGCTGCCACATCCTGGGATCTTCAGCAGCATCCTGGGATCTTCAGCAGCATCCCAGAACCAAGGGATGCTCTGCAGCTTTGCAGGCAACACACCCAGACAAAGCCATGTCTCAGCCCCTGTGCCCCCTGGCAGTGGGCAGTGGTCCCTGTGCAGTTATTGATCACCAGGCATGGTTTGGGAAGGGTTTTTTGGGCCACAGGTCCATGCTCATTTCCCTCTGGATGGGGGAGATGGAGCCTTACACCAACATTTCCCCAGGCAGGCATCAGCCTCTGCCCCAGGCTGGCAAAGCCCAGCCCTGCCCAATTCCCCTGCCACTGGAATATTGACTGATACTGAGCTGCAGAACCCTGCCAGGTGAGAGATGCTGCTTGGTGGGGGCTGAAAAAAACCCCAGGAAACATTGGGATTTTGGTTTTCCAGAGGACAGAGAGAGGAGCAGGTGTCTAAGGGGGGGTCTCCCTGCTGGCCCTACAGGCAGGGGGAGCAGCAGCATCCCTGGCTTTGCCTGGGCACAGTGCAGGAGTTCCCCCCTGTGCTATCCCAGGCTCAGTCACCCTGCTGGAAAGTAAATAAATAACTAACCAACTAACTAACTAAATAAATAAATAAAATAAACAAATGGGATTAAGGAGGGAAGTGCAGGAGTTCCCCCTTGTGCTATCCCAGGCTCAGCCTGCTGGAAAGTAACTAACTAACTAACTAACTAAATAAATAAATAAAATAAACAAATGGGATTAAGGAGGGAAGTGTTTTGGGCTGGGTGGAACCGCCCCGACCTGGCAGGACTCGGATGCTTTTTCCAGCAATCATGGAAGTTGTGCAGGACAGGAGCCAACTCCCATCTCTTTTAGCATCCACTTAATCCCCACGCCAAAGCTTTTTGGAAACCCTTAGCTGGTAGCTTTGAAGCATTTGGAAAAAAATTGGTTTCCCCTCTTCATTGATGCACTGTCTCTTTTTTCTGCCAAAACCCACAAATTTTTTTGCCAAAATAAAAACCCACTAGTGTGTGAAAGCAGAGCTCATCCCCCGGGGAGGGCAGAGCTAGCAAGTAAGAGCTGACAGAAATAGAAAAGCTTCCAGGAAATAATATCTTCAGTGCTGTTTTATCTGCTCCATCATCCTGCAGTCAGGAGAGATTTCACCAGGGTCCAGATGAGCCCAATTAAAGCTTTCTGATCACCACAGGCCTCTCCAGAAAATATCTGGTGCACAGAATTCACAGAGACCTCGCTGGTGCTCACTCCCTCCCCTGGTGACAGGCTATGGTTTGCTGTGCCACACACGGGGGGTTGTCCCAGGAGCACGGAGGTGTCCTCCAGAGCACCAAATACCTGCAGGAAATCCATCAGCTGTCCTCAGCTCCCTCCCCAGGGAGGCACAGCAGGGCTTTCCTGCCAGGCTTGCAGAGCAGGGCTGGTAGGGCTGGCCTTACCTGGCTGGAATTTGGGGCTGAGAAAGGAGCCCACGATGGACATCCAGCTCCCCAAGGCTTTTTTTTGTTTCAGGGAGAACCCCGAAACAAAACCCCTTCCCCAGAAGCAGAAGCAGGGTCACCTCCCCGGCGATTTGAGGGCTCCAAGCAAAGAGGTGGCTCTGGGGAGGGGCAGTGGGGACCCTGTGCAGGAGGGTGACACCAGCCTGGGGACATCCCGGTCAGGCCAGCCAGCGATGCACATCGCCCAGTCCCCCGACACCCTGCCGGGAAATCTCCAGCTGCCAGCCTGGGTTTTCAGTTAGCCCTTCCCACAGGGACACCCACAGGTTTCCAGCTTCTCCCCGAGCGGGGACTGGGAAAAGCCTGGCAAGTGTGACTCACGGATGCCACTGGTCTGATTTTAGAGGGCTCACCTCCGTGCTCAGCCCAGGGGGATGAACCCCCCTCTCCAAGGCAGCTTTCCACCCTGGAAAAGGCTCTCTGGGGAGCTGGGCAGCGGCTCGGACTGGGAAAGTCCCGCTAGGACACGTGTGCTCCTTTATGGCTCCAAAGGGAGCGTTTCTCATTACCTCTGCTCGCAATTTAATTAATCTGCATTCAGTAATGAACCTTGAAATTTCAATTAAAAACATCATTACTAATCAGGACAGGATTCAAAGCAGTCGAGGGCTCTCGGTAGCCGTGCAGCGGCGGGAAGTTGGGATTTGTGTGCTCCCACCTCTCCCTTTCGGACACCCTTGTGCCTCTCCCCGGGAGGCACCGGGGACACAGCTGGAACTCGCCTCTCCACGGAGAACCACGGGGCTCCGAAACAAACCCCAAAAAAGGGCGAGTCGCCCAGAAAAGCAGCAGAACAAACACCAGCGCCGCCCGCAGCGCCCGGCGATGACAGCCTGGGAGAGGGAGATGTGCGTCTCCTCAGCCCATCAGCGAGGCACGGGCGGCTGGCAGCGCATCACAGGAGCCCCGGCAATGTCAGGATAACCCGACCCGAGCGAGGCATCCCCAAAAGATCCTCCTCCGGCCGGCTGCATGCGGCTGGTCACGCCCTGCCGCTCCCGAGCATCGTCCCTCCAGAGCCAGCGCTGGGGATCCTCGGGCACGGGGGGAGCGCAGCCCTGCCCCTGGCTCCAGTAAAATCCGCAGCGTGGCCAGAAACCTGCGGGGAAAAACAGCGAAAGTAAGCTAGGGAGGAAGGGGCGAAAGAGAGAGCTGCTCGTGTTCTTTGGGATGGAGAAGAATAATAAATCTATTCGCTGGAAGAGAATACAATCAGTGTTTGTGGTTTGTTTCGGAGGAAAGCTGCGGCCTCAGCGAGGCTGCAGGAGGGTGAGGATGGCTCAGGGAGCAGCAGACACGGGGGTGCCAGAAGCCCTGGCAGTGCTGCCTTCACGGGGAAAAGCAGAGGAAGGCAAAGGTGTATTTTCCAGCAGCCCCCCCAGCTTTTGGGCTGTGGTTCTCCTTGCGCTGCAGATGTGTTCCTGCCCACATCCACGGCCCCACGCTGTCTGTAGCCCTCTGGAGATCCCAGCAGGCTGAGTTGGGCTGAGTTATCCCAGCCAGGAGGGGTCTGTGGGACGATGCTGCTCCCCTGGTCGCCAGCCCTGCCCCAGCCCAAAGCCCTTTCTGACCACTGAACTCCCCCGGGGGAGGGAGCCCAAGCACAGAAATCACTCCCCGAGGCCCCTGCACAAACAGCCCTGAACGCACAGAGAGAGGATGGGAGCTTGAGCACAGCTCTGTGGAGTGGGGGTAAAAGGTCCATCATCCCAGCTGCCTCTACGGGGAATTGGAGAAGGGGAAATGGCAACTGCAGGGTAAAACCCCTCTTATTCCATGCACTGCTCCCGAAGCCTGGCCAGCCTACAGCTGGGATAATTAGATTTAAGCTCACAGGATGAATTATTAATCACAGGTTGTTTGCCCAGGACCAAGTGGGAAAGGAGAGAGCCATTGCAGGAGCTCCAAGAGGCAGCAGCAGCAGCTGGGCAGCGTTTCAGAGGGGCAAGCACAGGCACCCCACGGCTCCAGGAGATTCCCCTCATTCCCTGCCCTGCTCCCTGGGTGCACACTGGGAGCGGGAGATGTCCCCTTCACGTGCAGTGTATTGCACAGACACAGAGTGACAGGACAAGGGGAATGGATTGAAGCTGAAGGAGGAGAGGTTAGGGTGGGATACTGGGCAGGAATTGTTCCCTGGGAGGGTGGGCAGGCCCTGGCACCGGGTGCCCAGAGCAGCTGGGGCTGCCCCTGGATCCCTGGCAGTGCCCACGGCCAGGCTGGACATTGGGGCTGGGAGCAGCCTGGGACAGTGGGAGGTGTCCCTGCCCATGGCAGGGGTGGGATGGGATGGGCTCTGATGTCCCTTCCCACCCAACCCACTCCATGATGAGCAGCACGGTGCTGCCATGGCTGTGGACACAGCAGGGGCTTCCCCAGCATCTCCCCAAAAATCCCACCCAGCAGACACTGAGCACGGCCCTGGGGGGGTTCAGGCAGTGCAAGGGGGGGTCCAAGCCCCCTCTGGGGCTTCTCCAGCTGCTTTGTGCCTTTGGTTGTGGCCATGTTTCCCCAGGGCCTGCCCAGCCTTTCTATGAGTGGGGCTGGGCTCAGGGCTCAGAGATGTTCCCTGGCACGGAGCACTGGGGTAATTTTCTGTGGGGCCCACACCCAGGATTATGGCTTTGAAAAAGGAGGAAACACGGGAGCTTGGCTCAAAGGAACACACTAATTACCTGAGCAGGGGAAAAAAAAAAAGCCTTTTCTTTCCTGGTAGAAGGCATCTGATAAAAGCCTGAGACCAGTGGTATTTATATTAGCAGATTTTACATCCTCCCTGTGTGTACTTGGACTGTGAGATATAAATCAAAGCAGGGGTTCATTCCAAGAACAGTTTATTTTTATCAGAGAAGTATGTGCTGGCAAACCAGATATCAGCATGTTGATTCTGTTGGTTAGGTGTGATTTATAATGGTTCCTATCGTTTTATGGTGAGCTCCACTTAATTTATCCGAGCCGTGGGTTTCGGGTTCTCTTTGTTTTGCTCCGTTTAATGTATATTTCCTTACGGGTGGTTTTGCATTTTGGTGGTTGGAGCACTTTAATGAGAAGGAAGAGCCTAAAACCATGAAAACAAATCCCAAGTGGGTTTGCAATCAAACACCTCCCTCTCTAAATGGATCTGGGCTTCTCTGAGCCCTGAGCAGGGCGAATCCCCAGCAGAGTTTGGGAAGTGGCCGCATCCCTGGGAGCATCCAGGGGCGGGGATCCCACGAGGCACCTGCAGCAGGGGAGGTGAAACCACAGATCCAGGGAATATCCCGGGCTGGAAGGGCCCCTCAGGGATCACAGAGCCTGGCTCGTGGCCCTGCACACCCCAGGCATCCCAGTGGGCTGTGTCCTGGGTGGTGTGCTGGCACTGGCAGGCTCTGGAGCTCTGGTTTGGCTCATTTGGCACAAGATTCCACCAAAATCACCCCCCCCCCCCCAAATATTTCCTCACCCAGAGGAAAATCCCGAGGGGTGAAGGGATGTGGCTGAGAGGAGAGGCTGGGAAGCACCATCTACCCCCAGAGCAGCCTCACCTGATGGGAGGTGTCCCTCAGATGATCCCTAAGGTCCCTTCCAGCCCAACCCATGGCCCTGTGAATGGCCAGGAAGGGAGCAGCCCGGATAAAAAAGGCTGAATCCACAGCTCCGTGCCCAGGTGTGCCCAGCATCCCCTCAACTCTCCACAACCAGGGTCCTTGGAAAGCCCTGCAGCAGAATTTCAGGAATTTCAGCCATTCCCTGCTGGCAGCTCCATGGCAAGGAGAGCGTGCCCTGCACTGGGCTGTTCGTTAGCTCGCTGCCTCTGGCTGCTAATTAAAGCAGGGAACGGGAGAGAAGATTAAAACAAAAAAAAAAAAA
>VXAC01002280.1:0-23881 GCA_013399225.1 Rhipidura dahli
GGTTTTGTGTCAATTTTTTTTGCAGATGCAGCACAGAACTCAGGAAACAAAGCAATAACACATTTTAAACGCCCTGATCATGAAGAAATCACAGCTTCCTGCAGCAGAAGGCTATGAGGCAAAAAGATCTGAGTTGTTTCAAAGTGCTGTTACTGAGAACAGCAGCAAGGCAGAGAGAGCCACGTCCCTGAGGTGCTGCTGGCTCAGCACGTGCAGCACAAGGGGCAGCTGAGGCTGGTGCCAGCGGCTCCTCACACACAGCATGAGTGGGAGCAGAACATGTGCACACCTGTGAGAACAGGTCAGAAAGGCTGCCAAAATTCAACGCAGGAAGACACAATTTTATGACACAAAAATGTCTTTTTCTACAATTAGCTGTGCAAAAAGCAAAGAAAAGCAAATTATTCCCCTGAACGAACTGTGATGTAGTGTGATACAGTTCCAACAACACATGCTAACACTTAAACACATTTCAAGTCCTTTGGTTTTTTTAAACTCATAGAATGATGTTTTTTATATTCTTTGGACAATAAGCCAAATTTACTAATAAAAATTTAGCAATAAAAATAGGAAAGGAGAAGAAAACTAGTGTATTTCTGGTGTTAGTAGCTGCACTATTCTATGGGGATCAGAAGGTTCTCACCTACTGAGAACACACAGGATAGGTGCACAACAAGCGCACTCTAGTCCTAAGTAACTCAAGATGAGCTATTTGATGTTTTGTGCAAAGAAAAAGCAAAAACTCCTGAGGCATAAACACACAGTTCTGAGGGCAAATGTCTTTTTCAGTTAGCACAGTGACAATGGAGCTTCCATTTGCTTAAATAATGATCTTTGAATATTATACATCCAGCAAGGATATTTTGAAAAGATATAGGAGCAGAAAGCTATTCATGTTAACTGGGAATCTCTGAAATACTTAAGTCTGAACTAGTCAGCCCCACCTCTCTAGTCAACAGAGAGAAATAGGCACTTTGAATGTCAATTTTGGACAACTATCTCAGGAAGGGATGAATTATGCCTTAGAAACATCCATTTTTCTTTGAGCCTTCTAAACTGTAAATCTCTTGAAATAAGGGTCTTATTATATGAGTTTGTGACTCCAAATGACATAGGACATTGACATATGATGCCTGGTTTCAGTCCCAAGAAAGAATAGCCTATGAACAAGTATGAAGAAGAGATAAAGGACAATCATTTAGAGTAATTCTGAGCACCACCAGAAGACTGGAAATTCATGATCGATGCAAATGGCACAAAGATAGAAAGAGAGTTTTGTGGATCATTGACTTTTCTGACCTTGGTCCAGAAACCTATGTACTAAGAACTGATGGAATAAATCAGCGTGGCTAAGTACAGTGTCTTTGTCACAGGATGAAATATTCCCCCACAAATCTTCATAGCCTTCTGCAAACTTTAAACTTTATATCTCTGAGGTAAATTATTAGCTACCACTGTCAGTGTTTCCCAGCTAATGCAATTGAAATGAGGAACAGCTTTAGCAACACTGAATAGCCACTCTACATTAGAAATAAGAAATAGCATGGGAGTATTCTTAGCAGGTCTGATTCCAGTTCCACTATGATTACTACAGTAATTTTCCAGTTAATTAATCTAATACACTGCAATCCTGAAATTCAAATTGTTCATGCTTTCACAAAACACTTTCCTTTGATGCATTGACCCATTGCATTAAAGTAATAAGCAAATTGTTTAAGAACATGAAGTGAAAATAATTTGTACCATTTTCTTTCTTATTCTTTCAAAAGAACCTTATATACCACATAATAGCCTGCTCCAGCCACCAGTGAATTTCATAGAAAGACTCCTATTCATTTTAATGAGGGCTGACTTAGTCCTGTGATTCTACTAATTTAAACCAACTACAAATGAGTCCCCTGGCTTTTAAAATACATGTGAAAATATTGCCAGGAATAAGCATGTGTATCACAGTATTTTATTTTTCTTTTATTACTGACTTGACATTTTTTCTTATTCCCACCAAACAGCTGGAAGAGAGGAAGAAAAAACTATTTCCCCAAAGAAAATATAAAACCTTATATTCAGAGTCTTAACCATGTTCCCAAAGTTAGGAGTTGGCTGTTTGCCAAGCTAAACTCTCCCCCGGAGCTGGTGAGTTACTGTGTTCTGCAGAGGGTGCTGGTCGGCTATGGCTCCCTGCTGAGGCAATTGGAGCAGCAGCAAAGGAGCCACCAGATCCCAGTCAGAGCTCAGCCCTTCCTGGAGGAGAGAGCAAACTGCAGGTGCTGCTGCCCTGTGTGCAGTGACACAGGTGACAGTGGGAGTGTGGCTGACATCACTTGCTGAAAAGGAGAGTGATGCAGAAAACCACTTTTTAGCTAAATCCTCAGCTGATACAAAGCAGCCTAGCTCCACTGAACTCAGCTGATGTGCCATCAGTGGATATGAGCTGCAGAACTGGCTCATGGAGCCTGCACATGGCATGGCCTCACCTTCAGACCCTGCCTGCTTTTAGGTTCACACAAGCACAAGTGGCCTGAGCTCCACTTTGCCCTTGGGCTCCAACTGACATCACTGCCAGAATGCAACCTAATTCTTGTTTGTTCACTGCTTCCACCCTATACTCACTCACTCAGTAACTGAAAGATATTCTGGTTTATATGTGTCCATTCAGATGTAAATTTACATAGGCATACTTCTGGGAAGCAACACTCCATATTTCCCAGCACTGAAGGCATGAAAACAGGTACATTGTGCAGCCTTTTAAACATCCACTTCAGCTCCTCTTAGCCCCTCAACAGGTTAGCAAAGAACAGGGAAGCACTGCCAAACAAGCACTCCAGAGCTGGCTCAGGACACAATTGCTACCTTGCCCTGTGTGCACCACAGATACCGTGCAGCGTTTGGAGGGCTTGGCTCTCTCTCATCCCCAGGAAGGATAAAGACAGAGGAGGAGGTCCTGGCAGCAGTGGGTTGTCTCAGCCACACATATAATTAATAGATTGGAAATTTAGGGCAGTTTTTTTATTTCACATAATTGGCTGTCTTGGATCATTGTTGAGCTCTGTTTGCCTCTGAGAATTATCACCTCTTTCTTCAGTTTCTGGATTTCAATAAATGCTGCGCTGTTTTTGCAACCATTATTTTGGCAGGCAGCTCTCCAACATCAGTGCATCTGCTTTGAAGCTCAGTCAAATGATGCAGAAGCATTTATTTGTGTCCATCTCTTCTGGTATCTAGCAAAGTTCAGGGAAAGTCTTAGAGTACTGTCAAAAGCCTTGAGCGTGGGCTAACTGAGCCAGTCAGAGAGCCATTAGGCATGTCTTACCTAATGTCAGGTCACCCTGCAACCTTTTCAGGGAGAATATTTTGACTGTTTATAACTAAATGTCATTGTTGGAGACACAAAAACATCACATCTTATGGCTAAAGCAATTTAATTGCCAAAATTTCTGGTCAATGCTCAGTAAATGTACTGCAAATAATTAGTACTTCTTGCTATTAACATCCCCATGTTTTCTTAATAATGCCATTTCATTTTGATAATCTGTTCCCATAAGGCTGCTCATAGGACTGTGAGTCATTATAGACATAAAAGCATTTGTTTTTATCTGAAGAGTGCAGAAATCAAAACACCACATGCAAATACAAGATAAAAGTTGAGGAGAACAAGAGAAATAAAAGAGTGAGTTACTGATCTCGTGTTAGTAAGAACCAAGCAGCACGAGGGGGAAAGTTACACATCACTCGGGGCCTCGTCACCACACTGAGGTCTGAAGCACAAGTCAGCATAGTTACAAACTCATTTGGTCATCTCTGCCCAGTCCTGTTCCTCAAGGTGAGCTGCAGCAGGCAGAGGGCACAGACATCCTGTGGCAGAGATTTGTATTAAACCTTTATCATCACCTGTGCAATCTGCTCCTGATCAGCCTCTGCAGAAAAACCTTGGGGCTTTTTGGTATTACATGCAAACCTTTCAGAATCAAGGTCATGGCACTTCTATGTATTTGCAGACACATCCTAAAGGCAGGAATGGGTACATTGCAACACAGACCTTTGAGTACAGCTGCCACTCACTGACTGCTCTTAGATGCAGTTCCTACTTCTACTTATGCCTGCAGGTTTGTATTTTGGACTTTTAGTCTTTAGACCTCAAAGTAGCTATGTCAGACAAGAAATTATGTGTTTAAGTTGAAATATGAGACATAAAGTCTACTTGTAATGACAACATTTAATGCTAAAACAAGTTAAAAACTCAGTGGTTGAGGAACTTGTGGAAACTCCATTGCTGACTATTCCTGAGTGTGTAGATGATCCTGAATATTCCAAAGACAACAGACAAGCTGCCTGTTTCTCCCCACCATTTATAAGGAAATCTAGGTAAGTAGTGTCCATGAACATTGATGTTGCAGGTGCACACAGGAAAGGAGGTGTATCTCTTGAGGGTGACCAATAATGTTATGGCTTTTGTCTAAGTAGAAATACATTTGGCTGTATCTTCTGTAGAATGTGTATTTCCAAGACAATGCAGGCATTCACTGAACTGCCAGTTCAAACAAGAGGCAAGTTTGGAATTAAATGCTGACTGAAGTTTAAAATACATATCTGCATTAAGTTTACATAGTAGATTGCACAACTGCTTGCTGCAGCAAAGCAATTCAACTGTTCCTTTTTCAACAAAAGCTCTGCATCACTGTGAAGCATTATACTGTGTGACTTGATTTTTTTTAGAATGCCAGAATTACAAATCTCAATCCTGGAATGTCTAAATGTTTGTTGCAGCAACAGCAGAGTCAGGTCACACCTGAAAAATTTGCAACAGTCTTCCTGGTGGTATCCTGGGATGTTTCAGACCTCTAACTTCTGCATGTTCAAAAGCAAAATTTAAGAACTCTAAAGAGTATCCTAGATTTTTCAGGACTTTAAAGGCTATGCATTTTGAATTTTAACCTGGAAAACAAGCTGGAAATTTTTTTTTCCAGGTGATTCAGTTTTTCTAATTTCAAATCTTGTCATAACACCAGCTGCAGCCTCTGCCTACTTTATTCATTAAAAGAATGGTGGTTGTTAAAACAATAAAATTTTAGCTGAAATGTGATTTCAGATCCATGACTTAAGAAAAGATTTGCATCACTGCTTGCTGCATCTGACAAAGCTACACTGGAAATTTGTATCAGGAACATGATAATGGGCCTGCTGTGACAAAAATAATCCTCTTGGTTATTAATAATAAATAAGGTTGAACACTGATTAATTCATTACATAATATTAAAAGTATTTTATGAAATAGAGTCAGAAAACAAGGGATGGTTTATGATTAATGATTTCTTTTGAACAATTTCCAAAATCAATAGATAAAGCTTTAAACTTCCTATGGCTAATGCAGAGCACAATGCTCTGGCTAACAGCATCTACTGCTCTTTTAATTGGAGAGCTGCTACCCAGGCTGGGTCCCAGGGTCCCAGGGTCCCAGGCTGGTCTGGCTGGAAAGTACCTGTCCTGCAGCCAAAGGACACTGTGGCTCCTGTGCCACTGAGCTCTGATCCTCCCTATTTCTCAAGAAAGCTGAGGCAGTGCAACAAAAGAAACAGCAGAAAATATTTCAGGACCAGAAACAAAAAGATCAAGAGGAATGAATTTGATTTTAACCTGTCCACTTGACCTGCACATTCATTCCAGCTTTTCTTTTAGATAATGTTCACTGCTGGTTCACTTGCTGGTTATAGCTGTAAGTTCAAAACTTGCTATCTCAGCTTCTGGTTCAAGTTCCTCTGAAGAAACAAAAATCCCATTAACTTTCATAGAAAAAGGGTCATGACCCAGGTGATCACTTAGCAGTGTTTTCTCTTTCCTCTAAAAAAGAGAATATCCAGAAGGCTTGCAAAAAAAAAATTCTCTAAAGAGTAAAAGAACTCACAGAACTCCCCTCAGGGCTTAATGAAGGAAGGCTGCTGGGAAGTTTTAATGACTTTTTGCCTTCAGAATTCCAGAGAGATCCTCAGGAGTGAATCTGTGCCCCTCTAGCAGCAGTGACTCCAACCACCTCCCAAAGCCACATCTCCAGTGGTAGAAAATTCTGAACCTCTGCAAGCAATATATTGCAATTTTTACTATATTACCATGAAAAGCCTTGCCCTAACACCCTACCTACATATTGCTCTTATTCATCTGGGACATGGAGGATAGCTTTTCTCTTTGCAGCAACTTTTTCATGTATTTAAAGATTGTTACCAGAATCTCAACTTTTTTACTACATTTCCATTTTATCTCCATTATGCTAAACAGTTCTACTTTATTCAGCATCTTTTTGCAGGCTCTGTGTCCTGGATGTATGACTGCTTACATTTCTACCTATTTCTCTCAAACTTTTGCTACACTCTATAGCAGAGGTTAAGAGCTAAGTATGTACAGAGTATCCTAGACCACTATGAGTTCTTATTCAATTCAAAAAAAGATTATAAGATATATGAAGGTTAGAAAAAGCTGGGGTTTTTTTAGTGGGAAGCAAACTAATAAAAAAGTGATGCATTGTGTAAAGAGGATTCAATATTTATATTTAACATAATGAGAAAAATATTTTAGAATAAAAGGCAAAGAACTTTTCAGGGATAAAGGACTGGATAGGAAACAAAAAATACTGTAAAAATTAAAAAAAAATCTTAGCAAAGTCCATCATGACTGTGTATTGAGTCCACTATCTTTCTTACCAGTGAACTAGAAGGACACAAAAACTGTTTGAAAAGTACCATGTTAAAAAGGGTTATCTGAAATATCTTCATCTTTAATCAGGCATTTCTTACATAACAAGAATAATAGCAGCACACACAACAGTAATTTCTCCAGTTTTTCTTAGGTCAGCTGTTTGTGATCCCTGGTTATGTTTGTTTTTCCTCTCTAGATTCTCTACAACTTCCCCTACTACTGACATTTAGTAGTCACTGATAGGTAAGCCCTCCATGAATTTAACCTGTCCCATTTCATGTCCACAGTGCATTACGTCAATATGTTCCACAGTTCAGTGATGTACTTCCCGAAAAAGGCTTTCCTTTTATTGTTTTAAACCTATTAAACATTATTTTCTTGGCTGCCCTACTGTTGTTGGATTGTGAAAAACATTGAATAATCAATGCCTATTCACTTTCTTCAGGAATTTATAGGCTTTTATCCAAACTGCCTAAATCATCTATTTTCCAAACTATTTGTTCTGCTCTGTTAACTGTCTTGTTTTATAGAAGTTGTTCAAACTTTTGGTCAGCTTTGTTCTGTCAAATCTGCTCTGAGATGAAGTGACCAGGAGTCCACACAGCAGTCACAACTGGACATGATATTGAGTGCTACTTGCCTTGTTATTTTTACAGAAAATACCTAGCTATTTAATGTGATCCTGTATTTTTCCAAAAGCTGAACTAAAAGTTATTGGTAGACAATACTTTGGTTTTCCTTTTGCTTTGTTTGAAACATAAGAACAAAGAATTAGTGTGAAACTTTACTGATTGTTATGTTTCCCATTTCATATCTCACAGCTCAAATAATTTCAAATCTCTACTAAATATAAGCATTCTTTAATATATATTTTCTCATACACCTTGAGTTTACATATTTTCTGTCCTAATTGCATTATCTGTCTGACCACAGCTGACTATGTTTTCTGAAGACTATTGCTAAAAACACCACTTGTGACACCTAGATCTATTGATGTGTTCATCTTCTCCACTCAGCAGCTGACCAGCTCTTCCATGGGTTCTTCCTATCTTTCTTTAGGTACTTACAGAATGTTTTCTGGTTCATCTTAATGACCCTTGCAAGCTGTACCTCATTTTACACTTATTTTGTGCTTTCTGCTATTGTCCATGAATGTTTATCTCTGCTCGTCTGTCCCCGGCTTAATTCGTCCATCTCTGGATTTCCTTCCTGTATTGCCAGCTCATGACCCAGCCACAGAAATCTCTTCCTGCATTTCATCCTCTGCACTTGCATAGTTGGTAGTTGTGCCATTACTGTAATTTTCTTGAGAGAGCTCCCTATTAGCTCATTTTCCTCTTTGTATGGATTTGCCCTGAATAGCAATCTCTGAGTTTAGTGACACCTTGACAGTGAGGGGACGGAACAGACAGCCTCAGCCTCGAGGATTTCCTTCCTCAGCAGCCTTTTGATCTTTTCAAGAGCCCCAGTGCCATTATAATTTGTATGGTGACTGATTTCACTTCCTACTCACAGAAAACTGCATCTACCTCATTTTCACAGAAAATTTGTCTGCAGAGGATCCCTGTGATGGCAATTGCCTTTATTATTGTTTAAAGAATTCCTATAACTACATCTATATGTTCAGCAGTTAAATACAAATCTTTCAGTTATATAGCAATTTTTTTCTGCAAAAGGTGCATATTTTCATGCTAGTATTCTGACCAAGTAATAACCTATTGCAAGATATAAGAAAGTAAATATTGTGATCAATGTAAAGATTTTGTAAAAAAAAAACCCCAAGAGTGGACATATGTATGGAATATTTGCAACAGAAGCTGCCTTCCCTGAAACGGCTTATAATAAAAGTAAGCATTCAATAAAAAACCAAGGAAAATTAAACTTTGCAGCTAATACACAGGGACTCCAACTCACAGACTTGGACAACAATAATATTATGTGTGTGTGTGTGTGTAAGGTACTGTAGAAAGATTTCTCACTGGTTTCACTCGGGTATCACAACTTCACAGAGCTACCAGAAGGCTACTCACTGATGTTACAGAATATAAAGTTCATTGGCCACTTCTAAACCAGCACCTTGGAAAGAATTGCATCTCAGTGTCAGGTGGAGTTCCACGGTCTTTACATTTCTAAATGGACCATTTTCTCAAACCTTACAGCAGAACTCAGCTCTTCAAGTCAAACACCTCATTACTTTTATTTTTCATGAGAAATATTACTTTTCCTATGTCTGCCAGTCAGATCTGGGATAATCCTGCAAGAGGCTGAATTCAACCATTATCAGCAATACCATAAATATTTAACTTCAGGCCATTTAGTCATAATTCATAAATGCTATTACATATAAAAGCCACTACTCTATTCAATTATTGTCTTGGCTTTGTTGGGAATGTGTCATCATTGCCATTATTCAATTTTATTCTCTATTCTTTGAGAGATTTCTATAACCTTTGATAAAAATCCCCTCATTTTTACAAGTGTATATCAACTGTTCTGCTTCATTGTCTTTATAGGGAGCCACAGACAACAATGTTGTGACTTTTTGTCTCAGTATTTTTATGAACTGTCTGTAAAAGGCAGAGGTTCCCTGCCAATTTTTTATGTACAGAAACTCCTTGATTGTTCACAAATAAATTAGGAAAAAAGACCCCCAAACCTCAAAACTTTATTAAAATGTAACCAAATTCATAACATAAATAATATCCAATGAAAAAGGAAATCCAAAATTGATCAGCAATTGAAGGTCATGTCTTATAAAAGAAAAAGTGAATATTATTTTATTTATTGATCAGCTAAGTTGCATTTCTGGGTGAAATGTTCTGTGTCAGCCATTCAGGAAAATTTTATAAAAGAGTGAGCCCAAAGTATATTATAAATACTTTTAGCTTCTAATATGAAGGACTTAACAATAAACTTTCTTTTTGAAAGGAAAAGTTTGGTGTCTGTTACTGTATGAGTCCAATTTCTAATAAGCCCTTCAGCATTAATGGAGAAGAGACTCATATTCCATATTAATGGATCCCAGAAGTGCTATTTGATGACAAATCTATAAGTAGTTTTAACTTTTGGGCATAGTAGCTGAATTTATTTGACTTGGCATGGAAAGCACCAAGATCTGCCGGTGGCCTGAATGTATTAAATAATATCAGTACTAAAGGCAGGAACCTGGAAGCATCCAGAGAACAAAATCCAGGGTCACCAACAGAAGCAGAAGAAGATAAGATTTTTACATCCACACCTTATAGCTGGACACAGCTTCCTTATTATTATAAACATTTTTGAGGACTTACACTGCCTTATTGAAAGGCAGGAAACAGAAGACTCTGGACAGTATCTAAGAGTGCATTTAAATAAACAAGTAAAGGTATCTCAGCCACACACCACTGGGCAGCTCTGAAGTGCACACACAACTTTTCTGCCATGGGATTCAGGAAAACCTTTCCATCTGCAAATATAACACTGGAGAAAAAAACTGTGATTGGGTAAACCAATCACAACAGAAAGGATCCACAACCTCCTTTTCTCACATAAACCTTGATGAAGATTCATTAAACTTGCTAAAGGATAAATTTGGTGTATTCCATGTTATCAGGTGTTTTCATTCATTTTTTTCCATTTTGAAGTGAGAGACCTATTTAAGGCAGCATTATTATAATTTCTTTTTTCTACATGCTACTTTGGATCAAAGGATTAATTTTTAAATTGTTGCATTTATTAATCTAAGAAATGGTCTAAATTGTACTTATCTTGGCATTGTGTTGAGTTGGTTTGTGCTTTCATTGCTGTCCCCAGAGTGACATGTTCTAGCTTATCTAGGTAACTCTATTTTAGGCAATTTTCACTTTCAGATAGGGTGTTTTGTCTTTAAGTGCCACTACAAATACCATGGCTCCTGCAGTTTTATGCTCAGCCAAAAGTATGCAGTCACAGATTCTCATTTCTAGATGAAAGCATTTACACAGATTGTCAAAGTTTTCTGTCCTGCAGTTCCTCACAGACCCATCTGTGTATTTAATGAAGATAGTCCCCCAGTTTCCATTACCTAAGTTTGGAAAGTCCCACTTTATTTTTTAGCATGTCAGATAATATATTTTGCTCATTTGTAACACTTCATTAAACAAACAGGATTAATCTCTGGAAGTGATCTGTGCATGGCCCAGGCCTGGGAATGCAGGAACAATTAGGAGAGGTGTCTTTGCTGTCATTTCAAAGGCAGCAAGTGGGATCATTGCTGAGTCCCTTTTCTCTCTGGGAGGCATGAGGGTAACCAAAAATCAAGCAAGGCTGTGAACCAGGAAGAATTTAGTTCAGATGTCAGAGTGTTTTTGACCAAGGTTCAGAAGGACGTGGCCTTTGCACATCTGCACTGATGAGAGAGAAGGAACAGACTGACCCGGGCACTGAGGGTGCCACCCCAGTGTTTGCATTCACTGCAAAGAGCTACACAATCCAGCTCCGGTCCAGAAGTGATTAAGACACAGAGCTGGACACCCTTGGAGCCCAAGAGCAGCAGATCAGAGCAGTGTTCAGCTGGCTCTGAGCCCAGGGAACACGAGCAGAGCTCGGCCATGGCACACCAGGAGTGAGAGCAGCCGAATGCGGGGGCCGCGTTCCTCTGCTGCTTTGCTGGCCACAGACACAGATCCACAGCTCTGCACCAGCCGTGCCAGCCCCAGCACGGGGACTCTCTGATGACCTGGATTACAATACAAGTTTCTGGTCACTTATCTTTCTTTCAAAGCCCATCACTCACAAGTCCTATTTCCAAAGCCAGGTTGCAATTATTCAGGTTAAAGACTGTTTCTGAAAGCAAGACTGTGCCTATTTGCATGAGTAAGACAAGTCTGCTCTGTGTTTGTCATTTCCCCAGAAAGGGTGAGTGGCTGCTCAGGCCCTTAAAACCTCATTTTCTGTTCCAATATTTTTTCTTTCTTCTTTTTCTTTTTTCTTTTTCTTTTTTTTTTTTTTAATAGAGAAGGGAAGTGTAGGAAATTGGAAGGGTAGGAACAGTTGGAAGTAGGAGTGTATCTGAGCACCTGAATTGCTGAGCTCATCAGCAAGAAAGTAAATTGAGCTGAGGTTTTGCTGTGTTTTGGTGTTCATTTTTTGGTGTTTTTAATCAATATCTTAGCTTTGGACATATGCTTTTTAAATTTTTTTTAAGAGTGTGGTCATTAACAAACAAAAGAAAATTCATACTATTTTCAGCTATTTGATTTATGCAAGGTTTGCCAGCTGATTTATAGCAAGAAGTACCTGAGTAATGGATAGGAACATTGTTCTCCCCATTCATTTTATAACATACAACTTTACATTTTTATTTCTTGAGATATATTTGCAGTCATGCTGTGAATAACACACAGTCCTGGGGAGGCAAAGTAGTATTCGTATATATTTAGCAGGCCCCATTTAAGTTAATACAAAATCACTGTTCCTTGAGATTACATCAGAAAGAAGTTTTACTGCAAATGTGGAGATATGAAGGCAATATTCTGTGGTCACAAAGCAATATAATAGTTATTTCTGGGAAAGAAAACAGTAATCCTAATGTATAATCTCATTAAAATATCAAAGCAAATTCATTGAGGCTCCTGAGAAGTAACATCATAAGGCCATTAAAATGTGAGGTTACTGAAAAGCAGGATGTGACTTTGACAATGATGGTTATTTCCACACGTGTCAGTGGGGAGCTGCCATGCCAAATGCTGTTCCTTGTGGTTTGTTGGCCTTCCTGGATTTTAGCTGTACAAATACAGGTGTCTGCTACCAGATGCTACATCTATATGTAGAGTTAAATTACATCTCCCATTTTTAATTGTATGCAATACCATTTTTGACTATCTAAAAATGCTTTGTGCTGTGTGTGCTTTTTAGCTTCACTGTACCTGAATGTTTTATTGGAACTCAGGTAATTTGAGAATTACTGGGTAGTAAATGCACTAGTGAGTGAATTTAGATGTGGACTTTTATATTACTTTTCAAATAATGGCCTATGGTGCAAATATTATTTTGTCCAATTATTCCTTTTTGAAGGCTATTAGTTATCCTTTGCTACAGATTGACCTTGAAGGTTTGAAGCATTTATGAAAATAAACCTGTGACTTCAGAAGGGGAGCACACAACTCTTTTTATGCATGTATTGCAGAGCACAAATTATTTTCATACATTCCCTGTCTAGTTTTAGTTCTGATTATTGATTTGAATGGATTTTTGCTTAAAGTTGATCTCTCAGTCATAATGAGTCATATTTGTCATTTGGTCTTGAGTCATGATGGTCTTCTATTAATATTTCAGCTACATCTAGGTCATCAGTGTCTGCAGCCATCCATTGGCCACAACTTTTCTGCTTTCACAGTAGCTCTGATCATTTGAAATGTGCTTCCTTGAGGAGAATTCCAGGCTTAAAAAATCCCTAGTTAAAACTCATGAGTCAGGGTTTTTATAGTGTTCAGATCTTTAGGGATACTGAGCCACATATTGCTGATTCAGTAGCACATGAATTCTGTAGTGTTCAAATTACTGTCTACAGATGTACAGACAAGCATTTGGTCCAAAAGATTGATTCATTGCATCTGCCTCAGTAAGGTTTCCTATCAAAACACGGGGAGATACCTCTCAGAAGGACATTCTCAAAATCTTTATGACGCCTACACAAAGCCTACAAAGCCTATATAAAGCAAGTATTTCGTAACAGGGCTATTCAGCTTCCCACACCCAGTGAGGAGCTGCCAAGAACCAGTGGGATAGGGAGCTCAAGAAGGGAATGGTCTGAACTATACCCAGACAACTGCCCTGCACAGGGCAGCCTGAAATCCAGACTTGCTATACCAGGCTGTTAATTTGTTTTTCTCCAGTCATGGAAGACAGAGGTAACAATGATTATCTGTAAAAGGAAGTCTGGTTTCCAATCCATTTTCCACTGATGAGGGCTGGGAGCAAGCAGGCTGTTGTTTATAGATGTTGACAAGTAAGTTCCCCCTTATTTCCATGAAATTAATTACCTACATACATTCTAATCTCCCTTTAGATGATGTGAAAAAATAGTCTGACTGCCAGTCCCATTTATTTAAACATTTTGGAAATCACTGCCATATGTCGACATGTATGTACAAGCCCTGATTTTGAACACATAATTTTCTCTTATCCTTAAAAGCTAAATGTTCTGCTTTCCCAATCTCTGAGCAGGCTGAGAGCTGTTTGCTGCAAAATCCAATTCTTTACTGCATGAGACTGAAGCTAATTCAGGGACCATCTGTGTGTACTTATAACTTAAATCATTCCTTTCAATGTGCTTTATATTGTGCTTGTCAAGGTTCAGCTTCATCCTCAGTAGTGTTGCGTGTTTACCTAGTTTTGCCTTTTCCCAGTGGAGCTCATCACATTCCTTCTGAGCTTGCACATCAATAATTTTGAGAAAGCACCATATTTTACAAGTTTTCCACATTTTGGTGAACAGCACCAAAAAGGCAGTTTCTGCACAGCTAAATTGCAAAGGACACTGTGCTAGCATTGCTGCCCATCCTCCCAGTGCTCTCTCTCACTTGCACAGCACTGCCCCATGAAACATCCAACAGCAAGGTGTTATTGCCACCCTAAACAGAGGCAGGGCAGGGGAGGGGGCTGTTCCAGCTCAGCCTGCCTGATGTCCATGTATCCTTGGTCAGATCAGCAAGGGGGAGCTGGTGTCTGGTAGAACAGTGGCTGGCACCTTGAAGAGTCCACTGAAGATTCATGTGACACACCAAGCACCTCCTGATGGATGGCTTCTTTCAGAGAGCATGACTACAGCACAGAGAGAGATAATTAGCTCTAAGGTAGCTGTCTTAGGTACCAAGAGCAATGATGCCTGAGGCTTCACTGCAGCTGTATAACCATTTGCCAGAGACTGTTGCTGTGAGTATTCTGTACATCTAAGCCAGATGGACTTGAGGTACTGCAGGCAGATCAGCTGCAACCCTTATGCACAGGCATGTGAGTGCTCTCTAACTTGCTTTCTGTACATTCACCATCTTTTCAGAGATGTCAATATCTCTTATTATGCCCAACCACTTATAGGAGGTATAAAGGGTCTGTGTTTCTGATGAGGGATTAATCTCCCTGAACTCCAGTTCTCAAGTGCATGCAGCTGGAGCTGCAGTACTGGCTGACATTTCTTCTGCACCCTGTTCTGTGTCACCAGCTCATCAGCTTTTATCATACAGCTTTTCAGTCTTTGGGGATTTTTCTGAAAGTTCTAGTTCTCCTGTGACTTTTAATATTCCAGTGTGTTGTGGAAAATGTTTCATCTACAGCCACAAGCACTGGAAAGGAAAGAAAAGACTAACATCTATAATTACTAATGCCACATGGTTTTTAAAGGACTCAATTACAATTACCAAATGTTGATCACTGCTAAATGCAGCCCTCAATCAGAACTGGAGACAGCTTCAGCAAGCAGCACATGCTGTGGTTACTGTCAGCTGCCCACTTGCAGGGATGTCTATGTCCTCGCATCCCAGATACTAGTGTCCCCTGAGGAAAGGAGCTGAAGGACTCACCAGCTTTACAGGAGTCTGTCTGCAGGTAGAGAAAGGAGGAAACAAAAAGTAATCAACATTAAAAATGAAACAACTTCATGTCAGGTGTGTAAGGTACAAAAGAGGAGGAAAGGGAAAAATGAAAAATCTGTAGGAGCTCTGAGAAATGGAAGCATGTAAGCAGTGGATTAAGGTGGTTGCAAGGAGAGGAAAGAGCAAGGGAGGAGGACAGAAGAGAAATGTGGATAAGTCCCTACCTTTTAGGCAGAACCATCAATGTGCCAGTTCCCATCAGAGCGTTCATCCTCTCCTGTGGAGTCACTGAACAGGAATCTGCCAGATGGTGATCCGGGGTGAAGGAAAGCAGCATCCCCTTAAACATCTGCCCAGGGACATCTCACACTTAGAGAGAAGGGACAATCAGGAGAAATCCTCTGGGTGAAGGAATGAAACATTGACAAGGGTTTACAGGGAGTATTGCTTCTCTCATGTATTTACACTGCACATACATTGCAACAGAACCTGTGCCTCTGCATCTGCACAATGTCAAGCATATTTCCAGAGCTGCACTCAAAAAAAGTGAAGGGAAATGCAGTGAGAAAAGGAACTGTGGGTCCTGTGTACCCAAGAAACTTGAGACAGTCCTACTGAATAATAATTTATCTATATTTAAGGGTTTCATTCTCACAATATGTTTCTGTGTATCTTCAGCTGCCTTAAAACCTGAAAGGTGATTTTATGGAACACAGACTTTTAGGTTTGGGGTTTTTTTTGTGGACATGTATAGAGGCATATAAATGTGATGAATGCCCCACCAGCAGCCTGTTTCATTTAAAACTCACCGATTTTCTGCTGTGTAGATTTCCTTTGCAGTTTTCTGGGGTGAAGCAGAGACAAGCCATGAAAGGCAGAGGCAAGGTGCAGGGAGCAATACTCTTTAAAAGGACAGAAAAGACAATAGAAAATTAGATACAGAAAACAGAGAAAAAGGGGGTAAAATGTAAAGAAATTGAAATGAAGACCAAAAGGAGCTACTTACCTACACAAAGTTAAGTATATCCTAAGAAACAGTAATTTTTAAAAACAAGTTGCACAATATTTCTGTAATAAAAATATATCTGCTACTACACAATTCTGCCAGAAGGCTAAATAAGCCTGCCTTTGCTCATTCTCTTCTAAGCAAATCTTCTCTTAAATATTTTTTTATCTTGTCTCTCACCCTAATGAGTGAAAAGTCAGGAAATTGTGAGGTGTATTACTTAATGCATCTTCCTTCAGTATTGGAAAACTGTATTTGTACAGTTTTATGTGTACTGCTAGGACCTTGAGCCTGCATTTTGTCATTAAAAAAGAAAACTAGGAACATGAATAGTATTTTCTGATATGTGGTATAATACGTTTTTTGACATGAATATTGTTCCTAAGAGCCAAGAGTCAGCACATAAATGTGCTGGGTTTTGGTAATTCTGATTGTCCAACATGGCTCCCCTGACAGACAGAGCTTTGTCTCAGCAATCACAGAGAACTGCAGGATTAGCAAAGCTTCCCAGGCTTCCTAAAAATTTTAAGCACCATAAGATCTTCCCAAATAAGTGTATACTTATTAAAGAAAGGATAATCTACATAAGCTAGAGGTTATTGCAGTGTCTTGACTACAGTTATGCAATCCTCGCTAGAGAGATGATTCTCTTCATTTTCATGAATTTTTCAGCAATGGAAAACAATGGAAGGAAATGTATTTACTAGCTGTAAGTTGTTAAGAGGAGCTTACAATATTCAACATTAATGTGTAACACAGTTCTTATTAGGAGGTAAATGCTAATAACCTACAATGCACTCACAGTGCCACTGTGTACTTTGCTTATGTGAGATAATTACAGCAAATGGGAGAGTTTTCCACAGGAAAGGGTTGTTTGGCTCATCTCCTCCTAGTACACAGATGTACTGTTAATGTCTATGCATCATGGCTTTATTTCATTAGATAAATTAGTAATAAATAAATAAATCCATCACTTACTTGGGTTGTAACCTTAGGAAATCTCTCCTGCCTTTACTTTTCTTCTCTTTTTTTATATGCTTTATCAATCTCATTAGATTTCCAAGTCAGGGATTATCTCATGACATATTTTGCTCTCAGCTATGGCTCGGTAAAAAAGACCTTGATCTCATTTAGCATCTGCTCACTACTGTAATATAAAGTAATGTTAATAATGAGTTCAAAATAGCCATACTTCTGTTGCTGTCCTTGAAGACTATTCTGTAGACCAGTATTCAAAGCAAGTAGACTTCAACCAAAGGAAGTTTTCTTTTTTCCAGTATTATCACAGCCTTTTCTTTCTCTGCATACTCTTATCTGCTCTCAGCTTTTCTGTTCAGTGCTGTCCTGAAGACTCCTTATCTACCTCAAAAGTCCACTCATCAAAGATTTATAAATTAGATGAATGTTTCAGCACCTCTTAAGTTAAATACACAGATTTCCCTTTCTAACCCTTCTTCAAATCCCCCTCAGCCCCTGGATTTCATTTTGTGGTTTGCTTTGGCCATCTAGTATTTCGTGCAAAGGTACCCATTTTCCTACAGACAGCACAAACAAAACAACACCAGGAAAATTTATGGCCCTAAAAAATTGCTTCACAAGACCTGAAAAAGCAAAGCATTCTTTTTAATCCTGAATGTACCATACTACAGGAAAATAACATGGATCCCCAGTGACAGACCATAAGCCACGCTCCTACCAGTTTTAGTACCTTTCTCAGAAGAACAGCTTCTGTGTTTAAATTTTAAAATAAATGTTAGATATTTAAACCAAAAGGATTCCTTTTACCCTTCATATGTTTAGCCAGTCATAAGACACAACAGGAACTCCTTTGCCAGCACCAACATCCAGCTCTCGTGCTGCTGGTGCCACAACTGATTACAGAAAATGGGAACTGCTAGCAGCAGGTCCAGGAAGGCTCAGCCTTCTCCAACCTTTTAAAGGCTTTGATTCAAAATGTGATTCACAGCTCCTCTATGATTTTATTCTTGTGTACATATACATTTGAAACAGTATGACAAGCAAAAAATGTTTGCTTTTCTTTCAGGGGATATGAATACAGCACATACATTTCAAATAAAATAACTCAGAACACTGTATTAAGTGATGGACTTTTTTTCACACAGAGCTATTCTTTCAAGATCAAAATCTGTTTGCTGTGAAATCCAGAGGAGGTTCACAATTGATTGCAGTGGCATTGGGATATTGCACTAAAGTCCGGGTTCTCTCCTCAGAACTTAGCTTTCATATATGCAGCAAAATCAGTGGTATGCATGTGGCATTGTATTTTGTAAACTTTCTCATGGTTCACAGTATCATTCTTGCAACTCCAAGTTAAAGCTGGAAAAACAGGAACAAACTGTAATAGAATCCACCTGCCTGAAATATTTAGTGAGCAGTCACAACCTATCTAAAAAGCAAAATGACAGAAAAAGCAGCTTCATTTTCTTGTAGGGTCATTTGAGTAATTTTCAGTTACTTTTTCTTCCCTTCTGTGTTCCTTTATTCCCTTCTTCCTCACGCACCATCCTCCAGTCTCTCTTCCCTCCTCCCATTTCTCCCATCTTAATCCTTACATAAGAATATAGACACTCTTCTGCTCTTAGGATACATGAATATCTTTGTGTTTCAAAGCACATTTCTGCTGAATAGAATGCAATGTTCTGATACAATTCAATAATGGCTTTTTTGTGAATATTATCTCAGATATTTAGGGAGTCCAGCTCTGGACAGCTTCACCTGAACAATTTTTGTGGTCATGATAGCACTAGGGTTGAGGAAGGTTATAAAACTAACCCAGTGGCTGTCAGAGGTGCCCCAAGCATAAGTGTTTAATGGGGAGATAATTTGGGGTATCTGAGACATTCCCACAGTGGTAGCAGACACAATAGAGGAGCCCTGCAACCTCCTGCCTGTATTTGGACAACCGAACCAAGACACTTTTCTTTGAAGATGAACTGCTGAAGGAGCTCTGTTCCCAAAATTAAATAGAATGGCTGTAATCATTCTATAAGGGAGCTTAGATGTCATAGATGTCATATGAACCCCTACAGATACATGTTTACATTGTGTGCCTTGGTTTAGAGCCAAGTTTCATTCACATGGTTTCAACTGGCACAAGCAGAACTGTGACCATTTTCATGTGTGTCCAAAAAATTTCTCATTACTTGGTCACAATTTTGATGCCAAAGCAAGGTGGGCTTCTCAGAAGATTAAAAACCTCAGCCCAAAACAACAAAACCCCAACAATCACTTCAAAAGGAAAGGAGTGTCTATAGGCAGTTTCTTGATATATGACCAAAATCAAACCAGACCAGTTAAAGTACAGGAATCCCCTAATATCTTCAATCTGCCATGCTGAAATCTGTGCAGAGGATGATCCTTATCCAGAGCAGGAATAAAGCCTCTCACTGTGACACAGCACTAACTGTAATTCCAAAGACTTCTAAGTATTAGCAGATAATCTGGTGCTAGAATAAAGTAATTACTATTAATCTTCTACTTGATATATAGGGGCTGCAATGTGTGAGAAATTACTGCCTTTCCGAGCTTGAGACTGTAGTGTAAATAGCCTTTTAAAAAATAAACTTCCATTATTGCAGTTCAGAAAAACTGACTGGCTTTAGTGAATGCTAATGGAAAGATTTTGGTTCCGTACACCAATTAAAGCTCATTTGGAAACATGGTGTTTTATCAACACAAAAGTGCTAAATTAAAATCAATAGCATAACTGATGTTAATTTTCAAGAGGAAAGGCATGTATTTTATCTATTACATAATGGAGATTAACTAGCTACAGACCTTAACAACAATCAGACCAGAAATCCTTGACATGCAGCTACACCAGCTCATGATTCAATCTCACAATGCTATGGAAGATTCAAATAACTGCAGATGACAGAAGGGTCTTGAGACAGAAAAACCTTCAATGAAGTTTTTCATGGCAGCCATTTCTCAGTCTTCATGCCAGAGTAAGCTTTGATACTCTGTGTTCTTGATCCTGCAAAGTGCTGAGAAATCTGAAATAATGCTCAACCAAAGGCAACTAGAAGTGTTTAAAGTTTCATCTACTTCTGATTTACCTGCACAAAGTGTTGGTAAAAAGTACATAATAAAAAACGCTGGCCAGGTTGATGCATGAAAAATGTCTTTTTCAGTAAAGCAGAAACATGGCATTTATACACCACAGACAAAGATCCCTTCTGATGAGAAAAAACACTGACTCTAATGCTTTACAAAAGCAGCTACTCTTCTTACACCCATCAGGTTCCCCACCACTGAGATTATAAAACAGTGTTCAGTCAGGGGCACAGCAAGACAACTTAAATGTTTGGAATTCAGGGTTTGTAAACTAACAGTGGGTTTCTACTCTCCCTTGTGTTAGTGATTTCCAGTATCATTTATAACTTTACTCACACATTTTAGGACCACAGCAATAGATGAAACTGATATGCTCATTACTTTGGGCACAATCAGGGACTGTACACTCAGGAAGAAAATACTTCTGTGATTACGTAATCTTGATTGTGTTTTAAGTGTCTGAAGAGCATTTCAAGGAGGCACCAAAAGGAAATGTATAATGAATGATGTCCTGAAAATTTCATGAAATTTGTTTTCCGATGGAGAAAACTGGTTAACTTATGACTCTGGCCTGACACCACAGGTCTAAAGCCATTTTAATGCAATCAGTGAAGCTTTCAACTGTGTAAAGCTAAAAACACCTTAATATTGGACCCATTTTGATTAAATAATCTTTAAAGTGAGCTTTAATTTACTGTATCTATTTCTACAGTGTTTTCTGAGTCTTAATTTTATCAATAAATTAATGCTGTTCACAAGTCTATTCTGATTACGAACTAAAACACAGACACCAAGACTATGTGAAATGACACCAGGTATACATGTTATTAATGGAAGTCAGTGCTGCTGAAAGCTCAGCTAAGACAACAGTTAAAGTATAATGTGTTGTTCTTTCAGGCTTTCATGGAAAGGAGGCTATTACAAGCACTCTTTCACTTTTATCAGATAATTTACAGGGGAAAAAATGTGTATTAGGAAACAGTTAATAACATGGAAAATGAGATAATTAATAGAAAGCACTAAAGCTTTTTGAAGCCAGTTTTTCTGCAAAATTTCTTGATCTCAACAGGCTTGTAAATACATTGAAGTTTAAACAATCATCTCACCAGAAAAGCAGGAGTATGGGCAGGGTAACTCAGCTGCCCCTTTACTTGTCATGGCTATGGGGGCCATGCACCAGGCTTAGGGTGCAGCACCTGCTCTCAAGTCTGCACTCAATAAAATTTTGGTTCCAAAAATATTTGGTTTGGTTTCATTAAAGTGGGTAAGGCCACAGTTGATGCCTGTGCAAGAAATGGGGAAGAATCAGAGATCAGACTGAAACTCATTTGCGTACACTGGGAAAAAACAGAGAAAATGGTGATGCATTCCTCGACTCTGATTTAAAGCTTGTGGCCCTTAAACACAGGAGGAAGCATGACAGGGATGGCTTTAGACCCTGTCCTTTCGCACAAGCTGGCCTTTGATCTGGACACATTTTGCTATTTTGGCATAGGTAGCAGTCAAGTACTCAGATGTCACCTTCCTTGTCTATCTCAGCCATGACCACCCTCAATTCAGACTTTTAAAACATGAGGGTCCATGGTGCAGGAAAAGCCAGCACCTAGTCCAGCCTGCCTTCCTTTGCCTGCAAAGCCAGTGCTTATCTGCCTCATGGTCTCCAAACAGCTCCCAGGGTGTGGAGCTGAGCCACAGCACAGAACACAGCTCAGAACACAGCTCAGAACACAGCACAGAACACAGCACAGAACACACCTGTCTGAAGAGCACTTTGTGTGCTTTGGATGCAGCTGCAGGGGTGAGACGAGCTGAGCCTCCTGTTCTGAAAGAAAGGGCATCACCAGAAGGGCATTCCCCATGAAGCGTGGAACTGATTTCACAGAGCTGCTACAAGATCTTCTCATGCATGCAGAGGTTATTGATCTGGCAGCTCTGGGGGAAATCTTACAGATTTGGTCAGAACAAGAGGCAAAGTAGCGTTTCCTCAGTTGATTTTCCATATTGGTTGGATGTCTGAAGCCTTTACTTATACCTAGGGGCTTTTTTGTTTGTTTGAGTCTCTGTAAACAACTGTAATTACAGATCCATTAAATTGAAGTCCATAGAGGTTTTGTATTGATATTTTTATTGTTGTGTAAATCAAAAAAATGCAGGTCTGTGTCATTTTTTCAGCTACACAGTTAAGTGTAAAATTCCAGTATGTTCCAATAATGACTTTTTTTACTTTCTGTAATGAAGGAGGATTACTGAGGTGACACTTCAAGACAGAACATTGCAGACAATACTGAAAGTGTGTTTTTTACTTTCAGAAAAATTTAGAGATTATTTATAACCTTTAAAGAGGGACTTGATCAGTCTTAGATTTCAATACATACATAATAAACAGGAACATGAAAGTTTATTTGTACAAAGATGGGCACAACTGATGTCCTTAATGACAGAAAAGCACATCAGGTTGTTTACCAAATACAGTCTCAACCTTCCTGCCTCCTCAGCTATCCACCTAATTATCACAGATTTCAGGGGAAAAAAAAAAAAATTTATTTGTCCTGATGTATATTCAGAAAGTTATCACTAGGTCTACAAGGATTGCAGAGAAATTTTTTAGAATCCAAAATATTTTCAGTGAAGGGTGAGGGGCGTCACAGGTTAATTGCATGAGTTTTTAGTCTTTCACCATAACATTGATCAGAAAATGGTTTCTCTTGCTCAAATGTTCCTGCCTCTTTGTTTCGCAGTTTTATCTGTTGTGACAGATGAGCTTTGAGTTTCAAATGGAAGGTGAAAATGTGCTAGTCACAACATTTGATTAGTTATTCCATAAAACTATTTTGATGACTAATCACTTTTACCATGTCAAAATGAATCCTACTCAGTTTGAAAGGTACTGTACAGACACAGCAGTAATGGATTAAAATTACATGTGGATAATGACTTTAAAATTCTTAAAATGCAGAAACATTAGTGCTCTACACAGTTTGTAAACCACACATATGCCTATGCAGAACAATCAGGGAGCAAGCCTGATTCCTGAAGTGTAGATATTTGATGACACATATTGTATTATTCTTTTCAGAAACCAATATGGCTCTCTGTCTTAGAGTCAATTAGGTTTTATACACTTCGGCTTCTATTTGGAAGTCTGTTCCCAATTCTCGTTTCTCTCATGGTTAAAAATCTCCTCATATCCAGCCTAATTTCATCCATAGCTAGTTGATATGCATTTATTCTTGTGTCAGCACTGTCCTTTACCATAAATAGTTTTTTCCCTTCCTGATGCTTACCCATCAAGGATCTTTATAGAGCAATCATATCCTCTCTCTAAGACTTCATCTGATGGACTTAACAAGCAAAGCTTTTTTAGTAACTTTTTATGAAAAGCCTCTCCTTTCTACTGATCATCCCAGTAGCTGTTATATTTCTGATCCAGATTTTGGTTCAGCTTCTTAAAAAATAATACTTTAGGTGGGTTTTTCTCCAGCATCTTGAACAATCCTTAATGATTCTATGATCCACCTGTTACATCTCAATATTGTATTTGACTTTTCTCTCTCTTTTTTTTTTT
>VXAC01002280.1:23907-42809 GCA_013399225.1 Rhipidura dahli
TTTTTTTTTTTCTTTTTTTTTTTTTTTTTTTTTTTTTTTTTTTTGTTATTTATGGTGTTTCATGCATTGACTGGTAGGTGCCACTCACTACTGCCCCAAGACTTTCTCTGCCTACTGGTTTGTATGTGTGCACTTGTGCATTTTGTAAAATTTAACTAGCATTTCTGCTGTGATTAATCACAAAAAATAAATGCAGAATATCTGTTATTCTGCAGAGTGTCTCTCTCTGCAGTTGATTTATGGATAATTCAACTCTATGTCAATCCAAATAGTAAGAATTCAAAGAAGTATTATTTCATGGTTTTGTTCAAGAGATTCTAAGCTTGAACAGTTCAGTTCCTGAACTTTGTTGAGATGACCTCACAGACTGTTAGCAATGATTAACCAAGATCCAAGTTCTTGAAACAAGTCTTAAAGACATTATAACTCTCAGTACTGACTTTAAAGATATAATTACAGACCCTGTAGATGAAGTCTCAGAATCTCAGATAGGCTCCATACAGTGGGAATGCAGAGTTCAAACTGCAAAATCTACCTGGTGTTTTGGGGAGAGCAGATGGACTAATGACATAATGAAGCAACACCACCTCTGTCTTGGAGAAAGCAAATAAAAATTTTCTTGTGTAAAGGAAAAGTACTATAGAAATATTCTCAGGCATCAGACTTCCATTAAAACTCTGCAACATGTGAATCTGCCCACCCTAGACACATGTAAAAATGTAGATTTCGAAACTTGGGCAGATGGACTGCGTATAAGTACAAGGTCAGGGATATAAAATGATTCACACTTTTGTTTTCTTCTTTTCTCTCCTTTTTTTTTTTTTCCTTTACATTTTATGAGAACATTGCAACAGGGCAAATAATTTTGCCTGAAAACATTTTGGCTGAAAAACTGGGATAGACCTGACATACCTTTACAGACTAAAATATGTGTCCCTGATTTAAGAAATCTGACTCAGGACAGAAAATATGAGCCAGGGGTATTCTTACAATTAAACATGGTTGCTTTTGCAGTGAACCTCTTCACCACTCTGAATGCAGGCAGTTACTTCAAGAGCTTTGTCAGTTTGAATGAGTTTGCAAGCAGCTGTCACACATCTTTAGCCAATTTTTCCTTGTCACACACTAAACAACCAGAATTATTGTCTTTAGCTGTTATGAAAACCACTTGGATTTCTTGGAATACTTTAAAATGAAATTTCTGTGGTATTTCTTGAACTTATTCAGAATGGCAGCCTGGCTCTCTGGGACAGTCTGCTAATACTCAGGACAGGTGCAGTCCAGATGCATTTCCCCACAGAGTCTTGCAAGGAAGTGTAGCTGTGTTTCATCGTAGTGTGAGAACCTCCAGGAGGAAGGATGGGCTTGAGGAATACTTCTGCTGTACACCCTCTGTGTGACCATGACCAAAACCAGCCTCTCACACCCTCTGTGTGACCATGACCAAAACCAGCCTGTCACACCCCCTGGGTGACCATGGATCAAAACCAGCCTGTCACACCCTCTGTACGACCATGACCAAAAGCAGTCTGTCAAGCAGAGCTGAGGAGGTGATGATACTTCATCATTTGGTGTGAAACACTTTAAGGAATGATGGTGGGATGTTTGCATGGGGTTCAGAGGGAAAGCTTTGCTCATGGCTACATGCAAATAAGTTCTGATAGAAAACCCATTAGCCGTGGTAAAAGGGGAATGCACCTTGGGATACTGACATAATAATGCAGCTCTTTGGCTCCAGGAATTGGAACTGGTCTTGCTCACACCACTTGGAACACAAGCAGTGAAGGTCATAACTGTCCAAACCCGTCAGACAAAAGCTCAAACACCTAAGACATGTTCATAGATATTTCTATCTTCACTGTCATTGTGAGCCTAATAGTTGGTGGTTTTCAATTCTTCTCATTTATTTAAGATGCTAAAACTGGCTATTAGCATAGGCTTATACCAAACCAAAAGTAGAGCCTTTTCTCATTTTATGAAATGTTACTGCTAAAAAACACCTCATGGTGGTGTAAGAGTATCTACACTAGCTAACAAACTAACTAAGGATGCAAATTCCTTTAATCTTCAGACAGGATCTAACATCTGTTTTCTGGTGAGACCTGTGAAAATCTCAGTCCTAATCACATCTGTTTACCCATTACACTTTTTTGGGTTACATGTCAGATCCTCCACATGGCTGTACTGTGGTTAATGAGTTATGGGCTATAAAAAGTTTGAGATGAAGGTTATGCCAGAACCATCATTTTTCCTGTGTGCTTTCCTCAGTGAACTCCAAACATGCCAGCTTCTACAAAGGGAAAGGGCCCTCAGTCACAGGCAAGTGCTGAGCTCTGTCCACAATGTGTCACATGCTCAGTTAATCATGTATCCAAGCCCATTCTGAGATCACCATGAACATGCACTCCAAGGCTGATTGAGTCCAGTGTTGCTGAAGATGCTCTGTGGACAGATAAGTCACAGGCAGCCCCATCCATGAGAAGCCACCTGAAAATGGTGATTGATAAGCACAGTATGGATCTTTCATTCATAGGGTTCCATAACATTCTAATGGAAGTTTTCTAAGTCTCCTAAGTGGAACAGAAATATGTGCCACGCATATCAAAACAAGAAATTACTAAAATAAATCCAAGGAAGTACCCCTCATAAGAGTATTAGGTCACAGAGTACAATTTAAGTGGTGGCCTATCTTTTCCCAGGGCCTAGAGGGGCAGATGGGTAATGGAATCTGAAACTGAACACTCTTTTGCTCAGACCCACAAAATGTTTCACTCTACCTCATTGCTGACCTAATCATAAATTCATGACTGCCGTAAAAAAATCAGGCTGTGAGCTTTATTGACCCAAGCATGACACCCAGTAATTCAGGAGGGAACAATCTAAACATCTCGTTTCATTTTCTTTCATGAAGCCAAGAGCCCATATCACTTTCAAGTTCATTTCAGCTTTCTTGTGTGCTTCAGCAGAAAACAACCCCCCTATGTACACTTTTGGTCCACTAAAGTTATATGAAATTTATCTATGCTAAATTTCACAGACTTTCTAAGGGCAACATTTTATATAGCTAGCCATATAGAGAAATGCATCATGCTAATGAAAAGGAGTAAAATTTATTTATAGAAGTGTGCAGTGTCTGGGTTATTGTATCCTTTAAATAGGATAGTCCTTGAAAAGAGTAAAGAACTGCACAGAGCTTCTCAGAGGCAGGGATTCAGCAAGCACCCTGTCTGCTTGTGTAACCAGAAGTGAAACAAATTAAAAATCTTAAGATATTCAAAATATTCTAAGACAGAATGAATCAAAGGAAAGTGTTGGGAACAGGAGTTACCATACATATATATATATATATATATATATGATTTGGAATTTCCTTTCTTTTTTTTTGGAAAATCTAATAGATATTCTTTCACTCAAGCTTTCAGTTAGTAAATCAATTTTACTGGAAATATATTCAATTTCCCCAAAATATAACTGCATATTTCTCTTATGACTAAAGCATCAAAAAATTGACTAAGACACTGTATACTGTAAAATCAACTTGTATCTCTAAAAAATATTGCCTTTGTTTTGCTCGTTTGAGACATGAACACTCTAAAAGTTAATATGAGCTTGGGTTGAACACTTGTTAGTTGAACAGCACTAAACCTGGGTGAGTAGTTTAATTCACTTTCAAACTGAAAATAGTGAAAAATATATGAAAACACTTGAATTATGAATAAAGATGCTGTCATGGATTCACAGCTTTCATTTTCTTTAAGATAATTTTTTTAATTTGTATTAATGGCTTTCAGAGTCCTCACACAAAGAAATCCTGTGTTTGTTTGACTCACTCTAAATTCAGGATTTTTCCAAAGCGTGAAGCTGTGGTAAAATAGGCAGAAGCTTTTGTTTTTTTTTTTTTAAAGGTGATACATAAAACCTCCAAAGAATTTGTCATATGCATATAGATGTAGATTATAAAAAAAGGAAGAGTAGCTGTATACATCAGGATCATTTTGTGCCAAAGAATGATCCTGAGATCAATCAATAAATTTTGATGCATTTGTTAGGACAATCACTTTCCAATGAGAAGCGGAGAAAGCTCAGGGAGAGCTTGATCAGGCAACAGAGGAATGATAGATTTGGGGAGCATGGTTGTTTTGCAATCAGTTATTTAGGTGAGATATCATTGTATTTATTTCCCACTTGTTTTGCTTCTACCTCAGAGATGGTTTTGCTCAGAATAAGCTTTGTATTTCAGGTCATGTAAGAACTTGAGAAACTTCTTTGGCACTGCCATGCAGACCAGGATTTCCAGGGAACATGGGCAGCAGATTCTGGCCCAAAATGCCTGCCCTGTTTTCTGTCAGTGCCAGAGTGCACATATGGGCCCCACCATCCCTGCCCATGGCCGAGGACCCCATTCCAGCCCCGGCATCATCAGCCCCAGCCCCAGCGAGGCCACAGGACACATCTCCTGTGCCACCACAGCCCTGTCCCACCTGCCCATGGGCTGAGCCTGGCCCACCCCAGCCCACCCCATCCCCGGAGCCCCGGCCAGCTCCGCTCCTGTCTGGGAGCTGCTGCCCCTCATCCCCGGCACACGGGACACAGAGGGGTGGGAATGATCCAGGCAGCCACGAGTAATGAGCTAGCAGCAGCAGAGGAGTAAATCACAGCCCTTCAGCAGATTCAATAACTTGTCGAGCAAAAGGGTAACAGGAATTCTCTTGGACTGCTAACAGGACAAAGCAGTTACCAGCTCTTCTTTATTTGGAGAGCAGCAGCTGAAGCTGACTCATACAAAATGTTAAATCTAATGCTGACCTGCTCTACCCTCTATTACAATTACTGTGTCTCTACTTGGAGANAAATCTCTATGAAATATCTGTATAAGAAATCAAATTTTCTTTTAAGCATGCAGTTCAGTCTTGGTAATTGCTCACACAAATGCTGCCTGGAATATGGTAGGAGCTTTAGCAAAGATGTAGATGTCCAGAAAATTCAGATCTATGCATGTTTATTATATATTTGTACTATGCAGAAGGAATAGTTTCTTTGCGAAGATTTAAAATAATCCATTGGAAAGGTCATCAGTCAATCTTTAGGCAAGGAAGATAAAAGTGAAAAGTCATTTTTCCTTAATACCCACCTCTGCCTCTGAAAAAGAACTTTAAAAATAATGAACTTAAAAATAATATCAAATTATCAATAACATTTTTCAGATCTGAATTTTTAAATATTTTTATTTTAGATAGAATTCTTGATGTTTTCAGATCAATAAACGCTCCTAGGAAAAAAAAAACCAACACAACAATTTTGTTACATGTATATTAATTTTCAATTAATGTATGAAATATTTCTAAGTCCCAAAAAATCATTCATAACATGGATTTCATTCCTAGCAGGGATTTTAATAACTGTTGCCCAACTAGCTCTGCAAAAAAGGGCTGCCATGGTGTTTCACTGACCTCTCTGTGTTCCCCAGCAGAACATATTGCAAACATGCCCTCTGTGACCATTCATGAGCAAGTGATTGGTCTTTTTTTTTTCTTTCTTTGACCACACTACACATCATGCTTTGCCAGTCTAAGCCTGGACTGAAAAGAACTCATCATCACATTGACAGATTTTCACATTTCTGACTGGATTCTGCATGTTCACATTAAAATCATCTGCCTAAGCAAAAGGATTTGGACCATTGTTTTACAGAAAAATGTGTCCAACTGATCAATAATATACTCTCATCAGGCCACAGAAAGTATTTACTTGCTCTCAGTAAATGCCAAAATTCCCTGTCTAATTCAATATTCTAGCAAATGAGGACACATTAAATTGCTTTCCTGTATGTATATGTCTATTGACAAGAGATTTCAGGCTAATCTCCTTTATAACACAGAACTATTTTAATGGTTGAATGCTTCAGCCTCTGTCTCTGCTGGGTAGTAGTGGTAATCATGCTTTCTCTTCCGTAATTTCTCTTCCCTCTCTGCAGATGTACACAGAACATTTTCTCCATGAGCTTAATGGAAAAACTTTACATTTTGGAAGAAAATGCAGGTACTAACAATAAACAGAAAGCTCTGCAAAATTGATGCTCAGGCCTGGAATTCTTCATTTCATCCAGCACCATCACATACTATCTGAGATGCCAGAACACAGGTTCAAATCCCTCAACCTGTTTGTCAGACCTAACCTAAGATATGTTTTCTTGGTTCAAGACCTTTTTAGAGATTCCATTCATTTTATTTGCATGACACAGGGAGAGAGGCATTATTCTGACAATCTGATCTAGGCTATTGAATCTGTCAACAGTTGTATTTATATCACATCAGGCACTGAGAGCCTCACAGGAACCTGAAGTTAATCCTTCTGCCATCCATCAGGGCCTCACATCAGGCAGGGCAGAGTTGAGTCGTGCAGTAGTTCACTAACCCCCAGCCCAAACAGAAGCAAATGGTCCAAGGCACACAAGATTTCACTGGCACAGAAGCATGTTCCAATGTCTCCTCCACCACGCCAGTTCCAGAACAACACTTTCATTACAGATTTGGCCAACATTTCACCAGGCTGATGAGTAAGTTAAATCAGACAAGACTATCTATGAATCATATACCTACAATATTATCTATATGCTATATATGGCATGGATTTTACATTTGTACCATATAATTTGTTTTTTTTAAATTCAAGGATGCATAAGTATATTTAAAAAAAAAAAAAAGACACAAAAACCCCGCAACATGTTCAAACAAATAAAACAATGCAAAACAACTCACTGAAATAGTCATAGGACAGAGTCAGTCACAGGTCCATGGTCATAAAAATAGAACCCTGGCATCTAATTTCATTATCCTGTTCTACAGAAAATAGAACAATAATACTTTGCCACCCACACATAATGTTTGCTGCAGTATCTTTCCAGGGTCAGATGAAATATTTTCAGTGCCTTTAACTGTTAAAAATTTGATTTATATTTGCTTCCTTGTGCCAAGAAAAATAGTGTACCTCTATGATCAGAAGTATTAAAAATTTTATGTTACCAGGTAGGTGGTAGTGGATATTCTTTTAAAAGACAAAAAAAGCAATACCTTGTGGCTTTTGAAAGACAGCCCCACAACTTGTTAAGTAATGCAATTCAGGCAGTATCTCTTTGTGCTGCCATGACTCTGAACAGGTTTCTATCTGCATCATGTGTACTGATAAGATAGTCAAACACCACAGGTCTGTGATTTGTAAACATCTGAATCAAGGGCACTGCTACATTCCCTGATCATTCATGCAGTGGAGTGCAGCAAAATGGAACAGAAAAGCTCTTTGGAGCTCTGACTGTAATGCCCGGAGTTCAATAAATTAGCTCAGTCTGGGGGAAGGTTAAAAGAAACAAGCTGGTTTGATTCAAGTTATAATTATTTTTCTTGTATAATTTTTGGCGTTCTTGAAGCCTGTTTATGCCCTGGAAAGGCATGCACTTCTTCCAGCTCCATGCAAATTATTACTCTGTGCATGACCTTGCCAGGCACCACATTGAGCATTTCATTGTCAATGGGAAAACTCTGCTTTAATTCAGCCAAATAATTATCACAAAAGTAGTGCAGTGAAAAAATAAAATCTTTGGGTCTAGTGCTGCAATACTCCAATTTTTTTAGTGGTTTGTAGTTCATATAAAGTGGAAATAAGGTAGTCACGTCAAAATAGTAGTGATTTCCATTTATGTAACTAAAACCAAAAGCTCAAGGCAACAGGGTCCATACACATTTCTATTTCAATCATGAGACTACACACTGCATCTCAAAAGGGACATCTGAATTGACACTAAACATGTGGCTGCAGTTCTTGATGCTGCATTATGCTCACATGGAATTTGCCACTGCCTTCCCAGTTCTGAAAATTTGCCTGAAAGCTACAGATTTGTGTGTCTCAAGAAGAGCTTTCTCTTCATTTGGTAGTTGTTCCTTCCACTGTGACATGAAGTGTTACCAGAGGATTCCCAGCTTCTCTTGTGTTTTTGGCATAAACATTGCAATGATGCCCTATTTATATTCATTACCCCCAAAGAAGTAAAATTGCTTCAGATCCAGCCTCTTTTCCTGAGTTCACTTTAGAATACCAGGCCAAATTTAGTGTCAAAAGAAGTTGGAGTTTTTTTTAACAATTGGAGAAGCTCATCTCATCATTATAAATTGAAAATTTAAAAAGAAGCATTGGTGCTTGGGGAGCAATTCACTGCCTGAACTTTGGTACCTGGCAATGAGGGCATTTACATGTGGTTTTCTAGGTTTATTTTTCTTTAAATAAAAGAAGCCATAAATGACACATTAATCCAAGATATATAAGATGTGGATAAAATCTGCTCTTTTTTTTGTACACATAAGCACCCTTAAACTTTCAGCATCTCTGTTTTGTGCACACCAAAGCTGTGTTTCATTTAGTGAAATCAGGTGAAATATGCAGCTATGGAGTAGGGTTCAGGGCGTCTGCCAAGAGCTGCAATCTGTGCCATTACTGACCAGCTCAGCTCTCTTTGCTGCTGGAGCTACACCACCTTTAACAACAAAGCTGACTAAAGCTAATTTCTCTAGGTCTGCATGACCTGCTGTGAGATGCATTACAACCCCAAGGCCAAAATATCCAGTACTTTAAGGTGTACAAAATGGTCACTGAAGTCCTCTTTACCCTGCTTGTGTCTTAACCCTGAAAAACCCCTACTTTGCCCTCCAAAACCACAGGTTTCATACAATTTAAAAATAGCATAGAAAAGAAAACATCTCCTGAAATAAGAGTCCTAAGGACCCTCGTTTTAACCAGAATGAATTAAGTGGGGCAGAAAAAAACCTGTAATCAATGTTCATTTTAGGCTCATTTAATTTTAATTTTTATTTCTGTCTTTCAAAACTGGATGAATAATCTTCTTTATGAACATTTATATTGGACTGTAAATTTGATAGCATATATCTTTGCAGAAGTGCTAAATGTTACAGTATTTAATTTGATTCTGCTGGTTTAGGATACAATTTATATTCATTACATACAGATTGTCTAGCTTAGTTTTTACATATATATTTTTTTTCAGCTTGGCTCTAGGAAAAAAACCAAAAGAGTATCATTTCAGATTTTTCCTAAATCGTTAATTTAAAGGACAAAATTTTCTTTGACAATAAAGTAAACTTTTTAAATTACATTTCTTGCTTTCAGGTTTTAAGACCTCATAAGAAATGTAAGTGACGTGTGAGGATGAACCTGTTCTTTAAATATTCCTCATGAAAACTACTGTTTGTCTCTTTGAGATCCTGGGACACTTATTGATTGAAAAGTCTCCCAAAGCCAGACATTTCAAGGAAGGAAAAATTCAAATGATATCTTTTAAGTCTTGCAGCTACATATCCCCAGTGTTTTCATGTGCTCAAATCTGTTTTTCATGTAAACCAACAAGCTCGTCCTTTGTTTGGTTAAGTAAATATAAATAAAATTAACAACTGTATAAGACCTGCCTATACTCACGTGAGAGATTTTGTGGCTTTTCAAACCATAAAATTAAGCCTCAAACAATGTTGTCACTGGCTAGAATTTCAAATCACAAGTGTTTTGCATTACCATGTGTCTGAGCTTTTTCTGTCATTTAACACCCCCAGTTTAAATGAACCTCTTGCAAGGGCTGCATGAAGACATTGCTGGTGGCATTACATGAGAAACACCAGGAAGGACCATTGCCCTCAGTCATAAAAAAAAACAAGTAAAACACAGCTTTTAACTCCCAGTTCTCCCCTGCAAAATAAAAATTAAAAAAAAAATAAATAATCACAGTACTACTTTGGAGGACATACAGCAGAGCACTGAGACTTGTGTGCTACATCACTGCTTACCAGGCAGTACTGAAAACTTCTGATGCTGAAGCTCATTCCCAGGTTCAAAAGAAACCTCACATTTATTATTAGGGACACAGAAACAAGTAATGTGTGAAAAAAAGGTACTTAAAATGCTTGTGGAGAGACAGCCAAGAATCATGTTTGTGAGTATGATGTACACTTATAAACTAAGTAACAGAAAGAGTGAGATGAACATGGCAGTGTGGATCTCAGCAGCCCTGTGCTCTTTTACACCTCCAGCAATGTCAGATCTAAACAAGTATTTACTTGAACAGAAAAACTTCTTTCAAAGACAGGTTTCTTCCTCTCAGGTTTTCAATGCAACTGTTCTCCAAGTAGCTCCCATGTGATTTTCTGAATTACATCACATTATTTATGATATAAATCATCTTATCAGTTCAACAGCCAGAGAAAACTGGTCAGAAAAACCCAGGCTGAGCAGATTTCCAGAGGTAAATAATTAAAGTTTTTCCACTTTAATTCATGCCTTTAAGAACCTGGGTTAAAACTACTAAGGCATCTCTTGCCAGTGAAATTGCACTTTTAAAGTAAAAACAAGCTGAAAAGTTCATTTACTAGGATTGTTAAATCAGGTACAGAATTCTGAATAAGCATTTCTGCAAAAGAAAGATCAGAGTTTTTAAGCTGTAGGGAAATGCAGAAATCAGAGAGAATTAGTAAAGTGGCTGGAAACATGATGAAATCAGAGTAAAGAGTGCAGGAGAGTTACTTCTTTCTGCACTTTGTCTTCTTCAGCACAGTTTTGGTGGTGATCACCAGATAAGAGTTACAGTGAGCATTATGAGGTTGGACCATGCTTTCCTTTCACTGCCTGTTTGCTGCTCTGCTGTGGATATTTTCTATGCTTTATGGTCTCCCTGACTTCTTGATACTATGAAAGAAACAACTTGTGCCACAGTTTTCAGGCCAAAGCCTTTAATCATCTAAATGTGCCAGGGATTTGAAGAAATGCTGTTAGGCAGCAGGTAGGCCTAGGGGTGATCCCAGGGCTGTTCCCCTGTGGGTTGCCATGTTAAACTTTCTGGATGACCAAACATGAGGTCCTATACCTGCATGAAGACCTGTGGTCCACCACTGTGCATCCCAGAGCCATGTGCTCCTATTCCAAGCCCTTCACAGCCCAGCAAGAACCCCTGAGAGTCCAGGTGAGCTCGGTGTATGTGTTTTCTGCTCCAATCTGACAAGAGGACTGACACCAAAGCACAGAGGAAGGGTGAAGGTATAAGAGTGTATTTTAACAATCTCTACAAAAACAGAGTATTTAGCTTTCTTATTCACTACGCTGCTCACAGTGTAGCCTCACATAAAAGTGACAGGTAGACAGAATGAAAGACTAAGAAAAGATCACAGCCAGGTTCATCCAAAGACAGAGCCCAGGTCACCATCTCAGTTATGAAAGCAGAGTTAGAGAGGTGGCCCCTCTGGCAGCCCCTCTGCATGCCTTGTCTCCCTCCAGCAGCAAGAGGCCACCCCTGCCATGCCATCCCCTCACAAGCAGCGCTGCACAAGCTGTTTGGCACTGCTGACCAGGCACCGCAGCTCTAGCAGGCACCTGGCCAGTGCATTTGGGAGCCCTTGATGGTGTCGATGTGTGCAGTGTTAGGGGATCTCTGACGCTGCAGTGGTGGCTGCTGCTGCCCAAGTTGCTGGCGAGCCACAGGGCCAAACAGCAGCATTAAACTCATGGTGGGCCAGCTCAGAGGTTTGATGGTGGTCAAGGTGAGCACCCACAGACCTTTGTGTTAACTGCTTAGTTGGGATTGGTTCATCATTGCCCCTGTTTTATGCATGCCTCGTTAAATATGCATCACCCTGTTGAATATGTATGAGTTCTAGAAAGTTCTCTGCTATTCGATACCCCATTGGTCCCCCTTCACTGCTCCCTCCCACCTTGTAGCTGATTGGTCCGTTTGTACTCTCCCCAATTTACCCAAATCTGATTGGTTAACTGCCCCCATAAAACCCCTGGCCCCTCAACCATTAATGTTTTTTGTGCCTGGACCCTCTGTTGGAATGAACTGTGCAGAACCCACACAAAGTCCCATCTCTGTCTCTTCACCGTCAGTGTGCACCCCTGGATACAGCCGCTTGCCTTTGGGCCTGTCATCACTCCTGGGTCAGTGAGTGCTCACGTGGTGGCTCTGCAGCCCCTCCTGAGGGCTACCAACTGCGGACAGGGGGCTCTCAAGGCCTCCAGATCTGCAGTGGACACTCGGGGCAGGGGCAGTACTGATCCTCTCCCATAGACAGTGGCTTGCATCACTCTGAATGATCAGGGATGCCCTGGTTTTAGCTGGGATACAGTTAATTTTCTTTATTGTAGCCTGCATGGGGTTGTCATGAAAACAATGTTGATAACACAGTAATTTTTGCTGAGCAGATCTTACACCGAGCCAAGGCCTTTTCAGCTGCTCACCCTATATCACCAGCAAGGAGGCTGGGGGTGCACAAGGAGTTGGGAGGGGACACAGCCGGGACAGCTGACCCCAACAGACCAAGGGATATTCCACATCTTACAATGCTGTGCTCAGCAATAAAAGCTGGGGAAAGAAGGACAAAGCAGGGGGCATTCAAAATTACAGTGCTTATGTTCCCAAGTAACCATCAAGCAAGATGGAACCTTGTTTTTCTTGAGATGGCTGAACACCTGTCTGTCCGTGAGAAGTCGTGAATTAGGTCCTCATTTCACTTTGTTTGCACACACTGCTTTTTCTTTACCTAAGATGCTTTCAACCCACACATTTTCTAACTTTCGCTCTTTGTTTCTCTCCCTTGTCCTACTGTGGGGGAGTGACCAAGTGACTATGAGCTGCCTTTTGGGCTTAAATCACAAGAAGATACTGATCACATAATAATCCTGTATTTAATCCCATTGCTCAGCCTTGAATGTATAATGTATTGTCACAATGCAAGGGAACATGATATTTTTTATGGGTTACATTCTTTAACACTGGGTTTCAGGACACGTTTGCACCTCCTAGCTTACTAAGGGCTTGTGAAGTGGACTCAAAGGTCAGAACCCTTCAAATTTCATAATATTTGTGGAGCTCTTCAGATCAAGAGAATATCAATCAAATTCCAGTGAAATTTTATTTTTTATCTTATGTGGATGAACAGAGGCACAGTTTTACTTAGCTGATGTTAGAATGGAACTTATAACATTTGGTTATTCAGCTTCTGCCTAGGCGTGTTTCATCACAGCCCAACCAGTTCTGAAACTCCACAGGGATTATAGAATATAAGAGAAAAAGGGCTTGTTAAAACACCACAGTCCTTATAAATCCTTATCTTGTCAAATTTTCAGCTGGAAAGGATGACAGAAGCATGAAAAAGCATCCTAACAGGGTGCAGAGTCCATTAATGCCCTTAAAAGAGACATGAGCCCAGCAGTCTTCCAGTATTGTTGTCTTTGAAGGATGGATAAGAAAGAGCTGGAGGTTGCCATGTGCAATGAAGATTAAAAGCACTTTTCCTGCAGAGAAGACCTCATCTGATATCCATTTAAAGATAATGATAGCAGTCTATTAAAGGTAGGTGAAACAAAGGGACAAAAGAAAATGTGCCTAAATAAAAAAAAATGGTCATGGAGTTTAAAGGACTCAAAAACAAACACACATTAGGTCACTAACTGGTAAACAATAAAATCTTAAGTGCCATTTATCAGAGAACTGAACAGATATACATAAAAAGAACAATATTCTTCACCTCAGATTGTAAACCAAAAGCATGCTTTTAACCAGGAACAGCTCAACAGCGGGAAACAAAGAAGTTCTTAAGATTCACTCTTGACATTGCAGACATAATGGCATCACCTCCCAAGAGAGTGAAGGATAACTGAAGTTTCTTCTTGGGGTTTTTTCCAATTTATTTAAAACCAAAATTAATTTAAGGAATATAGGCTGTTCAGGACTTGTGTTGTATGCTGGGGGCTGAATGACAGCTTCATCCAGCTGAACTGATATGTCTTAAATGGTCTATAAAAACCTATAAAACTCAACAGTTTCCAACCAATCTGGTCACCGTGAAGTATAAGACTCGTTTCACAAGCTTTTTTAATTTTCCTCATTCAGGCTGAGCTAAGAAGACATGAAGTTACAAATACAGATTTCTGCCAGACTGCAGTTCACAGAACAGATTCGCAGCTTTTATACATGGTTGCATCTTGTTAAACTGTGCAGAGACATGCAGATTCAGAGAAGATGAGTATCTTGTCCGTCAAGCAAGTAAGGCTGTTGTATGTGTGGAAAGGAACAGTTTATTTTAGGACTAGAAAAGGAAACTATTTTATGCAAGACTGCACTAGCTTTGCAGAGTCTAGTTTACAAAAAAATTTGCACAGAGAAAAACTGGATTGAGTTCACCACTTGAAACTTGTAAATAAGGTATTGCTCCACAGACCCGACCAAATTCCCTCAACAACTCAGAGTAGAACTTTTCTGTCTCAAACATCTTCCAGAGCCTCTAAAGCTGCTGGCACAGATGCCACTTAGATATGTTAGATAGATTCTTCATAACAGAAGAATTTAGAATATCAACGTTTCTATTTTTATGCAAGAGGAAAATGATTATTTGCTTGATCTTTGATACAAATGGGTTTTGATGCCACCCAGCCACACGTGCAAGCATGTGTGTGTCCACATGCACCCATACATGCCAACCAATCCATTGCAGTGCTTTGGAATAACATTTTGCACATGAACTTTCTAAACTTCCACATCCTACTTTAGATGTAGCCCACTTGGAAAATTCAAACACGAAACAGAAAGATGAATATTTTACTTGCTATTCTAACAGACTTGGGTGACTGAAACACCCACTGCCAGTAAAACTGCTCAAGATCTCTCATGAGGACTTAATATACAATTTCAGTAAGTTTACTTATCTGGTAATGTCTCTGGAAAGCTAGTCATAATCATCATCCTAATTAAAAGATGTCCAAAATTAAACTGACAGAACCACCAGCCTAAGTCTGTCTTCTGTCAGACTTGCTGTAATATGCTCTGAAGATATTCTATATCCCACATACTGCCTTGCTGGTGACTATGTGGCTGTTAATGGAAAAAAATGTTTTTCTTTGCATTAGAAAGTACCAGAGAAGAATTTTCCAACATAGTAAATGCTACTCACAGATGGATATTTTTCATCCCCAGTGTTTAAGAAAACCCCAACCAACTTCTACACAGGTAACATTTTGATGGAACAGTTATGCTTGCTTCGGTGTCAATTTCATTACTTTGATCAGTGCTACTTCAAGGTGGAAAATAGCTTGGGGAGAACAGTTTAAAATTCTTTATACAGCGAAACAAATACTTAGAGAATTTGTGACTTTTGTTCCACAAAAATCACAGATCTGTTTGACTCAATTTCTGAAACCAATTCAGGATTAAAAATGCAGAAGAAATGGCCAATGATCATTTTTTAAAATTTTCGTTCTGTAAAATCATAACAAAAATTCACTGAAGCTGAAAATAACTTACTACTAAAAAAAAAAATATTCCAATAAGATTTGACTCAGGGCTCCCTGTGTGTTACCTCTTTGACTTCAGACTGTGATGATTTAATGTTGTTCCTATCTCTGCTGCATTCACATTAAAGAGGACATAGGAAAAATCATTATAGTGGTATTTAGATATCTGTTGCTTCTTTCTCCATGTGCCCAGGACAGCCCAGAGGAATTCTAGGCAAAGTCAGTCTTAGGAGCATCTTTTCTGGGGGAAAAAAAAAAAAAAAAAAAAAAAGGATTTTACTGACAGCTTTTACATTTGTTTGGAGCACATAATAATATCCAGAAATTCATTGATAGGTGAACCTGAGCAGAAAATATTCTATTTCCCATGTCAGTCTAGATATACAAAAGTGGAATGCACATGCGTTGGTGACTCAAGGATGTGCTCTCTGAGATAGTGTCTTCAGTTCAGCAGGTTCTTAAAAGTGCAGGGGAAAGGTTTGGGAAGAAAACAGAGGATGTGAGAGGAGTAAGTATTTTTTGCATGGTCCAAGCAATCTGCCACCACTATCTCTCCTTCTCTTCTCCTTCCCTCACTGAATGAGGTGCAGACTCCTGCATGGGAAAGCATGGGAGGAGAAAGGGGAGCTTTCAGGAATAGACTTTGAAACTCAGTGTATCTTGTGTCATGCTGCTCAGAGACTTGGCCTGGCACCATAAACCTCCTGAACCTTTAGTCCAATATATTTCCTACTTGCAGAACAATTGTGGTACAGCCCCTCTTTTGCTGAGGGTTCCATGGTATTCTTTGCAAGAATAAATTGCAAACACAACTCAATTTGTGACAATCTAAAATATTGTTCACAGAAGCAGGTGAGTGGTAAAACAAATATTAATACTTTGTAAAATAGTAACAAATATTTATTTCCAAGTTCCTAATGCACTCATCCATGCTCTATAGGGGTGACTTGCAGCCCTTCAGTCAGTTCTCCTTCTGACTATACAGGGGTTCCAAAAACACTCTGGTACTTTTGAAAAGATTTCCCATTATGAAGTGAATCAGACTTTTTCCTGAACTTTATGAGGTCCTCTTTAATGGCAGAACGTTGAAATGCCTTTGATATGATCATTTTCTCTCTGAGCAATTATAATTAGCTCTTTTCTAACATCCTCTTTTGGCTTTAGTACAGCTAAGGCTATAAAGCAGACCTGAAATTTTTCCGAGGCACTGTTGGGAACTCTTTTGTATTTTAAGTCAATACCTAAATATAATAAGTGTTCTTAATGTGAATGAAATTCTCCTTGAAGTCAAAGGACTTTTATGATGTTCTACAAGGATATTAGACCTGTCTTCCCTTGAAGTACTCTTGACTAGATGGCTAGAAACTCATGAGGGGCATTCTAGAATCTGTCCTGATTGTCTTCCTCCCTCCCCCATTCCATCATTTTATCCCTCTCTTACTCCTTTCCTTCCACACAGAATCTTCTTTTCCAAATAACTTGAGCCTCTTAAACGTTCTCCAAAAACTTACTCCCCTTTCTTCCTTTTCATTCTCAAATACTTTATGCACATTGTTTACAGGTACTGTGTTTCTTTCTGCAGTAAGAAATCATCTTCAAAGACAGCTGCCCATGGCTCTCTAATAACAAACTCATGCCAAATTGTTTGATAACTGCTTTCTATAAAGCAAGTATTCAATCTCTGCCACTCCTTCTTGAGGACTGTCTTGTCTATTCCTATTTTTTGAACGTTTTTTGCTATCAACTTTCAGAATATGGCCTTGTGTTGGTCATTCAAGTATCTATATATGTCCCAGAGGATTCAGTCATCATCTGCTGTTCTTTCCCTGCCACACACTGTCACTGGGCAGCAGCATTCAGAGGACTTTTATTCTGAGGAGTCTCTATCCTCCTTCTGTGGGCAGCTTTCACCTCTGACAGAGATGTAAACCTCCTCTTGTGTTTCTGTCATATTCACATCACAGGATCATATGAAATTTTGGATAGGAAGACAGCAGGCATTCTCCAGTCCAATCTGCTGCTCAAATCAGGGTCAGCTCTGAAGTCAGATCAGGCTGCTCAGGGCTTAAGGTGCTGGAAGAAAAATCAGCACCTACATTATCCAGCTGCATCTTAAAAACCTTCATAGAAGGAAAATGTGCAACCTCTCTGAAGCTCTCATCTTGTGCTGGGCTGTTCTTGTGAATCTCAGTCTCGACAGCCTCAAGAGTGCTAATGGAGTGTAGCTTATCTGTAATGCTCACCTGCTATGAAAAATTCATATTCTTTCTCGTCATCAGCTTACATCACCTGCCTGCTGGTGTTGCACAGACTCTCAGAGACTGATGTCTTTGTGTAGAAATTAAATTATTTGGATTGTGGCATTGGATCAGGGCACAATTGGACTGTCTCATGGACCCCCCAGGAGTGCCAGTTTCAAGGGCTCTCACAGCAGTATCTTCAGCTGGATTGAATGAGACTCCCTGGGATGCTCTTCTGCTCATTTCACATAATCTACCTGCCTGTGGCTGTACGTGACCACCTCAGTTCATGTGTGATAAAATGTTATTGATTGTCTCCACTATATCCAAAACAGCTTTGGAATATCTAACCAAAGAGCTGTCCTACGTGACCATTTCCACATCTGTCAGAATAAATTCTATTGGCTGTTTACATCTTTTGCCCACGAACAGTTTGACTGATCCTGCAGCAAGAATCTCTGTGACACTCCACCCACAACGTTAATCAATAGGTGTAAGCAAATAAATTGGACTTGACACAGCAGGAGCAGCCCAGTGGAATCTCTAGGGCTGTCTAAAATTCCCACCTGGAGAGCTCTTGCAAATATCAATAGAATACTTGATTTTTAAGGTGGCTGGTGCTTCAGACAATCACCTAGTTTTTTAATTCTCTGTTAGAAAGTGACAACTCCTAACTGTCATGAGATGGGGGAGTAATAAAGTCCTGGGAGTCTTTTGCTGTCACTGGTATGTATCTCAGTAATTTCAAAAACCCATGCACTCCTCCAGGCACTAAGTAGAAGTCTCCAGCTGTGATTGAAATTAGCAAATTAGTTTACTGTAGCAACATCAAATTGACACAAGCATAGAAATGAAGTTTTATTTGATATTTTATGGTTTCTGCTTTTAACTGTGTATAAAGAAGAAGAATATTGTATTCATTCATATAGTATGGACAGGTCTGTTTTTCTCTCAGCTTGTACATATTTGTTATGAATGTATTTATGTTTCTTGCTCCTGATATATTTCTTCTATTTTACTCAACTCTGCTAAGGGTTGGTGCCTGGAAATTTGGAAAAAAAAAGTCCACAGACAAACAAAACCATACAAAATACAAAAAACCTTCTTCTTTTGTTTCTTACTTTATATCAATATCTTATTCTTGGAATGAAAGACTGAATTAAAATATTCTGATGTCACCTCATTAATGAGGACTCGGAGCTGATGCATGCTTATCTAAATCCAACTTTCAGTTACCTGTATGACACAGCAAGGCTATTCATTTGATCAAGCTCAGACTATGCTTAAACCTCAGAATTCATTAATTTAAGATTGCAGGGGGGTGGGTGG
>VXAC01002280.1:42903-56661 GCA_013399225.1 Rhipidura dahli
AACTTTTGCACAAAATAAAACTTTAAATCCTTTTGAACTTGGATATCCGAGATGAAATGACAAGGAGTAAAAGAAATTACAGTGAACATAATTTTCTTTTGTGTTATTCTAATCTTTTCTGTGAAAACCACTTAGAAATCTCGATCATGGTACTTGCTTCAAAGCTGCAGAGGAAAAAGCTTATGAATTTAAGTTTCGAAGTCATTCAATCGCTATATAGTCAAACTGTTCAGAAAACCTGTTCATAATTCAAGAAATCATGCTTTTTCTGTTGTGTATGTGTACATGATTTTTAATGAAGAGAGCCCTTAAACACTGGAAAACTGAAATATTCATAGATGCATTTGACCTGACTGGAAGATTTACTTTTTCTTCACTCTGAAGATCACAGTCAAGTCTGAGAATTAATTACAAATGTACACAGATGCTCCAACACATGAAATATTTGGATTAATTCTATTTTTGCAACACAAAGTAACTTCAAAAAGCCTGTTGTTAGCTTCCATCAACAGAAAGGTTACCAAGCCACCTTCGTAAAAACATAATTGCAAGGGGATATATCCTATACAGGGACATATGTGCTTTAAGACGAGAACAGAAGTCCACCCAGCCTGGCATTCCGTGACTGACAACAGCCAAAACAATTATCCTGGGCATATGGGAGAGGGGTAAGCACATAATGATTCTTCCAGAATATTTTCCCAGCTTTCTTCTCTTTGAACTTTGAAATATCTTGGAAGAAATGTGATACTTTTATATTTAAGAGAATGAAGGAGATAAATCACCACCTGTGCCAGTCCTCCACCACCTCCATGCCCCACTAAAAACAACAACAACAACAACAACAAAATAAAAAGTGAAAAAAAATCAACAGATGAACAGTGCTGGGGGTGCAAAATATTCTTTTGTTTTTTCCTCTTGGTAATTGATGTGATATTGCAAGAACAAATGTGGCCTACATGGCCCTGTTGAGCCTAGCAGAAGATAGGGAAAACAACAAATTTGGAGTTTGGGGATTAACATGTCTGTGCTTGGGAATAAGTATTTGGATGTGTTTTGTGCCTCTGTGGCAACATTCACCTGTGTTTGGCAGGGGACACGGGAGGATGTTCAGGGCAGCAAAGGTTCACAGCCCTTTCCCAACAGAACACAGTCTGCCAGGGGCAAAGTTACTCTGGCTTAAAAATCTGACTCAAACTAGAAGGGGCATGTGCATTACTTTAAAAATACCTTTAAATCTCCTGGAATGCAAAAGATATCATCAATCACTTCAAGATTTCCTGAGGTAGACAGCGCTGATACCCCTTGAAGTCGAATTCCAAACCTCCTTGCATCCCTAACAGTGTTTCTATTGCCCATGGGACTTAAGGAAATTTTAATCATCCTTAACTGTTTTCACTAACTAATATAGTTGAGCTAATCTGATCTGTTAAATCAGTTTAATTAAATAAGCGTGAGCTCTTTATGTAAACATTATTGTTTTGGATTAACTGAATTTAGTTTAAGTATTCTGAATCAATTTATACCAAATAGAAATTAAGACATTATTGGACTGCAATAGTTGCTCACATACAGTTTTCAGTGTTCCACATTTAAGTGTACAACTTAAGACAGTGTTAATTTTAGACTTTGGACTGTGTATGATGCCATTCCACAGTACATTAGATATTCGAGACAATGTTTTCTGGGGTTGCATTTGGTTCCTCATCTATTTCTCCTTAAGAAATTCAGCACTGAGCAGAGGCATTTGTTAAAATTAAAGACCCAGAAAACTACTTTCACAACTATCAACAGCAGATAGACACTTGGAGTGTACAAATGTCAAGATGCAGAAGCTGTTGAAATCAGTTGGAAAATGCTTATCAACACTACAATTTTGTATCCTGTCCAGCAGACCAAATACTTACTACCAATAGCAAATTTTGTGGTAGCCTGTGATTTCCAACCAAATGCTCCTCTCTTATTTAAAATAGTAAAAATAGCAGTTGCTTTAGGCTATTTTACAAAGCTAAGCAATAAAAGGGTCTGTTAGAAACAGATTAAAGCTTTTAAAAGCTGTAAAATAATAGGGTTTTCTTCAAGCCACTGTCTTGTAATCTGTTTGGGACAGTGAAGAAGATTCTTTGCACTCAGACTGCCAAAGAAAACTTTTTTTTTCTCACAAAAATTTTGTGTTTAAGCTCAGTGAAATTCTTGTTAGATGAAATTATTGGCTTAGTTTTAGTTGCTTTTCACCCATGGGAATTTACTTATCTTTAATTAAGATATGTGTCAAAATATTGTCCACCCATATGCTGCTTTATGAGGGGCTCTTAGAAACTTTTAGGTAAAAGTACAGAGCTGGTGGCTGCAGAGGATATTTGTACACAAATGTCAGGGGCATCCAGGTCCTCTGAATGTAAAAGATGTCTGAAGCTTTTGAGGGGAAATGAGATGTGGTTTAAAAGGAGCAGGGCAGGTCCTGATAAATCAAGAGCAGGATGGCAGCAGACTGCTTTTCCTCATGCCTTAACAGTGATGGACTGCATGGGCAGCTGATCCACCCCAGGAGCACCAGTGCCAGGGAAACGAGGCACATCGCTGCTCTCTACAGCTTCCTGAGGTGGAGGAGGAGAGGGAAGTGCTGAGCTCCTCTTCCTGGTATCCAGGGGAAGGAGCTGTGGTTCCAGGCTGCCTCAGGGAAGGTTCAGGCTGGGCATGTGGAAGCATTTCTTTACAGAGAGGGTGGTCAAACATTGTATCGGGCTTCCCAGAAAGATGATCAATACCCCAAGCCTGTCAGTGTTTAAGAGGCACTTGGACACTGCCCTTAATAATGCTTTAATTTTGGTCATCACTGAAGTGTCCAGGCAGTTGGATTAGATGGTCACTGTAGGTCCTTTCCATCTGAAATGTTCTATTCTATTCTATTCTATTCTATTCTATTCTATTCTATTCTATTCTATTCTATTCTATTCTATTCTATTCTATTCTCCTCACCGACCCTCTTTTGTTTCAAAGGTTATTTTCCCCCCATACAATCATGGCATATGGAGTGATCCAGAAGATACTAGGGAGAAAGAAACTTTACCAAGCTGTTTGCCTCTCCCCAAAATATTGAGTTCCATTTATTTCACAGGGTGTAATGGAATCCTGTCTAAACTGTGATTCCCTAGAATTTGATGAGAGAGATAATGTTGTTAGAAACAACCCAAAGCTCCACCCTTGAGATCCTGGAAAGTAGGTCTCTCAGTTTCAGTCAGGAACTCAGCAAATTCACTTTTTAAAATAAAATAAAACTTTAATTCTCATACTATTTTTTTTCAGAATATGACTTACTATTTGAGCTCTGCCAGGAATAGGGGTAACAGTAGTTCAGCAGATGAAAATAAATTATTCTCTGGCTTTAATCATCAGTTTTTGGCTAGATAAGTCCTTTGACTTCCCTGGTAGATAGGTTCTGAAACCTCATTACAAAGATTTGCTAGCTCTCATCTTGTGTACATTAGACCCAGTTCCAAGTGGAACAGCAGAATAGAGAGAATATTGCATGTATTCAAATACCTCATGTTCTCGTCCCAAAAATTTCACTCATCAGGCAAGCCCATGAGAGCTCGTTAACACAAAGGCTGCTTCTTGGTCTGTCAGCTTGATGCCACCGAACCCATGGAGTTACTCCAGAGCAAGATTGATGTAACAAAGCAAAGAGAAAACCCCCTCTCATTCTAAAAAAGGTATACATTTCTTCTCTCTTCCTGTGAGAAATTTGTATTGGCTGGGAATGAGACTTAGGGTTTATAATATGACAGCAATATTATTCTTTCCCCTTTTTGTTTTTCCCTAACCAAAGTTAAGCTGAAACTGAATATCAAACAGTTACGTTTCAACTTCACCTTTATTTTTTATCTTTTATGCTTAGCTGGGAAGGAGTGCCAGAGTCATGACTGTCTCCCAGCATTAGTGGAGACAATCCAGAGCCATTTTTGCACACTGTGGTTGCGTTATCCTTTTTTGGCCACTCAGCCCACTTTATGTCAGCACCTATAATAGTTCTGCTCCCCCAAGGCTGTGGTCAAGTGATGTAAAATGAATTTAAGCAGAATCCTGGCACAGGCAAATTCTGGAAGCAGGATGCCTTTCTTCTCAAGGGGATCTGAGAAGTCTTCCCTCTCATTTCCCACTGGAGTCAGCTTGGTTGTATTTCTGTGAAGATACCAAAGCAGCCTTGAAAAAATTAGCAGGCTATGCCTTTTCTCAGCTATCTGGAGTATCTCCTGCAAGAAATTGTAAAACATGAAGATCCTTTGGTTTTATTTATTGTCAATGTTTATGTTATCTCAGTTGTAGCAGTTTGCAACAGCTGTGAAACCCCAACACAGAGATATTCCTGGAATAATTATCTCCTGCTGCAGTCTAATCAGAGTAGAGAATGTGACTGGGTCAAGGCTCTGGAGTTTTTTAAGATGAGATCCATGTGATGATAAATAATATATGTGTCTAATGTGTTGCAACAAGATGTAAAAGAAAATTAATTCCAGAGGTAGTTTTTATTATTCTTGAGTCTGTAACCTGTCATCTTCACTGTGAGTCAGATGCCAAATTACAGCTAAAATCCTGTTCTACAAATGAAATCCTTTAGTCGTGCTAATTTTAATTTTAAATTTAATTGTTTGCATTTTACAACTCTTACTATTAGCCTGCAAGCCAGTTATACCTCCTAAACTTTAAGACACATAAAAATCTCTGTTCCTATTCTAGTACTGCAGATATAAATCATGATGGCATAGCCTCACCTCCAGTGCTTTTCAGGAAGGCTGTGGGTAATGAACTGAGGAGGAAACTGGGCCTGTTGAGAAGGCCTGTAGGAAGCAGAAGAATTCAGGCAAGAAGGATCTAGAGACTTTTGGTAGATATAAGATGTAGGCTACAAAACCACAGAAAACCAAGTTTCATCAGTTCTAATAGAACAGTTTGTTTCTACTGGAAGATATATCCACATTAGCAATAAAGAGTTGCTCAGGTTCAGCAAGCCATCAGTAGGGTCTGGTGCCCCTTTGGACTGGGAGCATGTACAGCTGCAGTTTCAGACCTGGGAACAGCAACTTCCTGCCTCCTTTAACACTATCTAAATCAAATGCTCCTCTTATACTTCAAGTTTGGATCCGGTCCTCAGCTCATATTGTTAAAGCTTCAAAATTACTTTAAGGTACTTCACCAGCCAAAAACACTAAAAGGTTTACTTTCCCTTTAAATAAATTGTTTTGGAATGAAATACAACTTTTTTTTTTTTTTTCACAACATGAATCAATTTTAAATTGATGTTGTGTTTTATTACAGGAAATGAAACATACCAGGTGAAGCTGCAACACGCTCTTTAAATTGGAAAAATTAATCAAACTCCAAATTTGACAAGTCAGTAGAGTTAATATAGGTCAAGTTTCAGAAAGTGCCCACTGGTGAATACTGTTCAAGACTGTTGCTTTCCAAGTGGGAAAGAGAACTCAAGCCATTTAGATATCATCTCCTGCATGCTGTATCCCCGTGCTCCCAAAGAGCTTACAGTTGTGCATTCCATAACAAGTGACTGGCCATGTACAAACAGCATAGGTTAATCTTTTGCTCTAAAAATTTGCTAGCTCCAGGCAGACCTCTGTCTGGAGCAACTGTGGAAGTGGATTTACATGACCTTGATGTGTATAACACCCAGCACAGAACTAATCATCTGAAAATATATATCTGAATCTAAGCTACCACAGCTAAATGCTAGAGCTCTATGTTCAGCTGAAATTTGTTGAACATATTTGCACACCAGCTTGGCTAATATCTAATTTTAACAGCAGAAGTTCTGCTAATTAGTTCACTCTTCAGCAACTCAGCCTTTGGAAACCCTTTTCCCATTGCATTAGTTATAAAATGCAGAGACTGGCTTATGAGAAGGCAAGTTATCAGGAGAGGGAAAAATAACTGGTATCACAGCACACAGCTCAGCTATTGATCTGGCAGCTGATAGTTTTAAATCTCTAACAGGACATTTCTATTAGCCTAAATAAACAAGAGCTGAAAATACTTATTAGAGAATGGAGAATGGAGGAAGAGAAGACAAAAATATTCACTGCCTCGTTCAGAACATGAAATAAATGAAAAGTTCAGTGTGCACATAAAGTTAAATGAGAGAGTTGACAGGAACATTTGAGGTGAATGTAAGATTTTTTTTTTCCTGTACAATATTTTTTGAGATAATCCTCAGCTATTTATTTTGAGACAATCCTCAGCTGACATTAGGTTGTCCTGAGATTCAGTTTCTAAACTGATAATATGAGCAGAAAAAACTATTTCTTTAAAAAATTTCTCCCTCAGGGATCGACATTCCTATCACAGAACCAGCAAGGTGATTGTACCACATGCCCACGCAGGCCAGTCTGAAAACACATGCATTTTCACAGTGTGTGTATAAAAGATCATGCAAGACCTTGAGCTCCTCGAGGAGACAAATGCTCAAAGCTGGCCAGGGTGCACATGACTAAATCAAACATTCTGATTGAAGGAAATCATTGGTGTTGACCACCCATTATAGGAGCACTAAAGCCAACATGTATATGAACATCCTGCTCTGAAGATTCCCAGACACCTGAATTTCTGCTTTTATGCATATCCAGGGTCACACCAGTGCCAAAACCTGTGTGCCAAGCTCCCACTCAGCTGGGAGCAGGACTGGAAGCCCAGGGACTCTGCAAAAATTTTATTTCTCTAAAACTGTAGCTCCAGCTGCATCCCTTCAAAATAGACCTGCAGGAGGTATTTGCCTCTAGTCTGCTGTTTTGAAACTGGGGTACCAGGGTCTGCAGTCAGAGGTGGGAGTGTTCCCCACTCTTTCTGATAATGCTGTTCAACAGATCATTGGGCTACAGTGGGGGCAAGGGAACATAACTCAGTACCAGAGCAGTACCTATGAAACCATGGGATAACAGAAATTACAGAACTGATAGAGTTACCTAGTTACTAAGCAGACTTTGCCTAGTTCCCAGTGGATTTAGAGAATCTCACATTTCCAGCCACAGGCCTTCTTTATTCTTGGTAAATGTTAGGACATTTCTGAATAAATGTCACCAGGGGCTGAGGTGCTCAGGGGTCAGATATTTCATCAAGGACGACCGTGTATCTGGAAATCCACGCACATCCAGGGCTCATGTGTAGCCTTACTAGCAAAATGTGATTTTTGGAAAGCATCTAGCTCACAAATCCTCTGCTACAAGTCACAATGTACAAGGGGCCTGACCTGCTGTACAGAGACTCTGCATTCACTGCACAGCAGCCTCAAGGGCTTACTGTTAAAAGGTTTGTGCATTTGCTTAGATGGGTGTCTTCATTTTAACAGTGTGAATACTCCTCTGTGCCTCCAACTCTGCATACAGGAAAGCTTCATAAGGCTAGAGCTATCTTTGATATTTTGGGTAAAATAATATGGGTGACTGAGATGTTAGTTGCTGTAATCACAAAATAATAATAAACTATTAAAGCCTAAGTATCAAAAGTTACGTGTGGGTGATATGCAGGCATACATTTCTCTTACAGATTGAAGTTAGCTATATTTGTACTGCAGGAATTTCCAGAATTGAACATAAGATCTTAAAAAAACAATGCAGACTGCAGTCAGAAGGGAAAACAAACAAACAAACAAAACAGAAAGCCTGTGTCTTTCTGCTTTCCATATAATGTAATTCCACATAAATTAATTCTTTAAAAAATAAATTGCAACAAAACCTTCTGCTATCCTCATTGCAGCTTGAACATGCAGTAAACTGCATACAAATGATAAAATAGTTCTTGATTTAATGGTCTAATGTTTTGGAATTTAGAAGAGGACATTTTCTGTGAGTGATGTTGCAGTACATTGCTACACTAAAATATGAACCACTTTTATGAGGCTACACTACAGATCATTTGGATCTTTTTGTAAAACCTCTCCTGGCAAATGCTTCTTGTCATATTGATTTTTGAAGAATGCTTCAGATTCTTATGCTCCCATCATGGCTTATTAGCATACAGTAATTCAAAAAATACATCTATTTTTGGACATTTTTTCTATCAATATTAATTAACTCTTGACTTTGCTAGAATGATTGAGACAGATGACAGTTTTATTTTGCCTTTTGCTGGATATCTTGCTCACAAACTTTGAACTACATATGCATAGTTTCATGAAGAGAAAAAAAAAATTGAATATTGCAATTCTCCTGAGTTTTTAGGCTCAAAACATCAAAAGAAAAATGAAGTTGTAGAACTCATATTTAAAAGCAGAAGTGGGAAAGAAAGGATGGTAGAAAAATAATTTCTGGATGTAAATACTGTCATTCTTATGTACATCAAAAAGAGGAGCACAAATAAACAAGGTGAAAGGAAGACTGTGAAATAGCAGATTTTACTGATGGCTTGTGAGCAGGGAGCTCTATGCCCTTAAAGAATGTTCCCCACAATACAGTGCAGTACTTACTTCTCATTAGAAATCTGCTGTCAGCAACAGCCTCAAGGCTTTTGGCCTTCAAGTTGTTGAAATGGAAAGTAAAACAGAAATAATACAACCAGTTCTCTCGTGTCTGACAGCTGGGAGTATACTGGGTGCATACAAATTTTAAAAGCCAACACAGAAAAGAGGAAAATTCTTAAACAATTCACTTGTGTACAGTGTACTCACCGATCACAAGTGTTACACTCACAATGAAGAACATAATCTTCTAAGGAATAATCTTGAACTGAAGGTTTAGACCAAAAATATAAAAGGAGCCACTAGAGATGAGCTCATCCAGTACCTTGGCTCATGAATGAGGCCTTGTTTGGTATAAGAGCCTGTAAGGAGATTTTGAGCTTTCTTGTCTTAAATAGATCTTACCTACCTTAAATAGATAATTTTCACAGTGATTGCCTAATATTTCATTTTAATTCTTCAGTGCCGAAAGTTAATTCACTTTCCTGTTGACTTTAGGCATGTAAAAAATAGCTTATTCTCTTCTCTGACCTTTGAAAAGTCACAGTACCGTTACTGTGATTTTACCTTTGTATCTTTTTTAGCCCAAACAGAACTAATTCCTTTATGAGTTTGGTTTTGATAGTTTAATTACTGCTCTGGACAATAACAACTATCCTTAGCAAATGCTATCATTCGTAATGGTTAGATTCTTATTTTTGTCTCACATTCCCTTTAATAATGCTTGGAAAATGAAAGTTTATCTGATGTCTAAATATGGAAAGAAGTGGAGTGTTTCCAGATGGTCAGAATAAAACTTCAATTACCATAAAACGTTACTATTACAATTTTAGTAGGATTGTTGCTTATTGTCACGTGTTTGTAAGATTTCTCTTGACAAGTCCATTGCTGGCCTTAGCATCTGACACTGTTGTGGTGTACAGGTGACCTGCAACACAGGTAACATGTTGGAGTGCCATGCTTAGAAAAGACTTTGTTTCTCTTCTGGCATGGAAGATAAAGGAACTGTGTATCAGTATCCTCCTCACCAACAATGTAGATTTCTCATCATTTTTTTAACTCCTTGTAGTACTGTAGCTTGTAATATTTTAATAATTGCAACTTTTGTAATATTTAATAAAGGTCCTTAAAACTGAACATTTCTGACATCAAGACATTGTTCATTTTAGTGCCAAGATCAAGCCCTTTCAGGTGACCTTCACTAACACATGGCGTCACTCAGAAAAAACCCTGGAAACTCCTCTTGCACACTTCATCCTTCGAGGTGGTAAGAAAAAAAAATAAAGACCCAAACCCAGTGAAAAGCTCTGCCTGTAACTGCTTACTTTGCTTCAACAAGCATGCCAGCCTACCCTCTACAGCAGGGGACAGCCTTGACCATAGAAGGCCACGCCACTTTGTTATGATTTCTCACAAATATGGTACCCTACATCCTGCCAGCATGAACTTGTGTTAGTGCATGATTTTCTATTGCTCCTAATCTTGTTAATGTCTTAAAAGCAATAGGAGGAATTTAAACTCGTATGGGGTTAGAAAAATCAGCCTGTTGGTCACCATTAAAATTGTACCTGTCTACTGAGCTTTCAAGATAAGGACACAGATTTGATGGAGGAAAGAAGGAGATCAATTCACAAAGTCGCTGTGCACAATAACAGTCATGAGTTGAAGGTTTTGGCAAATTTGGAATTTTCACTGTGAATGGAAACCTCTTAATCATTCTGAAGACAGCGGCTCTTTGAATTTTTAGAGTTGGATCCTGAAAAGAATATGATTTATTAATAATGAAATTAAGGGTAAGAGGATGAGAGTGTTTGCATTATTAGACTGAATTAGTTCTGTCCAGAATAAGCTCCTGTGAGCTTCCTTGTGTCAAAGGAAGACTTTCCTTCACTTTCCAACAGAGAGGCCCAGGGAGAGATCATCCGCGCTACACATGGGATCCTCAGTTTCTTAAAATAAATATGAGAGATTCAAGTTAAGAGTGCAGAAAAACTGTCCTGCCACAAGTGCATGAAATTAATGAAATTATTATAGTCAATTCAGCTTTAAAGAGACTCTGATGTGGACATAAACTGAATGCAAAGCACTCTTGGGCCAGAGACTTTTTCTTCCACAAAAAACAACATTTACAAGGCAGCCAGAGTTTGGGGAAAACAAAAGATGCTGCAACAAGTATATTAATCAATGTTGGGGCTTGGACTTGTGCTCAGATATTTAAGTGGAGAAACCTACCACTCACCCCAGACAAAGAAAGCCAATTCTCTTGCCCAGAGAGAAGTCAGTTTATCCTGCCAATACCAGACATTATTCTATTTAATAATTTTAGATGGGGTTTTTATAGTATTCTAAATTAAAAATGGGAGAAAAAAAGGTAAATTAGATGGCTTTTTTAAATTAGATTTGTGAATACCTGCTGGATTTTTGTATTTAATAGATACCATGGAACTGAAATCCATTAGATTCTAAAGAAAAGAAAGACTTTTTCCTTCAGGGTTTATACCACCATTTGCTGTATATTGACTATTCTGAGCTATCACCATCTATCACTTTAATCAGGCAATGTAATTCACTCTTTTCATTCTATACAACAGCATTCAAAACCCCAACAAACTTTAAGGACAAAACAATATACAGCCTCCAGGGAAAATTTTGTATGCCTTTAAAATATGCTTTTATATGCCAGCATCCTTACTATGCTGAGCCTGAAGAAATGTTACCTGTCAGCTCATACTTTGGGAGGGTAGAAGGATGATCTTTTCAAAGGCTGAGATGCATATTGGGGTCAAATTGCCTTTAAATACTTTCTGCCCCAAAGAAAATCTATTGTACTGGTCAAACCAATTGTTTGACAGATGCATGTATAGTGCCTTTCAATCACCAGCTGCTGGGCCTCTGGTAAGAATTCCCAGGAGGAATTTTATGCCTGATGTGTTAGGGAAGAAATCAGGCTGCATGGTCATTATAGTGTAATCTGTACAGAGAACGTACAAATCTGTGAGTGTAGCCCAAAAACACGCTAAGAGCAACTAAAATTAACATATGGAGTAAAGAAAGGCAAAACTTCATAAAGTGACTATCTTTCAGGTTTGGGAGTTTTTTCTGGAAAATATTACTTCCTTCTTTCTCCAGAAGCAATTATTTGGCTGAAAATAAATGTGTTGGCTTAAAATAAATAACCCTCCTAACCTTGGTTGATTAAACACCAGGATTTTCAGCATTTGCTGGAAAGAAAGTAGAAAAAAATTAAAAATATATGATGGAGAAAGAGTCAAAAGGATCCTTGAAATTAATGGCAGTATAATTACTGACAAAAAATAATTACTAGAAAAATGACAACATTATAAAAGAAAAATGAGCCAAGAAGCACTGATACACGTTTTCACTTCAGCTTGAAAAATGCCAACAAAATTATTCAAAAACTGAGAAAAATTCAAATAAAATATTTTGGAAATGTATTAAATGGTAGAATTCAGTAGATAAATCTGGTAAGTCTGAAACCATGAAGGTTTAGGTGTCAGCCTGTGAGTACATCTGAGCTGGAAGACAGAATTAATGACAGAGTAGACAGGAATCAATAAATCTTGAAATCATAATTTTATGTATCATAAAAGAAATGCTGCAGAAGCTATTCTAAATATGCATGCAAAAATACTTCCTATTAGATATTATGTAAAATATAATACAGAGTTACTGCAAACTAATTCAGAACTGGTCATATGGCCAACCTTGACTGACTGTGCAAATCCTGCTGGAGTGATACAGGAGAAGAGTTAATTAATACTAAATTTTTAAATCACCTGAATTAACAGAAAACATGTTCCACTGTAAAAACAAATGGAAAAAATTGGAACAAAAAGCGCATTGGACTTAAGAATCAAAACAACCTTCTGTGGAGTGCAGTTGTTTACTGAAGCACAGCTATAAAGATTATTGCATCTGGTGGAATGGCTGCAAATAGAAATTCCCTGTAATATATGAAGGGACTTGATTCAGGACAGTGCTTTAGAAACAAATGCTCCTTAAAAGGCTGGGTGAAACCCAGAATGCAGATCCCCAAAAGGAGTGCAAAGGTCCAGCCAGGGACATTACTGCAATGCCTAAACTTGGCTTGAGGTCACTTGAGACCTTGATAGTTTTGCTACAATGGTCTGCTTTAAAGTCACATGAAATTTCCCTCTAAGAAAATTGCTACACAAATGAGCTTATAGCTGAAAAGCAATAACTTAAAAAGCATCAGACAAGGCAAAAGGAAGTAGCCTAGAAATAGTTAAACATGGTCTTTAAAAAGATTGATGGGAAAAGAGATCATATTTTCCATTCATCACAGCCTTTTCTAAAAAACATCATGATACCATAAAAAAATGTAAGAAATAAACTTTGCAGGATATGCACTACAGCAAATAAGTTTTGCAAATATAGGGTTGCACACATATGAATTATCAATTTACATGAACAAGTGTGTAAGGTAATAAATGGTCTATAGGCTTTGCTTCTACTGCAGTGTGCTCTTTTCTTTAAGCTGGTGTTTACCCTTTCTCTGGGGTTCTCCCAGGTGTGGCTTTTCTCTTTACTTAAATTATAGATTCTGTGGTGGTGTGCACAAATGACTCTAGGCTGATTCCACAGTGGAACACAGATTAGAAGCATAAGCAATTGTAGTTTCATTTTTAAAAAGGGTTTGATGTCAAATTCAAATAAAAAATAAACAAAACAAAACCCCAAAAAGTTAGAGATAAGGAATTTTAATCATTTAGCTTGGAATGCCTGAAGTCAAATATGCAAAGACTATGTAAGTGAATTCTGTGGGAAGGAATTCCTACATCTAACAGAACTTAAAAAAATAGAAAAATGTTTTATTGAAACAGAGGTTGACAGAGTACTTATCAAAAGTTCATTGTTAAAATGAAAGGATTTAGCACATGGGGTTCTGAAAAAGTCTGCTGTGGATGAAAACTGACTGATATTTTCAAGAATGACTTGTATGATGAAATTAAGCATGTTTCTCACATTTGCTAATGACATCAGCCTGTATGAAAGAGCAAGTACATTCACCTGGAATTCAAACAACCTTGAAAATTGATGAAAACACCTGAAGAAGCATAAGGGTTTCCATGAAAGAGGAACTAGAGAAAGATACTAATTATAGGGCAGGAAAAATAGGCTACAAAAACATAGGAAGGGGACAACTGATTAGGGAGTAGTTCTGCAGCAATACATCACTTGGAGAGGTTTAAAAACTGAACCTGGATCAATCAAACTTTCCTGATGCAAAAAAAAAAAAAAAAAAAAAAAAAAAA
>VXAC01002280.1:56726-77155 GCA_013399225.1 Rhipidura dahli
AAAGAAACAGAAAAAAAAAAAATTTCGTAGAAAAAAAAAAAAAAAAAAAAAAAAAAAAGACAAAAAAAAAAGAAAAAAGACAAATACCATCCAAGACATACATGCAAGGGCACAGTTTTCAAAGTATTTGAATCAACATCGTGGAAGACTCAGCTGATGGACATTTTTGGGCTCAATTGTGGTAAGAATTAGTTGGAGAGAGTTTGGAGAAGAGCAATGAGACAAATCCGTAGTCATGCACACAAGTTCACCCTGGAGAAAAAAGTGGGACTGGCTGGCCAGAGGAGGAGGCAGCTGAGTGGCACCTCCATAATGATTCAAAATTGCAAAGGCTGCTGCAAAGAGAAAGGAAACAATCTATTATTCATGTTATTGGTGAAAAAAACAAGCAGTAATCAGCTTAAATTCAAGTAAGAAACATTAAAATTAAACAGCAGAAATATTTTTGATGGAAATGATAGTGAAATACTGAACTTTAGGAGGTTTGGTAACCTGTGTAACTGGAGATCTCTAAGAGCACATTAGACAGCCATGTTGCAGTGGTCCTGGTTTGGGACAGGAAAATGAACTACATGACCTCTTGGGGCCCTTTTAGCCTTCTGATTCTCTATTTAAGGTATTAGAAATAAAGTGATTCTACAGTAAAGTAAGACTTGTCAAAGGGAATGTTGAGTTTTGAAAAGGATTATGGGAAATAAGAACAAATAGAAAAAACAATAGTTTTTATCCCTACAAAGACACAGAAGAAAAAAGAAATAGGGTGTAATATAAGAGAAAGAAAGAGTTTTATAAAATAATATCGAACTCGGACAGTGTGTCAAAAAAATGCTGGAAAAGTAATTGAAAATCCAAGTAAGTGCAGGATGGTGAATTTATTATCTGAGGTGAAAGCAAAGAGGTTTCTTTATGATTTTAGGAGGACAGGTTAATTTCCAGTGCACCATAAATAAATAGAAACCAGGGCAACAACCATGATAAAGTATAAAATATTTTTGGAAAAAAAAAAATGTCAAAAGTGCATCTTTAAAAATAATGAAAATAAAAAACATATGGGAAAAGAGATATCAGTAGCTACAACATTGTTTTTCTCAAACCTTAATATTATGCAAAACTTGAGAACAAATTTTTAGAATAAAAACAGTATTGAAAACATGCAGCTAAATGTGAAATGGGGATGATCTCCATTAGCCAAATAACAGCTTGCCCAAGGCTTGACTAATATCTCAGTATTAAAAGAAAATTTAAATATAGTAAGTATCTTTTATCTGGTCTTCAAATATGATGCTTTATGAACAGCAGTTGGTAAAGCCTTATTGTGTGGGAATTAATTTATTCTGATGAGAAAAGGACATGACTTATGGAAAATGACACCTGGCCATGCTAGAGGGGAAAATACCAATCTGGATAGAGCTTACTATTCTCTACCATTGATCTTTTAAAATGTTTTTGACAGCCTAAGCACTAAGTGTAGTGGTGTGCTACTAAATAGGGCATGGTCAGCTCAGAGAGGAGCTAGGATAGCAGTAGGAAAGACTGAGACAGCCATGGTTTGCAAACAATAGAAAAAGGATGAAATACAACATCTAGCACAACATAATTAGGGGCACTGAACTTAAATTTACAATGTAAAATAGTAAAAAAATAGGACAAAGAGCACCAACCTTGTAGGTGATAAAAACTGGTTCTCCCCCCCCCCATCTTCCTCAGCATACCCAGCTCCCAGAGCTAGAAGGTAGGGATGGGGAGCTGAATAAATCCCCCACAATCCAGGAGGAAATGGTTAGTGACATGCTATGCTAATTAGACAGCCACCAGTCTATGGGCCGAGATGGGATGCACCTGAGAGTAACAAGGGAGCTGATGAAGAGATCACCACTGACTGCAATCATTTACCAGGAGTCCTGGTTAACCAGAGACGTCCCAGGCAAGTAGCAATTAGCAAACATAATCCTGTCTATAAGAACAGCAGCTGCAGGGAACTATAGGCCTGTGATGCTGACCAGTGCCAGGCAAGGGCATGGAGCAGATCATCTTTGACACTAATTCCCACAGTTCTCCTGGAGAAACTTGCAGACTGTGGCTTAGAGGGGTGAAAAACTGTCTGGGTGGCCATGTCCAGAGGGTGGTGGGGAATGAGTTACATCCAGCTGGCAGCCAGTCACTAATGGCATACTGGCTCCTCTTGAAGGCAAGACACCTGGCATGGCAGAGTATTCCCCAACAGCAGCTTGGCTATGTAGCTCCTCTGTGCCCTTGCCATGAGCCAAGGTGTCTATGTATCTGTACTGATAACTGCACACATAGTTTTGATAAGCTCCAGCCTAAGCACCCCAGTTAAATCACTGGTAATGGTGCTCCTAATTCCTCTGAGCATACTCAGGTATGCTAATTTTATCACTATTAGTACAGCTTCCTTTTGTAAATCCACATAAATATCTGCACCACCTCCCCTCTTCATATTTAATCATAACATTTATGGGGGTACAGAGCTCTGTAAAATTAGGCCCATTTCTGAAGAGAAGAGAAAGTTCTGGCCAGTCCAGCCAGTCTTGAGAATACAGTGTTTTGCTACTACTAGAATGGCCCAGTCATAGGATATATATACCATCTCTTGGGGAAAAATAGTAGACCCCTGATGTGGTAAGGCATTAAGAGAAATTCTACATGTAATTCTTGTTGCTCATATGCAAGAAAGACCAGGTGCAGAGACATTTATTAAGCTGATTTGTTAATATAATGTCAGTTTTTCTGTATTAGCATTTAGTTCAGGTCAGGAGTGCCTTTAACTAATCTCATTACCCTCATTTACCACATTTGGGCTCAGTTCTGGAGGCTCTCAGAGCAGACAAAGAATATTTTCAAAAAAAGTGAGCAATACCCAACTAGTGAGCGTTCCGCCCATGGGACCAGAGCAGAGGTGCCTGCAGCGAAGACAGAGGAGCAGGCAGTGCCCTCACAGGAGTGCCATGATGTGGAAATGCCCCACCCTGTGCTGTCTGGCCTCTAGAGGGTTGTGTTGGGGCTGGCCATGGTGAACAGCCCCCCTGCAGCCCAGCACACCCTGCAGAGGGCAAAGCCCTTGGAGCCAGGCTCCTGCCCCGAGGTGTGCAGCCCACGGTGGCGTTGGTATGGGAGACTTGCCTGGGCTCTGTGGCACAGAGGTGGAAAGGGGGACATCTCCTCCGCTGTCACAGGTGGGTGACTGGGATGCTGGTTGGGTCAAGGTAACTGAACAGGGCGTGAGAATGGCTGGACAAGACATGAGAAAAATATTTGGTTTAACAAATAACAAGGTGAGAAGCTGACAAAAGTAACAGCATCATGAGGAATAGCTAGATCTTTTAAAGGTATGAGGAGAACATATGTGGGAAACAGACCAAATTCTCAGATAATTTGTGACAGAATGAAGGGTACCTTTAGGAAGCCCAAACTTACAAGATGACCAGTGCCTAAGTAAAATAGTAATATTTCATAAGTTTCCAGCCTGCTTACCTGAGTAAGTATCAGAAATACTAAATATGGGTACAGATAACAGAAACGGTGGCAGCAGTGAGGAAAAAGTAACTAGGGGAAGGCAAAAAAGGTACTAGAATATACCAAAAATGCTGACAGAAAATAAAAAGAAAATGAATCTTTCTTCTTCTGACAAAACAGAAGACTCGTTGGCTGCTTTCTGACAGAAGAAGAGGCAAAATTTTGAATTCACAAGATCTTGATGCAATCCTTCCAAAAGCTCAGGTGAAATCTCTCTGTGTAGTTCTGGTGCAATATCCTGACATAAACATTAGAAAAGGGAAAGGCTGACCCAGTGAGAATAAGTGACAGAAGAAACTGTAGAAATGAGAGTAAATAAAAGAAAATTACTTTCACTTCCCACAGGATTCCAACAGCCCTGAAGCTATGCAAATCAGTGTCTTCCTAACCTCAAGTAATCTAAAGCAATCATGCACCTGCCCTTGCTCAAATTGCAAAACCAATACAACCTTGCAGGGAACCACTGCATGCTATAATAAGCAAAATCATTCACCTGCAGTCCCATAACTGAAGTAATTAAATAGTTATTCAAAAAAGAGTTCTGTGGCAACTTAATCAAATTTGGGAGGAGAGTATGAGCCCTACCTTTATTGACTACTTCTGTCTCAGACCTAGGAACAGCTAAGGCATTTTTGCTGAGCATGATCAGAGCTACCACTCTGTAGTAGTGGCTAACCAGAAAGAGGAAGAAGTGTTACTGATACATCTCCTTGTTTCAAAGCAAGTTCTGATAAGAACAGAACTCGTATCAGGGCAGGATCCTAATCCACATGGATCTATTTCTCACCAAACAGATTCACTCAAATCTAACAGCACAAATGGACAGTAAAGTAAGATACTTATTTGCATTCTCATGTCAGTAACACTGATGGATTCGTGTTTTTAGTGTAGGAGACCTCTCAAATGATCTGAATTATATTTAAATTTTAAATGCTTAAATTGTGGCCACTGAACTATTGCCAGTTATTCTGGAGATATCTGTTCAATCTCTAACCAAGATCAACAGTTCAGCAGAGGAAACACTTGGGGGAAAAAAAAATATTTTTTTCTCATTTCAGCATTTAATCATTTCCAGATAAAGTAATTAATGAATTATGATGGAGGTGGAGTATAGGAGAAAAGGGCAGAGTAGAATAGAATAGGGTAGAACAGAACAGAAAGAACACATGCCCTTGTCAAAAAATTCTGGTTGCACAAATGAAGTCAATTAGAAACTCAGCTGAAAAGATCTCTTTTCCCATGCTGGGGAAATCTCTTCTAAATATATAGATTTATGTTTTCAACAGCTAGAGAAAACAAATAGACATTTCTAAAGAAAATAATAGTAATGATTGTAGCTAAGCATGAAAGATCTCTTGTGTAGGGAATCATCCATATTTTTAAGTGCTCACAATTATAGGTAGAAAAAATCCTTTTTCTGGAATTGTGCCCTAATTTGTTCTTAAAAAGAGAAGTAGCTTTAGACCCTTAAGCAAAATTGGTTGAGCTTACTGTAAACATTTTGAATATGTAGGAACAGCTTGCTGATGTAATTTAGTAGAATTGTCTCCACAGCGAGAACAAAAATTCAAGTATAAACTTTAAGTCTTGGCTTCTGTAGCTTTTACAGAGATATATGGGAAAAAGATAACAACAACTTAAAATGTTATGAATTTTTAAACACATGAATGATGGACTTATTTTGCCCTTGTAAACCTAGGAGAGGATATATACACATTAGGGGGTTGCCAGGGCTTGTGAAGACATCAACATTAGTAGTAACTCCCAGTTACTGTCTATGAAGCACACAGATTTTTTAAGCAACATGAATATATAATTTATTTTAAACCAGTTTTAACATTTGAAGCAGCACTGATACAGCTGCAGTGTATAAAAGGAGAAATGTGTCAGTTCTGGTAAAAGATTTAAAAAACTAGGAATGATTTTCTGTATTTATTGAAATCAATCATAAATCTTGCAATTAAATTTAGTGGCACAGACCTATGCACTTATTTTTCCCTGAAGTTCTCTCCTCAGTATTCCTCACCTGAAGTCATGCAGGTTTGTCAGAGAATTGTGATTCCCTTGTATTCTGCAAAAAGGGAGAAGTGGTACACCTGCTGCAGGAACATAGCTTAGGTGGATTTGTTTCTAAGTAGGAAAGTGTAAGAGGAAGAAGAATGACAGTAAATTGATTTTCCATTCCTCACCAGAAATATGGGAATTCTTGTGAATTTATATCCAGCTAGATATTTGGAATAGTCATGCAATGGATGTCATGCAGCAAGAACCCAAATAATGGTGTTGCAGATACCTTTATATAAAACCCTCCATGTTTAACCATGATGAGAATAAATGCAGCCTCGCCTAAAGGCACCACTCTGTTCTTTAGCAGAGAGGGGTGACAGACCACCCAACCCCACACAGCCCAGGAAAGAGCTGTGCAAGTGCCCCAGTGTATGTCTGCAGCCTGTGCAGCCAGCAAATCCTTTTAGACAACTTTTATAATTCGATGTTTTTCTTGCATAGTAGGCACCCTATTCAACATAATCTTCAGATGAATATTGCCATTGACATAAACAGGATCCCCAGAATGTTCTAGAGTGTGCACAATGCAGTCACAAACTCAAACAGAAAAATCATTCTAAAGTAGATTAGCAACAAGAACATAAAATTAAAGAACAAGGATGTGTCTTTTGAATAGTAGGCATGCCACAGAGGAATGGTCCTGTTCAAGAATTAGGGAAATGGGATTGGCCTGAAATGATGGCTAATTATAGTTAAAAAAGCAAACATAATGGAGAAATAGAACTAGGAAGTAAGCCTGCCTCTAAAATCAAGAGCTGTAACTTTTAGTAGCTGTGGGATGCTGTCACTTCCTTTGAATTTGGTAGGAGTTTCAGAAGGATGGCTTTACTGATAGCTACATCAGAGCTTAGAGTAATTTTCACCAGATTCCTGAAGTAAGTATGAAGTCCCTGTCAAGGACTATAAGGCAGATGATACAGCCTCTATTTCTAGCATAGTATAAGAGCAGCAAGTGACTTAAAAATGCTTGGGTCGGCAAGGAGAGCCTGAATGATATGAGTGCTGTGAGGGATGAGCAGAGGGGCTGTCAGGAAATAGCACTCATGGATAATGCCATGGCATTCCTAACAGGACAACCAGCAGACTCAGGCAGGCAATAGGTTTAAACATATAGCTGACAACACAGGAATAAAATTTCCAGCAGTCCTATCCCAGCAAAGAGATAGGTCTGGCTCAGCTGAGGACACCAGAATGCAGCTGCCTTCCCAGTGACTGTTAATGCTGCTCAGAGACTCCAGACTAATGCAGCAGCCTCCAGCCACTCATTTGTCATCAAAGCTGTTCCATGAGTCTAAATGCCAGAACAGTCTCAACCAGAGTCCCTAAACACGGGCAGTATCATTTATCAGACAAAGCTGCACCTCACCAGTTGTGAGTTCCATGCAGGAAACTGAGGGTCTCCAGTCTGTGCAGCATAAAGGGTATAGGTGACAAGTTTCTGTTTGCTGTACATAAAGAACTCCTCTCAAGCTTTTGCACCTCAGTACATCCTAATTAGTAATTAATAATTTAAGTGGCCAAATTAAAAGCTCTTTTAAACATGAGGCCATCATTTTTCTATCACTGGAATTATTTTTTCTCATAGGTAGCTCAGCTCTGTTTTCATTTAACCATAGGACTTCAGTAGGTAGAAAAAAGATAAAATCTCACTGCAGTGCTACTTTCCCCTGCAGAATTACAGACTCGAAGATGTATCCCTGACAGAGAAAAAAAAGTCTGCAATGAACATAGATTCACAAATTTGAAGGCAAAAGATTATTAACATTTATTCCTTCCTGCATAGCTCAGGTTACAGAGTTTCCCACAAGTGATTCCAGTGTCAAATCCAGTAATTTACAGCTGAATTAGAGTACATATCCTGAGAATGATTGGAATTTTTCCATAATAATGATGCAGGGCAGCCTAGTATGCTCTGTAATGTTCTACTTCAGCTTCCTTACCATAAAGGCGTTGAAGAAATATAAATAACCTCATGCTTTTAAAACTTTGTTTTAAAACATTTTTCAGCATTCTTCCATATCTTATTTTGAATTAATTAGACTGAACTTGGCTAGTGAGCTGTGCTACATGATGTATTCACTGACAATTTGTGGAAATACCAACTTTGAAAATATGAGACCCAAGGCATAACAGGCACCATGGACACACATCAGAAGTGAAGGTTTATATTTAATCAACAGTATATGTGATTAATCTCTTTCTGCTCTGTATTACCCTTTTATCAGATGTAGTTACTCTGAATTTGTGGTCACTGTGCATCTGAGTACAGGAAGGTTGGACTTGGAATCCATGCAAGATGGATCTAAGGTAGCCTTCTCTGGGTGTTCAGTAAATCTGCTTTTAGCTGTGTTAAGCTCAGTGTGACACCCAAGAAAATGTTTGTTTGGTGCAAGGAGCCTGCAATCATTCAACTAATGCTCATTAACACATCTGCCCAAATAGAGGCTGCAAAAGAAAATTTCATCTTAACATTCTTTAAAGCAACACGACTCATTTCTCAGCTGATGCAGAAATCGTTTAATTTACTGAAGTCAAGAAAGCTGCAAGAAAATCAATTGTCACCAAGGGGTATAATGCCATTAAAACCTCCCAAAATGGAAGAGTTCCAAAATATTCCAAAAGATACATGGAAAGAACTTTTTGACCAGCTTCCGTGGCCAGACCACTTCTCATCTGAACTGCAGCAAGCTGCTGCCATACAATCAGTGCACCCATCAGCCCACCGCACGCAGTCACCACAGGAAACATGCAGAAGAAGGGAACCCGTGGATCCCGTAGTGTCTCTTCCACCCTGGAATAACCACACAGCTATTAGAAGTCCACTCCTAGTGCAGTGCATAATTATTGTTATATTTCTTTTGGAAATGACTGACTTTTATCAGCCTCGATTGCTCCTCCCCTGGAAAAGGTCAGTCTCTCCCCAAGGAGGTCCTGCTCGCAGCCTGATAGAGATTGCCTGGGAGTCATACCCTTTTGTCAGCTGACCTTTAAATAAAATAATGTCAGTTTGTTAACAAGAAAGTTTCATTTGTTAAAGTCCTTAGTGTTAGTCTGACATGACTTGCCATTTAAAATATTTATCTGATTTTTTTCTACCCTGTGATCTCAAGATAATGCTATAGTGTTAATCTTTGAGGTCACACACTAGGCAGGTTCCCTCTCTAGCCTTTACTTTCAAGCTTAGTACAAAAACTTTCCTCTGTCATTAAATTAGTTTTAAGGAAGTTCAGACATAATTTCAAAGAAATATCATACCATTTCCAAAACCTTTTACACCAGAGGCCAGAAGCACTCTTTCTGTCTATATGTGATTGGAAATTTCAGGAAACTTGGGGAAAGTTTTTGATTGATTTCATGGGTCTTATTAAAGCAGTGGTCTGTTCTGCAAAAAACAAACACTGTATTCATCATCTCTGTACTAAAGGGGCAAATGCAGAGCATTTAATTAAAGACAGTGATAGTGCAAAACCGTTTTCCAGCCAAAAGTTTAGCTAGAATATAATTGGGTGAACAGTCCAACATTGCAGCATAAAGTCAAACATGCTTTCCTGAACTCCAAGGCTTCTTCTGGTGCTGCCTGAAATTCAGAATTACAGGCATGATATTAGGGTCTTTTTGTGAGCACCTTTATTACTGGCAGAATGTAAAGAATTTTCTCTTTTGGGGACATAATTTTTCTTGTTGCACTCTTACACAAACAGAAGGTCAGGCTCTTACAGACCTAGACTCTCTCCTAGGAGTTACTCAAGTAGTTTACAGACTACAGGTAGCAAGCTAAATGTAAATCTTTCCTAGAAACTGTCTGAATCCCTTCTGCACCACCCTTCTCCCTAGGCTGATTGTATAGGCAATCTATCAAGATGCAGAGGGTGCCTTTCCACCTTCCCAACAGGTTTGCTTCCAGAGAAAACAGAGGGAAATATGTGTGCTGGTAACCACCATGGAGGCATTAAGGCTGTGGGACATGATGCATAGCACACCTGCCTCCAGCATGGACACATCAATGAAGAAGAGAAGAAACAACAAGGCCACCTGGGCCTGTGTCAGTCCCTTAGTCCTGCAAGTGCCACCAATGGGAGGGGAAATAAGAGATGCACCATCAGTCTGAGAGCTGGTTAGAGCCAAGACACTGAGTAAGGAAAAAACAACTGAATATCCATTATCTGACACCACGAAAGCCAAACTTATATGTATATATATATATGTATAAATAAACTCCAAACAAGCATCCAAATGAATCTGTCCAAGCCAAGGAAAAATGCTCTTCCAAACTCTGATAAACACCTTGATCATGAATGTGTGATTGTTTTACACTTGCAGCACATCTAAGGACATGGATTCCCTGCAAATCACTAGAGCACTGACAGCTGTGCTGATGATCTGCCTCCAGCTGTGCCCCATAAGCAGTGCTTCAGGCAAAGATGCACACACACACACAATCTTCAGATTATTTTCCTACTTCTTCTTGATATAGCTTCCCCTTAATGTAATTCGGAAGTTCACATTATCCTTTTAGTCACAGCACAGCAAGCATCTCATGTTAAGGTAATTATCTGTGATGACCCTGAAGTCCTTCTTGGAGTCTAATGTACCTGTCATGCTCATTACCATAATATCCGAGTCTCCATAGTATCAAAGCATCCAAGTCAATCATGTCTCTCTGCAGAGCACAGCCTGGAGAACAGCAGAGAAGGAAAATAGATGAAGATAAAGATTCAAGAGCAAAAGCATAGGCTTTTTAATTATTAGAAGATATTTAGGAGATCAAAATGGTAATGTAAATTTTCAGTAATGAAATGAAGTCTGAGTGACAATGTTGCACTGCAAATAATAATGCTGGAATCACTGTGCAAAGCACAGCACAAAACTGCATTGTAGGAACTGACAGGAAATCTTTTTTACTAAGAACAAATAGATTGAACAGAAGCAAATTACAATAAAAGACTAATGCCGCTGCCATCTACACTGACTAAACCAGGAGTAACTTCATTGCAAACCATGCAGCTACACGTGTGCTGTGAGAGTAGAATAAACCCCAAAGTAAGGGAAATTCAGCTCTATCAGTATTGATGTGTAACAGTGGACAGTCATGTAAAAATAATGCACATTGCCCAGCATGGTTTCTATCAAATTATATTTTCACTCTGCTCTTACCGATCTGTCCTTGGCTACTTGTTTCTTGCTTGTTAGTCATTGAATGGCCTCCTTTAACAAATGACACACTTCCCATCTAGAACTTTGCATCACTAATAGAGAAAGCATCAATCACATTTTCTCTGTTGAATTGTGTATCTCAGATTTGTTGTATTGAGGAAAGAGTCATGCTGGCACAACAGTGCCTCAGGGTGGGAATCATCTCACCTGACTTTACATGTCTACACCTAAGGCTGTCAGACTCAGCTCTTCCTACAGCTAATTACAGGTTTTTCTCTATTAGGGCATAAATGGCATCTACTTTAAGTGTAGATGAGTTATGATCTGAAAGTGCCTGTTTCTCTTTATTGACTGCAAAGGCAGCCAGGAGTGACTAGATCAAATATAACCTACACAGAGTCAGCTGAGTCACCGCCACAGTTTATAATTTTGATAAATCACACACATTTTAAAACCAATTTGTTCAGCAAAGCATTCTTTTAGCAGAGCCTTTGGCAACTGGCATGCACTTAGAAAATAGGTCTTTCTGTGTAAACCTTCCCTGCCAGCACACATGAAGGGAAGTCTGTGTCACTGGGCCAGAGTATCTCTTAGACAAGCACTTCTCCAGTTACCAAAGGACAGCAGACCAAAATTGTATAGCTGCCTCCTGATTGCTTATTAGTCCTCTGTGGCCTGGCCTACAGTAAAGCATTTTAATGAAGAGAGGGAGAGTAAAATAGTGCTCATGAATGCTGTTTGAAAATCAAACACTTCTGGTGCCTACAGTGGATCCCACATTGTCATGTACTGCCTAATTCCTGTGCACTTAAGTGGTGTCCTCATCTCACCTTGTGCTCTTCTCTTCCAGTAGCCACTGCAGGTACCAAACCATGTGGGATGAGCTAAAGGCACAGCAGTGCAGATACCCAGAGCTGCACACCTGCTTCAATCTGTACAAGGGAGCTCTGGTCTGCAGCCACCTAACCAGTGTAGGACACAAAGGCACTGACCAGGATCCCTTCTCTCTTTCATGTTCATTCCCATCATAACACTGACACAGAATCACAGAATCATGGAATGGTTTGGGTTGGAAGGGACCTTAAAGACCATTTAGTTCTAACCCACCTTCCACTAGACCAGGTTGCTCAGAACCCCATCTAACCTGGCCTTGAACACTTCCAGGGCTGGAGCATCCACACCCTCACAGTAAAGATTTTTTCCTAATGTCTGATCTAAACCTACTCTCTTTCAGTTTGAAGTCCTTCCCCCTTGTGCTATCACTGCATGCTCTTGGGAAGTCTCTCTCCATTTTTCTTATAGGCTGCCTTTAGGCACTGGAAGGCCACAAATATGTTGCCCTGAAGCCTTCTCTTTTCCAGGACGAACAAATTCAATTTTCTTAGCCTTTCCTCATACTAGAGGTACTCAAATTAACTTGGTGTCCCTCCTCTGGACTCATTCCAACTTCTTGTGCTGGTGACTCCAGAGCTGGGTGCAGTACTCCAGGTGGGATCTCACAAGAGCAGAGCAGAGGAGCAGAATTATCTGCTGTCCCCACTGCTTGTGTTGCAGCCCAGGACACATGCTGACATCTCAAGGGACATGCTGTACTTGCAAACAAAAGAAAATAAATTTAATCTCAGATTATCAAGAAACTACTCGAGGTAGAAAATCCCAAGTAGAATCTTCAGGTAAAGCAGGTCACCCAGAGTGGTTGTGGAGTTGAAAGACATCTGGACAAGGTCCTGGGCTGCAGGGTCTAGGTGGCCCTACTTGAGCAGGCGTTTGGACCCTTCCAGCCTCAGCCAGTCTGTGATTCTGTGAAAACTTCCACAAAGCAGCTGCTGGGGAGGTTGCTCAGGAAAAAAATGCAACTGATGCATTTGTACCTGTGCCTCCAAAAGCAGGTTGTAGAACAACCTTTAAATATGTAGTGAGGAAGGATATCACTGCTGCTGCTATTTGAGGTTCTTGTTCAGGTATCCAGGTAAAACCAGAGTTGTAGATTTAATCTCTGCCATAGGAAGCAATTGGAATGTCCTATAAGCCTCTCTATTCATGGCTCCCTTCAGCAGCTATTTCACAGCAAGACTACAACTTCTACTGTACAGTTTCAAATATAACAGATCTATCCATGTTACTTCATAACAGCAGCTTTCATCTGTATTGATTTTAAGATGATTCTTACATAGTAAATGTTGGAGTTACTCCTGCTTTAGTCTGCTTATATACAGTTGTAGAAAATCATATAGTTTTTCTTAAATGAACCAGTCTAGTGAAAAATCATGTGCAATGACAAAATCCATACAATGCCAACACACAGCAGGGCAGTATTTTCAAGGTCTGAAACTGCACAAAAAAAAAGAGGAATTTTTTTCCTTCACAAATAGTACACATATAACATAAATTGACTCTCTTCACAGGAAACATTTAAAAATTACATGCCTCAGCATGTTTTGGATATTTGGCCTTATTTCCGATTGGCTTAGACTTCAAAATCAAGTTCTGTCAAATTAAAACCAAGATCTGAATGCCAAGCAACATACCTTGCTGAACAAATGTGGGTTTAACATTTCAATTATTCTGTACATAGAAGCAGTGAGTCTCACTTGTGATTCTCTGTCTTACATGAAATACTGAGTTTTCAGACAGAAAACAACAGTTCTGGGGATTAGTGCTTGCCTTAGCAAGGCTACAGTCTACAGGAGCCTCCAGTCCTAGAATCCTGGTGTTGGACTGTTTATACCACCGTATGCAGATTAATTTGGTCATTTCTCGAAGCGCTGCAGTTACAGCGTTGAACAACATCCTGTACATTTAGTAGTATTTTTTTTAATATCCCTATTCACTGCCTTATGAATAGCAGCCTGATGATGCAGTTTTCAGGATAGTCTGATCTTCCTTTGGTATTCTGTTAGTTGTTACAAGATGAAACAACCACTGAAGGAATGTGTATTAAATGTCAGTCTCTGAGAATGATGTACAAAACAGCCTCATTCTATTTTCTGCACAGAGATTGACTAGATTTTTTTTTTAACTATTTCTTTTTGGAGGAATACATATGGAAAACTCTTACGTGATGCTTAATTTTCTTGGAATTTTAAGAATTAATATGAGATATAAAGTTGCCCTTATAGTTTTTTTTTCCAGAAATTGACTTTGAGGATGTATTTAAAAATTCAGCTAAAGCAAGACTATATTTTTTCCCATCCCTGAAAGGGTTTATATGATTCTGTGATTAAATATAAGTACGTAAAGCTAAAGAAATTATTTTCCTTCTTGCTACTTTATAAACATATATTTACTCATATATTTATTTCAGCACTTACTGTTGCAATGCTTGTTCATTTTTTGTGACTTTCATATTAAGGATGTATAATGGGAGCTGAGGTGAGTTAAGTTATGAGGATGTACAGAACTGCTTTGGAAGTCACCTTTGAATTCATGTGGAGAAGAAATGAAGGGGAAACCCAGCCAAAAGGGAAACAGTTTCTCAGTCACCCTCTGATATGCCAAATGATGAGTACCTGCCCTGTGGGAAAGTGGCACAAAGCAATTGTATCAGCAACATGAAAGCTTCAGAGAGAGAATTCAAGCCCATGAGACTTGGAAGGCTGAATAACAGGAGCTGAAGAAGACAGAAAAATTAATCAGCAGCACTTTCACAAACATGTTGGAGCCATCTAATCTTGAAAGGGGCACAAGTCCCACCTAAGGAGATGGAGCTGTTCTTTAAGAAATCCAGAAATATCACAGAAGATGGGAAAGGTAAAAAAAATTCCAAGTGACAGGTTTTCTCCATTAGAGAGTATCAGTGTAGCATTCAGCACTAAGGATGCTCCTCTGAAATCAGGAACTCAAACTGGAAGAGGGTAAAATGTTGGTAAGAGTAGGAGATGTAATCATCAGGCAAAAAGATAAAAATGTTTTCTACTTCCAGGATGATTGTATGAAGACTTTTGCTCATGACAAATGTGGTAGAAATCATAAAGAATTACTCACAACCCCAACAGACAAAGCAAAGGGGAGGAAAATGCTTGTTGAGACATTTTGTTGGCATGCCTAAAGAAGGGCAATGAAGCTGGTGAAGGGTGTGGAGCACAAGCTGATGAGGAGCAGCTGAGAGAGGTGGGGGTGTTCAGCCTGGAGGAAAGGAGGCTCAGGGGAGACCTTGTTGCTCTCTCTGCCTGCCTGAAAAGAGGCTATAGCCAGGTGGAGGTTGGGTGCTTCTCCCAGGTGTCAAGTGGCAGGATGGGAGGAGATGGCCCCAAGGTGCACAAGGGGAGGTTTAGATTGGATATTAGGAAACATTTCTTCACTGAAAGGCTGACACTGGAATTGGCTGCCCTGGGAGGTGGTGGATTCACCAACCCTCAAAGTGTTCAAAAGATGTTTGGATTTTGGCCTTAAGGACATGGTTTAGTGAGGACTTGGCAGTGCTGGGTTAACTTGAACTCAGTGATCTTGGAGGATTTTTCCAACCTTGACAATTTTATGATTCTACAGTGGAAAGACAAAATGACTCTGGGTTCATTGTGAATAAAGGTGATTTGAACAGGAGAGGTGAACACTAAGGAAAAAAAATTGAGCTGGCATTTAAAATCAAGATGGTTGGAGGGAATTTTTAAAATAAATGGTGGAGGAGCGCCAGCATTTGTAGTGATATTTTAAAAAAAGAAACCTGAGGAGCCCAAAGTATAAAGGAGAACTCAGAAAAGACAAGTCCATTGAAGAAGGCAGATTAATTCTTCAAATAGGCATTAACTTTAGTAAAAAATTGGGGCATTCTTACATGAAAATCTTTCCTTGGGAGCAAGGAGAAAAGGGTCAAGGGTGTCCAGGGAGAATTTGTTTGAAACCAAAATAACTGTGGAAAAGACTGTGGTGTAACTGGACAGAAAAGATATATTAGTGGACCTACAGATAAATAAATACTGTTCGATTAAAAATTCAACATTGCTTTTTTAAGGGCAAGGGCTTTACAAGTGTCATGGAGAGTTCTAAAGGAGTAAAACATTTTGAAAATAATAATTATTAATCGGCTGGTTTAATCTAACCTGATTTCCAAAGACTTTTTAAAGGAAACTGAGAAGCAGTGAGTTAAGAAAGAAGGTCCTGTCATGTAAAAAATATTTGATAAAATATAGAAAACTTAGAAAAGGAGAAAATAAATAGTTCTTACATATCAAGGATGTCAGCAGTGGTTTCTGTAAGGATCTGTTCTGGGACCTCTGCTGGTTAATATATTCATAAATGACCTAGAAAAGACAGTAATCGATGATAAGGTTTGCTGATGGTTCCAAGTTATTAAAGATAGTAAGATGAGAGCCAACTGTGAAGCATTGCAGAAGAACTGACAAGACTGATTGGGCAATAAAGTGTCAGATGAAATTCAGTGTAGACGAATGTAAAGTGATGCCCCTGTGGGAAGCCAATTGTACCTTCAGACAAAGTGGTTTATTCTGAGCTGGTTTTTACTGCTTGGGAGAATTTGGGGTATGATAGTTGGTTCTAAAAAAATACCAGCCCTAGTCTGGTCAGCATTTAAAAACAAATTTTAAAAAATTAAGCAGATGACAGGAACATGTGGGACAAGCACTAGCTAACAAAGAAAGCACCTCTTTACTGCTGTATAAATTCACAACTCACTCATGCCACACTATTCAGTTTGAAAAACATATGAGTGAGAGGTGTGGCACAGATCTACAAAACTGCATTGATCACAGAGGGTAAGGAGACGGATGGACTGCTCAACAATAATTCAATCAGTGAAAAAGAATCAGTCTTCATCAACATCATAAAACTTAAGGCCATAAAACAAAGATAGTGGGAGCATTTTAAAAACCAGAGGAGGTTGTTCTTTTCACCATGACAGCAGAGCTGTAGTAATGCTTGCCAAAGGCTGTTCTGCATGCCAGATATTTAGATGTCCAAGAGGAGACTGGAGGAAATTCTGGAGGAGATGTCCCATACAGTTAGTAGAGCAACTTTAACAGGCTTGGTAATTCCATTGAGAGGAAAGCATTAGGAAGAACCTTGTCCTCATATAGCAGATTCTTTCCTTGTTCTTCCCTAGAGCTCTGCTTATGGCCCCTAGAGCTCTGCTTATGGCCCCTATTGACATCAGGGGCCTAAAAGTACTATTTTCCAGGCCAGAAATGATAAGACCTACATTCCTCTGTGTTTATGGTTTGCAAAAGTCAGTACATACTTGTCACCAATGGGATCTGAACACTATTAATGACAGAATAAAGCTGTGTGGTCCAACTGCAATAATTTGTCTAAAACAATCCTATAAACTATACAAGAAATTCATATAGATTCATAAATTTCATGTTAACTGAGTTTGCAGTCTTAGGCTGCAAAACATTACACAAAGCTCTCTGCAACATCTGGAGACAAGGATGTCTCATTTGACAGGGAGTATTATTCCAACTAAAACAAAGAAATCAGAATAAGAAAGAAAGAGAAGATATTGCTCCGCAATTAATATAATGGGATTCTAGGATCTGAAAGCTGCACACCTGTGTTGTAGAAAGGGGGCAACAAGTGAAAGAATGTTTTCAAACTTGTTTACCTGAAATTAAGCACCTGGGAATTCAGCAGTTACCAAAGATATCCTTCAGTGCAATAACACCTGACATGTGCCACAGAGGTTTAAACAATAATACAAGAGGTTGGACAGTTTGACCCAAGAGATTTTGGAGTCCATTCCTGCCCAGTTGGAAGCCTTATCAACAGAGTATGAGATCCATTTTGTTTGACTTTAGATGTTATCAGCATGCAGAACAGACTATCATTTTAGACATGCACAAGAAGAGTGGTAACCAAAACACCTGTTTGCTTCCAGTGGCCATAAAGGGAGCCTAGATAATTATCTCAGATACAGAAACCTGCACTCCAGGCATCTCAAATTTAGGTGAAACATCACACATATCCATATGTTGAACAGGAGAACTGCTTTTCTTACCTGAAAATGCCTATAATTTTGCAAGACTGTCCCATACTCAACTGATTCCACAGATGAAGCGCACCGCCTGCTGCAGGATCTCCTTTTATTCTTCCAACCCCCAAAACACGTTTCATTTCTATCCCTTCCCATTGTTATTATTTTTGTCCCTTTGACTGTGCATTTGCTTTTCCTAACTACAGTTCTATCCCCCATGACTGTCCACTCTTCCACAAGTAAATGACTATTCCCTTTAACTGATCTCCTCCCTTGCTCTCCAAGTCTGCATTAGGGGCTCCTCCTGTGCCTTCCTGTCCCATCAGTCAACTTAAATCTTCTCTAAAGCAAGGTCCCATATTCCCTTACCAGTGGTTTCTGTGAGATAAGGTAGGCTAGAGAAAGTTAAGATGAATATCACAGGTTTTCTTTGATCATGTGGCATTCTGGCAAAGTTCCTAAAATATTGTCAGCTGATTATGCAAATCCAATGAAGAGGCTGCTTTTCAAGGACTATAGTAACTATTGAATAGAACAAAATTTTAAATTATACCATAAAAGCATAGTCAGGGTTTATTTACACACATATGCACAGGATGTGCCTGTTGTTTTGTACCAGAGTAAGTACAGATAAAGAGTCATTTTAGAAGGTGTATGTTGTCCAATGTATATTTAATATTTTTACCTTTAAAAGAATATAAAATTTACATTCTGACTCTTTTATAGCCTCTTAACATCTTTTATATTCAATTAAGCAGAGCAAGTTTTCCATCACAGTTTAAAAACAATCAGAGCATGAAGAGCTAGGATTTATCAGCTAAAAAACTAGAACTCTGTTCTGCTGAGCTAATTTTTGACAATAGTTATGTTTCATAAAGGTGCACAAGAATAGTTGTCATCTCAGTCTACTTCACTACTTCAGCTTAATGCTGAGCTGAAGCGAAGCTGTGAGAACCAGAGCATGTTGAAAAAGGAAGAAAGCTCATTTTCCTGTTTCAGTTTGTAAGTTAGTGATGAGGTGTGTAATGGTGAGACTTACCCATTTTAAAAATTTGAGGAACACAGACAGAAATAAATAAAAAATCAGTTGACTAGCGATGATCAATATTTTCTTTATTGAATACATTAATTAATTTTGCATTAAAGCTTGTTTTGAGGAGCCTTTTAATGCATTTTTTGTAGTTTTATTTCCAAATAAACAATATCAAAATGCCATTAATCTTTAACTGAGCATCAATTAAACTGAATTTCCATTCAAATGCAACTTCACACAAATTATAATTAAAAAGACAAATTATCCTCTAATAATGAATTCACCATTCATTGATTTCCAGTGTAATAAAACTATAAGTACTAAGTAGCACAATAAGAAACATTCAGTTTTATTACAACTTAGACAAATATGCAGCAGACATGAATTTTCACTAAGCAAATAACTTTATTAAATTTATCAAATTATTTCAGCTAATTAAAACCAACTCCATTTTGCAGAATATCTTTGAGAAAAGGATAAACATTATTTAAATTTATCCTTGTTGATTTAAATGGTCCTTAAAATCACTGTGATATAAATCATACATCTTGGTGCATGTTTTGCATATACACTGTGGTTTTATATGCAGGCAGTGGCATCTTGTTTGGAAAAGGCTGAAATCTATTCCTATCCCATTGTTTGCTGTTGAATATTTACATTTGCAAGTCTGTTATTATTCCTTCATCTGTATTTTTCAGATGTCTGTTCTAAACTAGCTTAAATTGCAAGCATTGTCTGATTAGTCTGCTGGTACAAGATTTCATTTAGAAATCTAAGTAGAAATAGAATTTCCAGACTTGTCATGGATGTAGCCAAGACACCTAGGTAGGAGAGACACATGGGTGTGAGAGAACATCTGCATTTTTGAACATTTGCAAGTGGCAGTGTGATTTGCAAATAATGTGAAAATAGGAGTTTCACAGTACAGCCACAGGATGTAAAATGGTGGGAAATGATGAACTACTAAACTACACTCAGCTGGAGAAACTGAAAGCTTTACATGAAGCACATGCAGTGCCTCCAAACTCTTCATGATTGTCACCTAGGATAAATCAACATCTAGGATGCTGAAAGCCAAGATTAATTTCTAAAAGGCATTATGCACAGAAATAAAGCCCTTGAAAATTCACAATATAAAGAAGGAAAGCTCAAAATACAAATCCCAGGGAAAAAAAAATGGAGCTGGCAGTGATATAAAATAATTGTATTTAGGAAACCTCTTTTGATCTAATTTACCCTAGCATCAGTAATCTTGTGGAGCTGGCTAAAGCAGTGAAATTCAAATTTGTATGGAGTAAGCAGCCAGTTCATGCTGCACCAGAGGATGCAAGAGTGACGGAGACTACTGGAGCACTCAAAAATGCTGCATTACCTGCCAAGAAAAGCCAGAGGAGCTATGGCACTGAGAAAGAAACAAACACATGCCAAATAATTTCTCCCTGCCTCTTCCTATTTGTCACAGGGAAAATAAATATTTCTGAAATACTTGCTGCATTCAAATAAATGCAAATACCCACATAATACCAGTCAGGTAGCATAACTGTCAAACAGACTGACTAAACTGAGGATATAAAAACCATAGTCAAATATAAAGTTCAATATCCAGAGGACATGATTTGTTGTAATGACTGAAACCTGAAAAGCCACGGGAGAGCATAGGAGTTGCTTTTAAAGCTAGATCATGAAGGAGATTATACATATATATATATATAT